>CM053771.1:150956190-150987415 GCA_028658325.1 Potorous gilbertii | reverse complement strand
GATTTTGTTTTGTGATTTCTTGGTTTCTCAGAAAGTCATTAGCCTCCATCTGTTCCATTCTAATTTTTAAAGAACTATTTTCTTCATTGAGCTTTTGAACCTCCTTTTCCATTTGGCTAATTCTGCTTTTTAAAGCATTTTTCTCCTCATTGACTTTTTGAACCTTTTTTGCCAATTGAGTTAGCCTATTTTTCAAGGTGTTATTTTCTTCAGCATTTTTTGGGGTCTCCTTAGCAAGGTGTTGACCTGCTTTTCATGCTTTTCTTGCATCTCTCTCATTTCTCTTCCCAGTTTTTTCCTCCACCTCTCTAACTTGATTTTCAAAATCCTTTTTGAGCTCTTCCATGGCCTGAGCCCATTGAATATTTATTTTGGATGTTTGGGATACAGAAGCCTTGACTTCTATGTGTTTACCTGATGGTAAGCATTGTTCTTTCTCATCAGAAAGGATGGGAGGAGATATCTGTGCACCAAGAAAGTAACCTTCTTTAGTCTTATTTTTTTTTCCCTTTTCTGGGCATTTTCCCAGCCAGTTACTTGACTTCTGAGTTTCCTCACCACACCCACCTCGCCTCCAGTTCCACCCAGTTAGTGCTTGGGAGCTGAGCTTCAAATGCTGCTTCCCAGCTTTAGGGCTTTCAGCAGGGATGGGGCTGCTATTCAGTGTGAAATTAGGTGGGGGCAGGGTTGCCACATAGGGCTCAGTTCCCTCAGGGGGTTTATGTGGAGACCTTCCACAATAGATCCAAGCTCCTGCCTGCTTTGGGAGCCCCTGTCTGCTGCTGCCTCTCGAGGAGGCTTGAACTATGGAGACAGCCTGCTCCTCTCTCGGCAAGCTGAAAAGACCCTCACATTGACCTTTGGTGCCTGTGGGTGGAGGGACCTGTGAGGCCCGCTGGAGATTCTGTCCCTGAAGTCTGCTTGGATCTGCTCCTCTAGGTGCTGCTGGCCAAGGCAGGGCTGGGCTCTGCTCCAGGTCTGGTGTGTGATGGACCTTTCATGTCAGTTTTTCAGGTCTCTCTGGAACAGATATCTTCTCCACTCCATTGTTCTGTGGCTTCTGCTTCTCCAGAATTTGTTGGGAGTTCTTTACAGGTATTTTATGGGCTGTGGGTTAGGAGCTAGTATATGTGTGTCTTTCTACTCTTGGCTCCTGCCCCGTAAACATCTTTTTTAGTAACTTAAGCCTTAGTTTCCTGACTTACAGTGTGCACCTTCTCTCTCTGTTCTAGCTGAGTTCCTTCACAATCTGGGCCCCTCTTGTCCTGTTGCTGTCCACATCTTTTTATGATGAGCCTTAATTTGTCTTTGTGAGAAATGAGGAATTTTCCCCCAGATCTCAGAGCCCTTGACATTGTAGCATGCTAACTTGTCTAAGTGGTCTCAGGACAAATATCTCCTTTGTGTGGTGTTTAAAAAGTTCAAGAGACATAATTTCTAGGTAATTAGTCATTTTATTAGTAATGCTAACATTTTAATAAAAACACTTTAATAAAAGCCCAATGGCACTCTCTAAGGCCAAAGACCCTCATGACAACAACTCATAACCTATATGCCCTTGGAGGAGGGGTATTCCTGAGGGTGGCAATCAGCTCTGAATGGTTAACCAGTAATGGATGACTATTACAATGAGAGGCTGAGAGTGACACTACTGGACAGAGAGACTATGCTCACACCTATACCACTCCCAGCCCTGGGCAATAGACAGAGGATCTACCTCTACCCAAGCTGAGTGGAATTCACTTTAGATTAGAGATTCCTTTTAAGGTTGGGTGGCATCTGATAGAAGAGAAAGTTAATCCAACCTTTAGAGACTGTATTTTTGAAATGGGTACTCTAGAGAAAGGGGGAACTCTGGATCTCCCCAAATCATTGTATGTTAATTATCTTTTTCTCCCATTTGAAAATGTCACCATCTAAGGTGGAAGACATCATGATGATAACATCAGTTGTACATGTCAATCTCTTCTGACAAGGTAATCCTCAACCAGCTGACATTTCAATTAGCATGCTCAGATAGATGTGTGTGTGTATAAGTGAGTGAGTGAGTGAGAGAGAGAGAGAGAGAGAGGGAGGGAGAGGGAGAGAGAGTGATTATGATTCTACATTCCTGTCAGTGGGACAGGAAGAAATAACATAAATGAACAGAGTGGAGGCTGGTTCAATTAGAATATAAATCTCTTATTGGGAATGTGCAGCCACTTGGCAGAGTTCAGGGTAAATGGTAGATGATGGAGTTGTGAAATGATGGGAAAGGAAAGCGACAAGAGAGAGAGACAGAGACAGGCAAACAGAGACAGACACAGGCACAGAGACAGACACAGACACAGACACAGGGAGCCAGAGAGACAGACACAGAGAGACAGAGACAGAGAAACCCATGAATAGCTGCAGAGATGAGGAAGTTAAGAAGCTGTTGTGTTTCAACAAGAAGCAAGCAGCTGTCCTCATTAGTTTCATGGCCAGGATGTCTTCACAAGCTAATTCCCATTGCCTGGTGAATACAGAATTTTAACTCTGAGCATCCACAGTATAGCTCACTTTCTAACTATGCCAAGGCTCCTGGTACTATTAGAGCAGTCATCTCTTCAGATTCAAGCAGTATATTTAAAAAAAATATTAGACAAAGCCAGATGACATATCAACTCAAAACAAAGATAATTAACAAAACAGAATAGAAGGTGATAACAAGGAAATAAATCAGTTATTAAACACTCTTGGCCCTTAGTCTCAAATGGCTGTCACACCCAGAACTGTCTCCTGAGAATGTTAATCTCAGCTCCAAGTTTTCTCCTCACCACAGGAGTTGGCCCTATCAGTTCATTCCCATAGAGATGCCAGGAAGATTTGATATAGAGGTGAGTCTTGGAAGCTTCTTGGCACTGATATTGATATTGACTGAAATTGACCTCTCTTGGCCTAGCAACATCAGTCTTTGTTTCACTAATCTCTCTTGTCTCTGAAGTCCAAGGTACATTAATTTTTCTTGGTACTGTAGTCACTTCTGATAACTAGATTAGTCTTGGTGTGGTCTAAACACTCCTGTCATTTTTCCCTATGTGTCCCATCTTCCCCAAACTAGTTTCTCCTGTAAGACTTTGTGACCTTTAAAAGTGTGTGAAAAAATCAAATCTGCTCAAGAAGCAACTATGCTAGATGACATCACCATGACATGGAGCCCATAGAGAGACTTTTAGGATGTTAAATCCAAAGAGAACTTCTCTAAGAAACAAGGTCCTCTAAGCCTAAATCTTATGGGATAGAGGTATATGCATAGATATGTTTCCAAAGAATTCTATAGATTAAAGGGATCTTCACAGTCATTTGGTTTATCCCCTTGTCTCCAGGACCTAGCCAGTCATGGAGAAGAAGGGAGTTTCCCTGAGCCTCAAGGACCTCCAAAGAAGGATCTTATGTCTCTTTGGAGACAGTGATTCTTGTTCAGTGATTCTCAGGCTTGAAAGGCACATAAGTTTAGTCAGATGTTTTCTCCTACAAACATTGACTGACTTCAGTGGAAGTAGAAAATAGCCAATCTAATCATCTGTTTTTCAGAATTTTATACAGAGACAATTTGTTTGAGCACTGGTTGATCAATTTATTCTTAATCTAAGCTCTGTGTTTTTCTCCTTATTTTTTAAAAATATTATTTTCTCTTTTCTTTTAGACTGTTTTTTTGTCAGCAATAGGGGTGTTATAATTGGGGCTTGACTCAGGTCCCCTGATGGTTTAGATCCAATTATAATGAAGTGAGACACCCATATATATAATAGCTATCAAAAAAATAAAGAGATTTACTCTGCCCTAGGAGGGTAAGGATATTCAGTAAAAATGTTCATTGAGGCAACCACCTTGATTCAGTTAAGTACAGATCCATGTTATCTTCTGTACTCTTTGTTCATGTTCTGAAACCTCAGAGAAAGAGCTTGAGCTTATGACCTTTTATTTTATACTCACGCAAATGAGAGGTCACATCAACAAGGGAACTGAGACAGTTCCCTTGGTCAATTGATTCTGAAATAGAATTTTAATATCTTCTAAGGAGAGGATATGGCCTAACTTTTGTGGGGTAGAGCCTTGGGAAAAGTGGGATTTGTACATATGGCAAGACTCTTGGAACTAGTGCTCCTATAACAAGGGGCAAGGCCAGAGAGAGGATATGAATCAATTTTGCTCGCTTGATTCCCTATGAATAGTTGGTTCTGATTTGCTGGGAAAAGTTTGTTGAGACTATTAGCTACGCTAAGGTTCTAGATCAGGAGTTCTTAACCTGAAGTTTATAGATGAATTTCAAAGTGTACATCATTTTTTTTTAAAAATTGATAACCATATTTCAATATAATTGATTTCTGCTGCAGTCTTATGTCTTTTATGTATTTAAAAATATTATTTTGAGATGGGGGAACAGAATTCACCAGACTGTCTCAAGGGCCCATAATACATAAAAGTCTCTGTTTAATCAAGGGCTATCTATACTAGAAAATAATATTCAAATGATTCTTTTTCTCTGGGCTTAATGAGAAATAATCTTTTAGGCTTTAAGAATTTAAGGAAATCTTTGTGAATAAAGAAGCAATTTTCATTTTCTATGAATAAATATTTGTCATGGGGTTGTCTGTGGGGGATCATACACTTGTACAAACCTTTCGGATTAGGAAATACATCTCCTGGACCTTCAAAGTCAAACCCTGTAACAGCAGGCAGAGACTTGGAATTCCTATGAGATTCCATGCTGGTGATAAGGAGATGCCATCAGAAGAAAAGATGATTGAGGAAGGAAGTGGATGTGGAGTCACATGAGAGGGTAGCAAAAGATCCTGGAGGCCACCAGAAATGGAGTCAATATTGACTAATGCAAAAATAATTTTGATATCCCTACTCAATTTAATCAGTATTTACTCAGGTCATTGTAATTTAAGTGAAATGGAGTTGTCTGATTTAGTTAATGTTGTAAGAATAAGAGTTACGTAGACTACAATTAATTAGTCTACCATGTATTTGTGATTATATTAATTGTATTGGATTTATCAGATAGATTCATGCTATGTTAGGCCTGTTGTAAGAACATGTATTAGCTTGGGTTAAGCATTTATTATATTAGCAATCTCTCTCCAATCCTAAGTATGCTATACTTGAAATAAAGTTCATGAGCCTCAGTTACATCCCACTTATTCCTATGAATCACTTCTGTCCACTCCCTAGTGACCTTTGCTTCAAAGCCAGAACTTCTTGGGATCATAGGGTACCATTCCTCAAATACTAGGGTCTTATGACCTATGGAAGTCCCTGACATGTTCTGACAGGGTCTGATGACCTTTCTGAGATGGCCTACAGTTGACAACCTGTAGCAGATGATCTGTAGCTAATAACCTGTGAAAGGCCTATTGACAAAGTGGTTATGACTGACGAACATTTCCTTTAGCCAACCATAAGATTTCTCTGCTTCTGGAACTGACCAATTATGGAATCATACTGCCTCATTCTATTTCCCTTAATGGCTATAAAAACAATTTTTTCTCAGGCAGAGGGATCTTTGATCGTGAGGACAGTCTTGGACTCAATTGATTAGGGACCACTGGCATCCCTAGTAAATTGATTGATCATGCTGTCTAACTGACTTTTGTTACAGACTGAAACTGTGGCCTGCATTAAGTGAACGTCCTTCCAACTGAGCTACAAGGAGAGAGATAACCAAGTTATGAAAACTTGCTGAGCCAAGCCAATGATGTAGAGACATTGTGAAGACCTGCAGACCAAGACCCCAAGACTGACATACAGCAGATGTCCAAGGCTGATAAGACATTGCATGATTTCTCTTAGTTTTCAAGCAAGAGACTAGAGCAAGTTACGGGTTGGAGTGGAGTCCTCGGATTATGCTGAGAAAGAGGAGAGCAGAAATGTACTCTACTGGGAGACAGCTGCTGAGAATATTTCTAATGGTTTTTTAAGAATTACTTTTCTGTTTCAATAAAATGTTTTTGCTAGGTCTATGCTGTTGTTTGCCTAGGTTTTTGTTAGTGAATTAGCAACCAAGTACTTAGAATCAATTTGCCTTTAGATGTTCATGATTTCATACTGGTTTGGGGGCTTAAGAGTAGTGGCATATATTTTCCAGAAAATATACACTACAAATATAAACCCATTACTGTGAGCGAGTTCTGGCAGGTTCACAGACAAAATAGGGTATCACTCATCACTTACTTTTTACACTCTCAAAAAGAAAATGAAATAAAGATCTGAGAGTTGTGTTCAAAAGTGAGAAGTCACTGCTGCAGAAAAGTTTCCTGCCTTTGAGTCTTACTTTTCCATTCCTGGTATTAAAACCCAGTTCCTGCCACTGAGTATAGCACTATTTGTGTGTCTTTTGGTTTCAAAGTCCTGAATCCCAGATGACTGATAAGTTTAAAAGCATCAGAAGATGTAGTAACCTTAAACAATGAACAAAAAAACAGAGGAGAGGTGAAAGACGGTTTAAGCTAAGGAGGTCTTCATTTATCTTCAGATTCAGTTCTCATCATAGACTTTCCTTCCTAAAATAAGATACGACAAGTTCAGGGATAAAATTCCCTATTTTGGTCTTGTGTCACCGATATGAATAGATTGCCATGGGGCACCTACCTGTGTATAACTGTGATAACAGCTTTTATCTCTAGCAGGAAAAACTTTGGACTTGGGATCACGAAACATAGTTTCTAATCTTGGCTCTGCCATTAATTACTGGCATGACCTTGAACTAGTCACTCAGTTTTCATTTGCAAAAGGGATATATTTCCCACTTCGGAGACTGTAGTGAGGATAAACTGAGATAATAGAAATGAAGACTTTATAAAAAGGTAGAAAAATCTGACAGGGCCCTATGGATTCTCTCTTGGTCTTATTTAATTGTTAATCCCTTGACAAGGCTAGCTTCCTGATAAATTGGGCACAAAATGGATATTCTTTTTGTCTCTTTAATATTAAATCAGGAAGACAAAAGTGAGTTGGGAGGACCCGATCAGGTTCCTTTTGGGGCACACCTTTAAGAAACAGATCAAACAGTTGTTTGCAGATGTAAAAAGAAATACTATACAGAATGCATGGAAGTCAGAGAGAGACCCAGTTCATTGCCTCTCTCTATTATCCATCTGTGGTGTCTATCTAAGATACAGCAATGGACCACAAGAAGATGACAACAGCGTGGACTGTACCTGAGTAGTGTTTTTGATGACCCCAAGATTTATGTTGAAATAAAGGCTAATTTTTTTTTACATCATTATGTTTCAGGTGGTGTTATATGGCTGGGAGTTTATGAGATAACATGATCTCCAAAGATTTAAAATTTCAGATCAACTAAAGGATAGAGGAAAGATGATGGTGGTATAGTAGAGTGTAGCATGTGACTATGGAAGGATGGAGTGGAAGTGTCATAAAGCATATTATCAGAAATGTGTAACAAGAAGAGGCAGTAGCAAGAGTAAGGGGTAACTACTGGACCACATATGAAGACCCCAAACAGGTTTTATGGATTTTGTGTGGTAGATTTATGAGAGGATGTGGATAAGATTTACAAAAGACCTCTATGGGTAGGAGTGCCCGCAAAGGTGAGATCACTGATGCATCAAAGTATTGAAGCATAGAAGTCATGGCATTGACTTGTAAGGAACAAAATATTATAGATTTAGGGTGGGAAGGAACCTAAGAGGTCATGTTGTCTGACCCCTCATTTTGTAGGTGAAGAAACTGAGGCCCATAGAGGTTAAATAATTGAGACCATAGATCTTAGTTTTAAAGCTGGTAGGGACCATCTAGTGACTGGATTCTAGTCTGAAGCCTTAATTTTACAAATGAGGAAACTGAGGCTCAGGAAGTTAAATAACTTCTCAGGAATCACACAGGTTATAAGTGACAGAGCCATGATTCAAAGCCAAGTCATCTGAGTCCAGGATACTTGAATACTTCTTTATATTAATCTCTTACTTTACTTTGATGCTTTTGAAAAGTCTGTGATTTAATTCATAGGTATCCTCTCTCAGTAAATACAAATTGCAACCCCTTCATGAGTTAAAATGTCTGGAATATTCCTTCCCTTTTGGCTACCTTTCCAAATTCATTTAGGCTGGTATTCTTATGGCAGAGAGAGATTCTCATCATTGAGCCCATAGTTGAAGCTTTTGCATCTTGGTAAGACCTATGGGACCTTGTGACTTATTGGTGAGGTCTGTAAGAACCTAAGGACACTTCTGCTTCAAGAATACATTCAGATGTTAGTGGACTTCATGAGCACTTTATAGTACCTTTAAAAAATCCATATACCATACCATGAGAGGCAGAGCCCAAACCACTCAAGCCCCCCACCCCCTGCAAAAATCCCTCACAAAAAAACCAAAAGCCCCCCAAACTTTTCAAGTAATCTTCTTGACTCTACCCTTTTTATACTGCTCTGGGGAAGGAGGACGAAGAACAATGAGAAGATGGAAGGGGAAGACTACAGCCTGAAGATGATCCACAACCTTGTGGCTCCTGATGGTTTCTGTTGGCCTGCAAACATTTTCCCTGCCCCTTCTCCACTTCCCTTGTATTGGAACTGGAGCAACAGGAAAATCCTATTCATACATGACAGAAGCTTCAACATATGTAGGAATGTTGCAGGCTGTATTTTCCATTTATATCCATTAAATTCCCAGCTGTACACAGTCTGTCCAATTTTGTTCATGCCCAAAGAGCTGGCTTTTTGAAGGACTGCTGGGTACAGAAACCCAGGTGTTGAGAAACATCAAGAGAAGGTCAGCGAAGCACAGAAACAGGCAACAGTAGAAGTAGCAACTTCCCTTATTGCAGCTATCTCTTGGATTTAGGATGAGAAGGGATTTCCCTATCAGGATACTTTTCTAGCAGCCAAATGTGGGTATGAGTTGTTCATTTTTCACCCCCCTTAAAAAACTAAGAGTCAGCTTTCCACTGTCAAAAATTAGTAGCTGGGATAGCCAATAATGACGATAGCTAACATTCATATAGTGCCACACACTGCGTAAATATTACTTCTTCTGCAGCTCACAACAACCACGGAAGGTCGGTGCTATGATGATCTCCATTTTACAGTCAAGGAAACTGAGACAAATAGAGATATAGTGACTGGCCCAAGGTCACACCACTAGTAAATGAGACTAGATTTGAACTCAGATCTTCCTGATTTCAAATTCAGCACTCAAGCTACTCTGCCACCCAACTCCCAAACAATGATGAACTAAGCAATCTCCTAGGGCAGAGGGGAAAGCAAGAGGCAATGGCAAACAGTTCTGTTGTCTGCAGACATCAGAAAGCATCCCAAAAGGTTAATTATCTACCCTCATAACAAAAATGTTCATGATAGAATATTTAACCGAAAAATTTTCTTAGTTCTAAGCCAATATTTTTGCTGCAATTTTTAAACTTCTTTTTCTCTCTTTCTATCTATAGTGGAGGTGGAGAACAGCCAATTATCACTTTCCTTAGAATGAGTTACTTCCTCCCAATAACCTTCAAATAGTTACAGTAACAGAGAGAATAGAGAGCTGATTTTGGATCTAGAAAGATCTGGACTGAGTCCTGTCTCTGACTTCTGTTAGCTTCATGGCCCTGGGCAAGTCATTTAACAGCAAATGGTAATTCCAACTCTCTAGCTCACAGAGGAGTCAAGGATCAAGAGAGGTTAAGAGAATTCCTTACACGCGAAATCAGAGCTCTATAGGCAAGGAGCTCCTTTGCATACAGAAGGTTAGGATCAAATAATACAAATGATAATAGGTCAATCAACCAACAAGTATTTATTAAGCATCTAATATAGGTAGGCTAAGTTCTGACAACACAAGTGAGTCAAGCAGCATTTATTAAACACTTACTGTGTACCAGGTTCTGTGTGTGCTAAGAGCTGTGGATATAAGGAAAGGAAAAAACATAGTATTACATCTCAAAAGTCCACATTCTAAGGGAAGAGACAATAAGGAAATACCCATGTACAGAAAAGATACATACAGTATGAATGAAAGGTGGTTTCAGAGGAAGGTACTAGCATCTAATATGTGAATGGGGGGGGTATGTGTCTAGTGGGGAGTAAGACTGGGAAAAGTGTCTTACAAAAGGTAAGATTTGCAATCTTGAAGGAAGCTGGGGAAGCTAGGAGGCAGAGGTAAGCGAGAAGATAATTTGAGGTGTGGGGGACAGCCACTGAAAAGTATAGAGACTATAATGCAGTACTGTTGTGCTGTTGTTCTTCATTCTTTGTTCTCAAAGAGAACTAATGACATTGCAGGGTGATGTCTTGACTTGCACATGCATTGGATTTAAGTGAGGCAGAGCTCTGAAAAATCATCAGCCTCACTCTCTCCTCCAGAGTCATTGTCAAAACAAAAGTCAAGATGACTTGCAATGGCCCAGGTGACCTTGGCCTTTCTAAACTAAAGTCTTTTTGAGAAGATTAGGGGTGGGGATGGTATCAAGATGGCACATTCAATTTGGTATGGAAATCTATCTTACACTACAGGAAAGTAGGGGGGAAGGAGATAATGGAGGGCTGGGGATGATAGGAGAGGGCAAATGGAAGGAGGGGGATATTAGAAGTAAAAACTTTTTGGAAGGGATAGTGTCAAAAGAGAGATTAGAATAAATGGGGGGCAGGATAGGATGGAAGGAAATATGGTTAATCTTTCACAACATGACTGTTATGGAAGTGTTTTACATGACTACACATGTATAACCTATATTGAATTGCTTGCCTTCTCACTAGGGATGGGTGAGGAGGGAGGAAGGGAGGGAAATTGGAACTCAAATTTTTAAAAATGAGTGTTAAAAATTGTTTTTCCATGCAACATACAGGCAATGGAGTATAGAAATCTATCTTTCCCTACAAGAAAATAGAGGTGATGGGGATAAAAGAAGAGAGGGGTGTGATAGAAGGGAGGGCAGATTGGGGGAAGGGGTAATCAGAATGCATGCTGTCTTGGGGTAGACAGGGGAAAGATGGGAAGGAAATTTGGAACTCAAAATCTTTTGGAAGTGAATGTTGAAAACTAAAAATCAATTAATTAATAAAAAAATTTTTGAGAAAATAAATAAAGTAAGGTCTCAGATCTCACTTTGTTTGAGGCAATACCATCCAATGACTAAAGGCTAGGTAAAAATTCAGAGAAAAGGTAGCCCAATTTACTATCACAAAAATATCAGTCTGGGAGGGAAAGACTCTCAGAGCTTCTGGTTAGAACAGAAAACAATTGCAATTTTCACTCACTGAAAGCCATCAAAACTAAACAATGTGCTGTAAGAAATTAATAAAGGGATGGTTTCCGAAAAACCTGGACTTCTATAAAGCAGTGCAGAGTGAGGTCAGCAGAACCTGCAAACAATTTATACTACAAAAATATTATAAAAACAAATGACTTTGAAAGACTTAAGAATTCTGATCAACATTATGACCAACTATGGTTCCAAAGGAACGATGATGAAGAATCCTACTGACTTAACTGGAAGCTGCTAGGTTCAATATGCATAATGAAACACAAATTTGCACACAAGATCAATGTGGAATTTGAAATTTTTTTCCTCACCATGCATATTTGTTGCAAGGGTTTTCCTTTTCTTTTCCAATGAGAGGGAGAAAATACAAATTCATCTTAATTGGAAAAAAAAGGAAAGGGAAAAAAATTAAAGGCACACAGTCAAGAGATAATGTTCAAGAAACAGAAAGTAAGCAGCTGTCACTGGAGAAGGGTAATAGACAAAGGTCACGTAGTCCTGTCCTCAAGGACCTTTTATTTAACCATGAAAATACAAGTTCCAGCCAAAACAAAATATTCACAACCTTAACAACACTCAAGTAACTTCAGGAAAGGGAGTTTCTGGCTCTCCCATTTTCTAGTTCTTTCTGATTAGCAGCCCAGGTTACTGTCTCACACCTAATCAGCCTTGCAGCATTCCCAGGTAAGACAGAAAGCAAGTGGTACATCAATAACTATTGGAAGTTTCTTTCTCCCACTCCACAGTGGGTATCCCCACCTTTCCTCCCTAGTACTCTTTGTTGTGGCTTTCTGTGTGCTTGATAGTCAAGTCTCTTAGTAATTCTAGGAAATATTTTCTATAAATAAGATGCAAATATATTCAGTTTGCTGTCTTATTTACATACATAATTTTCCCATTCAGTTTGTCTGCTTTACAGCAATTCTTCAGATGTTTACTTTGTCTTAATATTCTTGCAAGGTTAAAAAGGAACTATCACTTGAACATTCATTATTAATTTCTTCTAAGTATCTACAATTAATTCATTGACTAGATCTGTGCTTTATGTTTTTCTTTCTTTATTGATTGTTTGGAAGCAAACTTCCAATTACCAAAGAAACAAGTATTTTACTAGCTTTCTACTTTCAAAAAGGAGTATGTGTATAAGGGTACAGGGACTGTGGTCTTTGTTGTGTTTTTTTTTTTTAAGAGTTTGGGCTTTTTGTGCCAAAACATGGCTTAGACTGAAGTGTGAGGTGTATGGGATAGACAGACCTAAGGGAATATTTCCTTACAGAGGATGTTATTGGAAACCCAGAACCAGCTTCTGACAGCCCCTGTGGAGTCATTCATGTAGGAAGAAGTCTCACCTGACTGGGATTGCTTAGGGGTTAGTGATGCTAAAGACAGGGAGAAGATGAGCTGACCTCTCCCAGCCCAAGAATTTGAGACTTGACAGTCACAGGTGGCCTTATCAACCCTTTCAGACAGGTGACAAAGAAAGATATTCAAGCTCTCCTCTCTTTGACCCAGTTCCTCGAGGGAGAAACGACACCTCAGGTGTAACGAACTCTTTTTATCAAATGTATTTTTTTTCTTTCTTGTCTTCCTTTTTATTTCCTTCCATGGCTTCTCAGGGAAGCTGTTAAAATTCTGTTTCTTCCCTTCATTCCCAGGGGGCAGATTGGGAGAAAAGAAAATCTGTTTCTTCCTGAAGTTCCTGACACCAGAGGATAATGTGTGGCGGCCTCTTCTTCAAGCAGGCCTTGACTTGAAGGACACACTTGACCAATGAAGACTGAGGAGGGGTCCCCAAGCTGGCATCTCTATGTGTAGGGGGAGGGCTGCTCAAACTTTCGGAAAGAAAAGTTTAAAATACAAAATTTAAAAAGGAGCAAAGATAAAATATTTTTAAGATACACAAAGAAAACAAAAATAATTTCAGATGGCAACATAAATAGAACAATTCTCTTACGACCTTGTGAAATTGAAAATGTATTTTAAAATAAAGATCTGGGGCAGAAGCGGTTTTTTCTGTTCTTTGTACATTGTTGAAATGTCTGCATTTGCTGATGATGGAGATTCTAATAAGAAAAAAATAATATTCAAAAGGGAGGGAGGAGAGGAATGAGGGCTGTCTTACTTTCACCCCATTCTCCCATAGGGAAAGGCAGGGAGCCTCAGGTAAACTATTTGACCACCTCCACCCTCTTTTTTCTCTTTTTTTTTCCACTTGCCAAAACTGCTCTTAGGGAGGATTATGGATGAGTCATTAAATCTTAGGGCAAAGGTAAGCCACTGTGACCCCTCAGTCAAGAGTATTTGCAAGATGCCAAACTCACCAAAAAACAATGACTCCTACCCCACTTTCTCTCTTTTTACCCTTGGTTTTCTGATCCTTTTCTTGGCATTGACCTTGACCTCCTATCCTCTTCCTCCCTCAGCTCTGGCCTCACTTTTCCTCTCTTCGGTCTTGATCAGCTGAGCAGTTCACCAGATGTTGTCTTCTACCCTTGTATCCTTCACCGTTTTGTCCCATTGCACATTCCATGCAAAAGCCATCCCTGAATTCTCCCCACCCTTCACCTCATCCACTTCTGTTTTGCTGGGTAGTCAGAGAAAGCCACATAGCCTTGCAGTATGGGTCCACTACAAATTAGTTATCTCATCTCGACTAGGCACTCCCTGTTTTTGCCAGTCTTTTATTCTTCCCCATCTGATTCTCTATCACACTCCCCAAACTGGCCATTTTTCTTCTCTCCTCAAACCCTAGTAGAGGACCTCACCACCTACCTAATGTGGTGGTCCTCAAGTCAGAAAGACTCATCTTCCTGAGTTCAAATCTGACCTCAGACACTTCCTGACTGTGAATTAACCCTGCTCGCCTCACTTTCCTCATCCACAAAATGATCTGGAGAAGGAAATGGCAAGCCACTTTAGTATCTTTGCCAAGAAAACTCCAAATGAGGTCAAGAAGAGTCAGACTCAACTGAAAACAACTCAAAAACAGCACTGCTAGCTCTTATTCCTGTTTATTGTCACTCAGGTTGCAACCTGAGTCATACTTGACTTCTCCCTCTCTCTCACTTCTTAGATCCAGCAGTTGTCAAGTCTTATTTATTCTGCCTCTGTGACGCTAGCATTAAGCCAGCTGGGGGCTGAAGTATAAAGTAGTGATCAGGATGAATTTATAAAAGGCAAATTTATAAAAGGAAAGGTTGTTTTCTAGGCCTCTCCCCTCTCTCATTTATCCATCACCCCATCTTTTTTTTTTCCTCTTTCAGGTAGCCTAGCAGGTGTGAATGTTCCAGATCTTTAAGCTCTTATTATGTGCCATGGATGGTGCTAAGTGCTGGGGATACAAAGAGAAAAGTGGGACAGTCTCAGCTCTCAAGGATCTTACATTCAAATTAGGGGAGACTGCATGTACCCTGTCTCAGTGCTCAGCTGAAGGGTAAATGGTGTGGGGTCCAAAATTATCCAATCTGCAACAAAAATTACTGAGGTAGAGCTCTGAGCTACTAACCATTTATTAAAGAGACCAGACTTTTTCAATGAATGGGACTTCAGATATTTCTCATGATCGCTCTTTGGTCCCAAGCATCTTACTTTTATAGGGTTTGATACACAGATATTCAGAAAAGGCAAAATAAAATGGAGAGTCTCATTCATGGATAGACCTTGATTTTGACCCTCCAGGAAGGTCAGAAATGATGCATCAGCATGTATGGTCACAGGACAAGTCAAGTCAAGGGTCATCTCCACTGACTAAGCAGTCATAAGATGATCCTTTGCTCATGTTGGGCAAGAGAGGGTAGTCTGGAGGTATAAAAATAAGTTGGTAGACTTTTTATGTCACATCAATACATCCCACCCATACTGTATTTGGTTATCAGCATTCTTGTGGTTAGGCATGTGAACTTCATAACTGGTGAATATGTGTTGAACAGTGAATTTATAGGTTTTAAAGTTTGAGGCCTTCTATAAGAAGGAATCTATCTTATCTCTATCTTATCTATCTTATCCATATTGGTTGGTTGGTTGGTTAGTGGTTGTCCTTCGTTCTTGAAGAGGACTAAAATGACATCACTATGCTAGGGAAGTTCCAGTGTGTCTGACTGTGGCTGATCAGACCAATATGAGCTTACATATAGTAAGGTCGGGCACAAAGACTCCATGTGAACATTTGGGATGGATTCTCTGAATTTGTACATTTTGCATTTCTTTTGAGGTATTGCAATTCTGCTTTGCTCATAGAGCATAACACCTTTTCTGATGTGGACATGCCATGCTGAGCTGCCAGTATCTCCCATGTCATACAATCAATTCTGAAGTTCTTAAGAGTGACCTTGAGAGTGTCCTTGTATCACTTTTGCTGACCATATGTGAACACTTGCTCGGTGTCAGTTCTCCAAAAACTAGTCTTTGTGGAAAGTGTATGTTTCTCATTCAAACAACATGGTCAGACCATTGGAGTTACACTCTCTGAAATAGAATTTGAATGTTTTGGCAGTTTAGTTCGAGAAGTCAGATGATCTTCAGAATCTTCCTAAGACAATTCATATGGAGACGATTCAGTTTCCTGGCATGGCCTTGGTAGACTGACCATGTTTCACAGGCATACAACAACTCTGTAGACCTTTACTTTGGTGGTCAGTCTAATACCTCTTGTCTCCCATACTTTCCTTTGGAGACTTGCAAACACTGAACTACCTCTGGCAATGCACCCATCAACCTCATTATCAATGTGTACCTCCCTAGAAATTACACTGCCAAGGTAAGTCAACTTACTCACAACATTCAAAACTACTCCTTTTGCTGTGACCGATGGTTTCATGTATGAATGATGTACTGGCAGCTGATAGAGTATCTTTGTTTTCTTGGTGATACTTGTGCAATAAAATATGGAATTATCCATATATGATATATTTAAAATATGCATTAATACACATTAGTCTCATATTAATATTAATTGATTAACTGACTAAATGTATATATTACTAGATGAATATAACACTAATAATTGCTAAAAATCACTAGCCCTATGGAATCACACTGAACTGATGCATACTGATAGGCGCAAAATAGGAGTCTAATTAAAATGATCTTTGTTAGTGGTAAGGTCTGATGGTCCTTAAGACATAATATCAAGGCAGAAGTAAGGCCCGGTGGTCCCAAGGGTATAGAAGCAGGTTAGAAGGTAAGGCAGTGAGTCCAGCCCTTTGTTCAAGAAGAAGACTAAACTTTCTTTGACTGTAGACTTTTTCACTTGCCCATTTTAGGTAAACTTCTACAATGCAACATCAGCTTCGCTACCTGCTGTCCTCAACTCCTCTGATCTCAGAGCCCCAGGTGGGACTCTGGGGCCATCCTGATTGCAGCCAAGGTCAAGTTTTCCTTGTGTAGTCTTTCTGGAGGCCACATGGAACAGGTGTAGTTCTGACCAGGCTTAGCCTCACTCTTGCAGTTGATTCTCACCCTCCAAAAGTAGAATAATAAGCTTCTCCTGCTCTTGCTCTTGTAAATCACAAGGATACATTATGAAATGAGGTTATTATCCTTACTCACTTCCTTCCTTGTCCCCAGCTCAGTAGTGTCATGACAGTCAGACACTAGGAGCATCAGGAAAGAGCTGTCGTCAAACGTAACACCCCCTCCTCAATTTTTCCTGTGTCTGTTGTCTCAGTTTTATGAGCTACACTTGCTTTTTTTTTGCTAGGCTAATCTGACAAATTAATCCAAATTAACAGGTTGATTAGCAAGGGGTACTATCCTTTCTGGACAATTTAGCTATCTATCTTTAAGTACCTTTTGGAGACACCTAACTCAAAGAATAAATCATATGTTTGGGGAGCTTAAACCATAGTATGAGGAGAGATTGCCTGATGGGAGGGCTGAGCAGAGAGGGATAGATTCTTTAGACTTTAATTAAGAGGTCAGGATGTCACTGCCTTTAACATGCAGAAGAAATTATCCCAGATATACCTTAAGCAGAACTTCCTCATTCTTGTCCAAGGAACCAAGTCCTTAAGACAGTCCTGGATTTATAAACTCCTAGGACCACAAGTACTACCTTGCCCTCCCCTCCACCCAATCTCATTGATCTTCTTGCTGCTAAGAAGGGTGCTGCCAAAACCGTAATAAGCAGGTCCATTTCTACTGCAGTCTTGCAGAGCAAAATATATAGAGGAACTAAGTCTCTGGCAGTAAGGGAGATTAAGCATCAATATGGGTGGGAGATGCTGAGCAAGGTTTTGAGGAATAGGCATCTCCTCATCTTCTCCTTCCCTTGCCCATCTGTCTTGGTAGCCCGGGTGAAGTCCTGTGCAGAAGGAGACTGCTTCCTCTAGACCTGGGCTTTTCTTATTCAGAGGGAGGATGACAGCAGCAGTTCCATTTTTCCTGGCTAAAGCAGACTCCTTGCCTGTTGGCAGCTTCCATAATTCACTGGCACCTCCACCCTGGAGGCCAGCCCAAAGGAACAAGCTGATTGCATTTTGGTTCATATCTTTGAGGTAGAAAAGGATGCCTGGGAGACCAAGCTGATTGATTCTCTCCTAATAGCACTTTCTGAAAATTGTAAATAAGGAGGACCACTTCACTTCAAGCATCAGTGAGGGATTCTTGCTATGTCGTGAATACCGTATGATGAGTAACCATCAAGTGACAAGTGTTTATTATTCTAAGATGTGCCAGGCATTCTTAGGTATTGGATATGCACAGAATAAAAAATGAAACCATTCCTGCTCTCAAGGAACTTATCCTCTATGTATGATAGTTGTTGCATATATAAGTAGATTCAGAAGAAATACAAAGTAAATTTTTAAAAAGTTAGAGACACTAGCAATTGTGGGGATTAGATAAGGCTTCGGGCAGGTAGGTAGCACAGTGGATAGAGCACTAGACCTGAAGTCAGGAGAACCTGAATTCAAATCTGATCTCAGGCACTTACTAGCTATGTGACCCTGGGCAAGTCACTTAACTTTCTTTGCCTCAGTTTCCTTTATCTGTAAAATGAGATGGAGAAGGAAATGCCTAACCACTCTAGTATCTTTGCAAAGAAAAGGCATCACAAAGAGTTAGAGATGACTTAAAAACTACTAAACATAGTCTGGGGAGTACACAAACACATTTGGATCCCATGCACCCTGGTGCTCACTGGGGCTGAGGGTTGACATAGAAAGGAGGATCTATTCAAGAAAGGTTGAACAAAACTACAGAAAGTCACTAATCATAATAACTAGAATTTAAATAATACTTTAAAGTTTGCAAAGCACTTTATGTAAGTTGTCTCATTAGATCCTCCACAATCATCTTGGGAATTTATAAGTATTTACATTTTACAGATAAGGAAACTGAGGCTAAGAAACGGCCCAGGTCCCATCACTATTAAATGTCTGAGGTAGAATTCAGATATGCAGCTCATCCAGATCTCTGAGGTTTCAAATCATTCCACAAAACAGCTCTTTGCAGATATGGTCCATCCTGAGTCCATTGATCAGGAGCACATCTTTCCCTTCTTGGTAAACAGAACTGCTGGTGCTGTTCACCATTAAGGAGAGTTAATTTGGGGTCTAAGTCACATTTCCACCTTGTCACTTCCTGGTAGCATCAAAGATTATAAATGCTTATGTGGCTTCTCATTAATACATGCCTGTCATGTCCCAGAGCTGCAGGTGCACCATGGTATCTGGGTCCCAGCAGAGCACTTTAAAGGCCTTCACCCCCCTATTGGCCTAGTCATTTGAGAAGTGCTGGTGATGATGCTTATCTGACCCATGCGCATGTATCCAATCTCTAGCATTTTGTAAAGATACTTTCTTTGCTGGCTCTGCATCATTTAATCCTTATAGTAACCCTGTGAATTGGGTGTCATTTTTATCCTCATGTTAATTAAAAAGGAACAGAAGCTAAGAAAGATTAAGGGCTTTACCCAGGGCCACCCAATAAGTAAGTTCCTAAGGAAAGATTTAGACTGATCTTCCTAACTCCCAAACCAGCACTATCCACTGTACCACATACCTGCCTTCTGATACTAACACAATAAGAAAATCACACCCAGGTTGATAGTTGTTCAGTAGAACTTCAGCCCAGTCTTTTCCAAGGACTAACTCTTTGTGACCACATTTTAGGTTTTCTTGCAAAGTGGTTTGCCATTTCCCTCTTCAGCTCATTTTACAGGTGAGGAAACTGAGGCAAACAGGCTTAAGTGACTTGCTCAGGATCACACAGCTTTAGTAAGTATTTGAGGCCAGATTTGAACTCATGAAGATGAGTCTTCCTTCCTCCAAGCTCAACACACTATCCACTGCACCACCTAACTGCCCCTTCTAAGGACTCAGGTAGCTAAAATGTTTCTGAATTGTCAGAGGTCATTTCTACATATGAACCTAATTCATAATATTCCCCTCTCTCTTCTCCAGACAAGACTGCACCTAAAACATCATAGACATGAATTTTTATTGACTGTAATCTTAGAGAGATGACCATGAGCAAGCCCTAGTTCTAAATACAATGAGGAGATGGTAACCCACAACTTTCTTCCATACCTTCCTTTGGTATCTCATGACCCGTCATGCGAGGATGTTTCCTTTTGGAAGTATAATACTGTGAATCACCTGGGTCCCAGCTCTACTATTTACTCTCTTTGTGACCCCTTGAAGCAGTCTCTTAACCTCTCTGGGATTCAGTTTCCTCATCTGTAAAATGAGGGAGTTAGACTGGATAGCTTCTTTCAGCTCAGGTTCTGTGGTTCTGCCTGAGAGGGCAGGTCCCTAGAAACCACAGATTCTTGCACCATGTCCTGACTTAGAGAGAGAGGAAGCATGCTCTTCTCCTACCCCTCCACTCTAGTAACAATAGTAGTTAGCTTTTGTATAATACTTTAAGGTCTGTAAAGTGCTCTACATACGCTATTTCATGGGATCCTTACAATTTCACTGTGGGTAGGCGCCATTACTATCCCTATTTTGCATAAAAGGAGATTGAGTCTGTGAAAGGTTAAGGGACTTGTCCAAAGTCACACAGGTAGAACGTAGTAAAGCATGATTTGAATCCAGGTCCTTTGACTCCAGTCTAGCATTCTCAATCACCTCATCGAGCTGGTCAAACAATGGCAATATGGCAATAAAAGCCATTCCCCCTAAACTGGTTTTGACCTTCCCTAGGACCTAGGAGTTGGGAGCAATGACAACCACAAAGCCAGTGGTAAGGTGAACTGCTTCAAGCCTCTTTAGGCTTTTATCAGATACAAGCAATCAGCCAGACTGGATGACCAAAGGTCCCCAGGAAAGACAGGAATGCCTCTGTGCATCAAGAATGACAGTGTCAGAACAGGGTCAGCTATGTTTCCACAGATCTCACCTGACACTGTCAAAGCCACTTCCTGTGGTATTTGGGGCTAACATTAGCTACCAAATGAAAAACTCCACTCCTGTAGCAATTTGCACTTGATCAACCTCTGACAAGAGTCTTGATTCCCAGGCTTGCTGCTGAATGCCCGCCAACAAGAGAGGAAATCAGAGTTGATTTGTCAATAGGTCTGCTTGCTCTCTCTCTCTCTCTCTCTCTCTCTCTCTCTCCCTCTCTCTTTCTCTTTCTCTCTCTCTCTTGCTCAGCCCAGGGCTGGGTCTGACTGCCAAGTTCTGTGATGATGACAGGAAGTGACAAAAGAGAGGACAAGGTCCAGAGCAGAACATTTTAGTTCTCATCTGTAATCCCATGCTTGGGGACATGAACTGAGACCTTGACAAGCAACAAACCCTTTCAATCAAAGATACAAGACTGGGCAGGTCAATGTCCCAAACAGAGAGAAGTCAGGAGAAGTGTACTCTCTCTTCTTGGGAGCTGCCCCCAGAGATTTAAGATCATGGTATACACTTGTCCTTTCAAGGTCCTTTTCATAAGAAGGAGTTTAATGAGAAAAGGGACAGAAAAAAAAGTGTTTTTGTCTAAAGGAAGAGATTTATATTAATCTCCAAAGTATATAAGATGAGGGCTCTGGGATTGCAAGGGATCTTGGAGAACATGTAGGCCAACCCCTTAGTTTACAGTGGAGGAAAATGAGGTCCAGTAATGTTGAGTGTTTTGCCCAGGTAGTATTAGAGGAACAGTGTATTCTGCATCCTTTATGCTCAGTGAAGTAGAATATATAAACATAAGTTTGGATTTGAGAAGCTATGTCTCTGGATTTTTCTATTTTTATTAAATTGATATTTCTATGATCAACTTAGTTTATTTTTTCTAAGATGATTTTATTTTTTATATTAATTTTATTTATTTTCATTGTTCTACAATCACTACCATATAACTTAGATTTTTTTCTGCTCCCTCCCCCTACTTCTTCCCTCCCTCCCCTAGATTGCATACATTTTATATAGGTTCTACACATACATTCCTATTAAATACATTTTCATTATAGTCATGCTGTGTAGAAGAATTAAAATGAATGGAAGAAATCATGTAACAAACCAAAACATAATACAAAAGAAAATGATCTGCTATATTCTGCGATTGAATTCCATAGTTCTGTCTCTGGATATGCAAAGTATTTTGTCTTAAAAGACCATTGGGAATTTTTTTAAGTCCTTGCATTGAAATGAAGTTCCAAGTCTAACAGAAAAATCTCTTGCACACTGTGGTTGTTGCTGTGCACAAAATTCTGGTTCTGCTCCTTTCACTCAGCATCAGATCATATAAGTCTTTCCAGGCCTCTCTGAAGTCTTCCTGTTCATCATTTCTTATAGCACAGTAGTCTTCCATTACATTCTTATACCATAATTTATTCAGCCATTGCCCAATTGGTGGACATCCCCTTGATTTCCAGTTGTTGGCCACCACAAAGAGCGCTGATATAAATATTTCTGTACATGTGGGACCCTTTCCCATTTTTATGACCTCTTGGGGATACAGTCCTAGAAATGATATTGCTGGGTCAAAGGGTATGCACATTTTTGTAGCCCTTTGGGCATAGCTCCAAATTGCTCTCCAGAATGGTTGGATGAGCTCACAGCTCCACCAACAATGAGTTAGTGCTCCAGCTGTCCCATTTATCATCTTCCTGTTCTGTCAAATTTCATAGTTCATTGTGAGGGTCAATTGAGACAAAGCCTATAAAAGGATTAGTAAGCCATAAAGTGCTGAACAGTACCTACTCTTATGACTACTCAGCACTGAACTTGTCTCCATCTTTTCAGTGAATCACCCCCACCCCACCCCCACCCCATTCTAACCCACACCCATCTCTTCCTCCTCGGAGCGATTCTTTTTGACACTATTTTTATGTAATTGTTTCATACTTTTCAGTCTTTTCTCCCCAATATGGGAGCGCATAATTATGAATTATGATGATGATGATGATGAATCCATATTTCTCCAGAACAGGAAGAACAGCTGCTATTTCTTCCGAGATAGAGAAACTGGGAATTTGTAGGACAAAGCTTGTATTTTTAAACTGATTTATCAGTTTTCCACTTAATGCCTTTCTTCAAGTGTGACACATGAATTGCTTTACTCTTCTGAAACAATACCACTGAATGAGGAAGTTTATTTATACATTTTTAATGACAGCCGATAAAAATTTAGTGTTGTGTTTGTAATTTGGATGATCTGCATTATGAATATTGGAGACACTTTCTGCCCAGATAAATAGGCAAGGGTAACTTTGCATTGACTCACTATTACATTTCCCATTAATGTCCTTCGAGGAACGAGTTCATAAAAGTCTGTGATCTATTACCCTAAGCACACGACCATCATCCTGTAGGAAGCTTGCTCTTATTTTGATGGTGCTTCTTTAATTTGCCCTGACGGATCATGGGATACATTGTGATTATTTAACTCGAGTTGTTTCATGTCTCCAGCAAAACAAATTATTGTCATTAGCTTGCTGTATTTTATTTCTGGGGTATCTGAGGAATTGTAAAGCATAGCTTGTTCATGGAAGCAGCTCCCGGCTGGTTGTCTCTGGCTGAGGCTTTGTGGAGCATTGTGTGTGGGGGACTCTGGGTTCCAACTCCTCCCTTTCAGAGGCTAGGAAACAGCTGGGAGCATTATTCCCATCCTGACATCCTTTGTTCCCTGAGATTCACTGGTTCTGATTGAAGTACACAGAGCCTAACTCTAGCAGTTTCTGTTCAGCTTGAGGTGCAATCTGCCTCCTCCCCTGAAAGGGACAGGGAGGTCAGGTTCAG
Organism: Potorous gilbertii; assembly: GCA_028658325.1. Taxonomy (NCBI): domain Eukaryota; kingdom Metazoa; phylum Chordata; class Mammalia; order Diprotodontia; family Potoroidae; genus Potorous; species Potorous gilbertii. The sequence continues at coordinate 150,963,998 of CM053771.1, read as the reverse complement.
CAGGAACCTAATGGATGGGGTCCCAAGTCCCTATTTTGGAAATTGCCCTGTTACTAAAAGGAACATTAGTTGTGACAAAGAAAGCATTGTGCTGCAGTGGGGAGAACATGAAATTTAGAGTCAGAGAACCTGGATTTCAGTCCTGGCTCTGATACTTAACTACTTTATTCCTAAGAGCCCCTAGATATAGTGCATGGAGTGCTAGACTTAGATATAGGAAGACCTGGGTTCAAATTTAGCCTTAAGTATATTTAAACTCTCCAGGCTTCTATTTTCTAGCCTATAAAAAGAGGGAGTTGGGCCAGATCCCTTTAAGGTCTCTTTCTGTACCAGATTTATAACCTGTAATTCTTGAATTCCAAAAGGTTTCTAAGGCTCTTGAGAGATTGGTTATAAAATTAATAAAAATAAAAAATCCAGAGATACAGCTCCTTAAACCTAAACTTGTGTTTACATGTTCTTTATTGAATGTTCTACGGCCTTCTTTTCACACAAACTGCTGTCAAGCCAGGCCTCCCCAGTCCTATACTAGTGCAACTGATTTTTTTGCCTTTAAATGTAGGAATTTATATTTCAATTATATTATTATTGGATCAGCTTCCTCGCTAAAACTCCATTATATGTAACATATCTTCTCATTATAATGAAAGCTCGTTGAAGGTAGGAACTGCCTTGTTTTTATGTATTTGTACCCCCATCACTTAGCACAGTGTCCAGGCATTATAAAGTGTGATGATCAAAGAATTATGAGACACATGGTTTCTGAGTAATCCAATCATTTTGTCAATAATGCCAACATCTTAACAAAAGAATGGTCAGGACCCCCTAATGGTGGTGGGATCACAGATTATATGCTTTTCAAAGAGTAGATGTGAGTACCAATCAACTCTGATTGGTTAACACAGTGGGAGGTGGGCCATATTAAAATGAGGGTCTTGGGGTAGGTGACTTAGATCATCCAAATCTTGGTCAACAGAGACATTAATTTCCATATTACTTGTTAAGACAAAAGAGAGAATCAACATTTCCCTAGACCTGTCAGAGCAAACGCAACGAGCAAGAATGCTCCTATTAGCCCAAACTGATCATTTCTTTTACTGTCAAGATCTTGAACTGGGCAAATCTTTAGGAGAGATTTTTCATGCTAGCTGATTTTTGGATGAGGAAGTAGAAGAGGGGAGAAAATTTGGTCTTGATTCAATAGTTATTAAATATAAGAGAAAAATAATTTCTCACCTAAAGACTTGATAAATTTATTATCTAAAATAAAATATTTTTTAGAACCTTCTTCTGTCAATGAATGTGTAAACTCTCTCCCGGTTTTGAGTCAATTGGAAATTATGTAAACATGCCTTAATCCATGTCTTTGAGAAGACAAAGGAGCAGAGAAAGGATATTTGTCTAAAGACCTCCTTCTAGGCGGACATACTTTATCAGCTGTGGCATTGTTCAACCAAAAATATCCAGCTTACTCAACCTCACTTAAGTTCTCCATTTTGTCTGCAAGAATATTAGAAAAGATTTTGCAAAGTACCTTGCTAAGATCAAGGTGTACTGGATGTCTTTACCCTCTCTACCACTCTCCTGTTCATCTCTACAAGCCCTATGGTAATATAAGAAAGGATAAGACATTAGAACCATTTGGCTTAGGAGCCATTCTCAAAAATAATGTTCCATCCCTCCTTTTTATCCCTCCAATCCTCTTGTCAATAATTCCAGCCATGAAAACTGCCTGAGCTCTTCATTCGGGGAAGTGAGTACAGCTGTGGAAACATTTCATAGCCCAATAAATAAACTTTGTTTATTTCCCTTCTCAGACTCTCTCCTCACTGCCTCCCCCCTTTATCCCCCTCCAGGGGTTCCATGTCAAACTCTGTTTGACATCTCCAACATCTTGTCACAGGGGGATTCACTTTGACTGACACTGACAGGAGGGAAAGAGATGAAGAAGAGTCTATGAGGAAATGGGGCTAGGATGTGGCTAACTCATCAGGCAGGCAGTGACAAGAGAAGGTGGTGCCAGAGCTGGGAGCCATGTTTGAAGCAGCTCTCCCATTTCATCATGAGGAGGTTGATGGGAGCTGGTGAGGAACACCACCCGGTAAGCACCCCACATAATCTTTTTATTCTGAGGATGTAGTCAGGAGAATCACCTGAACTGTCAAAGCAAGATGGAGTTTTAAAACAAAATGGTATGTTCTGCAATGAGTAGCTCAACTTCCTCAGCAAAGGGTCTTAGACTTTGGATTATAGATTTAGAGCTTAGAAGAGTAAAATCCCACCCTCTCTTCCTCGTATTTTGTATAATACTCACGAAAAAAATGAAGTAAATGATCCCAAGTCACCTCCATAACAAACGGCAGAGCTGAGATTTGAACTCAGGTCCTTTCTAAGACTTACTCAATTAAGTGCTGAAGGGTCTCTTGTAGGAAAAGTTTAAGAATGCCCAACTCCAGTACTCTTTCCTCTGACCTACGCTTCTTTAATTAAATTTAGTGACCATATCAAGAGTTAGGAGAACCATTTTTCTCTTCCTGGCTTGGGATAGGAATCAATGGTTTAAAAGGCTAGAGGGAGGCACAGAGAAGACACTGGAAATGGAGTCAGGGGACTTGAGTTCAAATTCTTCCATTCAACTCTTAACTACATGTCAATTAACCTCTCTAGGCTTCAGTTTCCTCTTTGTCTAATGAAAGGGCTAAAGATAAAAGATTCCTTCCAGGTCTCTATGTAGGATTTACCTATGTGACTCTGAACAAGTCCCTATCTCTTTGAGGCTGTTTCCTCATTTATAAAGTATAAGAGCAAGGCTGGATAATCTCTAAGGCTTTTTATAGCTCTAGTTGTATAATCTAATCAGGCATTCAGCATTAGGAACCTGTCTGTTCCTACTGTGGTCTTAGCAAGCATAAGAATAACAGCTAGCATTTATGCAGTGCCTTAAGATTTGCAAAACCTTTTATAAATATTATCTAATTTGATCCTTACAACAGCCCTGAAAGGCAGGTGCTATCATTATCCCCATTTTACAGATGAGTAAACTGAGGCAGAAACCGGTTGAGTGACTTGTCACACAGCTCAGAAGTATCTGTCTGGATTTGAACTCAGATCTTCTGACTCAGGCTCCACTGTTCTATCTACTGTACCCACCTGGTTGTCCTAATAGAAATTAGGATTTGGGGTTAGGAGACCTAGACTCATGTTACCTCTGTGATTTTGAGAAAGTCACTGTGTGGAAAAGCAGAAATAATGAGGGATTTGCAGTTAGAAGATGGAGGGGGTAGGGGGTACGGTGGATAGAATGCCAGGCCTGGAGTCAGGAAAACTTGAGTTTAAATCTAGCCTCAGACACTCACTAGCTATGTGGCCCTGGACAAGTCACTTAACCTTTGTTTGCCTTAATCCACTGGAGAAGCAAATAGCAAATGAATTCAGTATCTTTACTAAGAAAACCCCATGAACAGTATTGATAGGCTATATATTCCACAGGGTCACAACGAGTTGGACACTACTGAACAACAAGTTAGATGATCCTAATTCAAATCCTGGTTCTTCCATTTAATGCCTTTGTGACTGAGCAAAATTACTAAAACCTCTCTGGGCTTCAGTTTCCTTAACTATGAAACAAGGAGGGTTGTCTAGATTAATGAAAAATTGCTTACTATGTGCCAGGCACTGTGTTACATGCTAGGGATACAAATATACAAAACAAGACTGTCCCACCTTCAAGGAATGTACATTCCAATAGGAGATTATATTATCTGCAATAGCGGTATCCTGGGAGGAGCACAGATCTGGAGAACGGCAGGTGTACGAAGTGGGGCTGTAGGGTCATTGACCCACATATTTTTTCCTAGAATTACAAACTGATTTGATTACTGTTCTAGGAGCTAGAAGTAGAGGAGGCAAGGATAGAGAGCAGGAGAGCATGTGTGTTGTATCATGGCATAGTATAGTTTGTGTGGGTCTGGCTAGAAAGGGAGAATTGTCAACAACTAGAGCCACAAAGAGGGGGTTGGAGCTGGTGGAATCTAGAGCAAGAACCTAGGAAGCATGGCATGAAGTTGGCAGAGGAGGTCCTTAGATGATGTAGAAGATTCTTTCTTATTCCAGATATATGATGTATTATTTTTGTCTATTGTGTCCGTTTCACCCTGGAATATCCTTACATGCCTTTAGGTACTGTCTCCTATTGTTGAACTCCTCCTTGAACTCCCATTTTGAAGAAGGGCCCAGTGAGAAACCATTTTCACTCGTCTACTTCTGACCTTTTGACTCTTCAGATTTTGGCAGCTAGGTGGTGCAGTGGATAGAGAACCAGTGTAGGCGTCAGGAGGATCTGAGTTAAAATGTCTCCTCAGACCCTTGACACTCACTAGCTGTGTGACCTTGGGCAAGTCACATAACCCAATGGCCTCATCCTGGGTCATCTCCAGTCATCCTGATGAATATTTGGTTACTGGATTCAGATGGCTCTGGAGAAGAAGTGAGGCTGGTGACCTGCACAGCCTTACCTGTCAAAACAGGTACAAAGTCAAGTGAAAGTCATGTCATTATTTCTCTGATGGCATGGTCTTCTTCTGCAACGAAGGACAAACACACACAACCACCCAAAATAGATACCTCCCTCTTGTCCTGTTTTTGGGGTCTGTTTTAAATGGTTTTTATTGTTTAGTTGTTTCAGTAGTGTACTACTTTCTGTGAACCCATTTTTATACTTTTTTAGCAAAGACACTGAAGTGGTGTGGCATTTCCTTCTCTGACTCATTTTTCAGATGAGGAAACTGAGGCAAACAGGGTTAAGTGATTTGCCCACGGTCACACAGCCAGTGTCTGAGGCTAGATTTGAACTCATGAAGATGTCTTCCTGATTCCAAGCCCAGTGCTCTATCCCCTATGCCACCTAGCAGCCCCTGTTTTATATGTTATCTTCCTTCATTAAAATGCAAGTTCTTTGAAGGCAAGCTCTTTTTGTTTGTATTCATACTCCTAGCAATCAGCTCAGTGCCTGTTACATATTACCAGTCAATTAGTTGTTTGTTGATTTGATTTTCTGTGTCTTGGTTTTCTTACATATAAAATGATGAAATTGAACTGAGTGACCTCTAAGGTCCCTTCCAGCTCCAATTGCTATGATCCTAAAATAACCTTATTTTGACCCAGTGGCACTGGGTGGCACTCCATTCTTTCCTTCCCCCCAATGACAGCTATATTCATTTGCAAAGCTTCAGTCCTGATGCTGTTTTGTTTTAATTTATCAGTAAGGCTGCTGGTTTTAACCCAGGAAAGTCCTATCTCGGATATCCATCCGCATTGGAACAAGGATGCATTTGATTGAAACCCAGTTCCTATCAAAGGCACTGTGGCATTGCCCCTGGTCATTCATTCCCCATGCACATCCTGATGCTTGCATCAATCTCCTCACTCACGTCAGCTAATGGAATTTGCATGGCCTGCTGGGTTTTCTGCCTCTGGTCAGCTTTTGCACTTATAGTTAAAAAAAAAAGAATCTAAAGACAAACTCCCCATTTTAAGAAGTCTATTCTTCTTAGAGTCTGTATATACACTTAGTTTTTTTGCTCCATCCCATCACCCCTTCACTTTGCAAATCATAGAATTTAGTCTGAACTCCTAGCTAGCATCCTGCTAACAGAAATCAGTGGTGTTAAACAGCAGCAGGGTGAACACTCTGCTCTGCCTCAGCACCAGATCTTTAGTCTCCTTGGAGTACCAAGTCACCATCAAAACTGTCAGGAGTTTTAAGATTAAAGTCTGAGCTCAGATGAGTGGGAGGAAGGGCTTGGATTAATCAGGGGATTAGCATAAATTCTGGAATAAGTGGCTGGAGAAAGCCATCTGTCTTGGGAAAGAAGAAAGAGCTCCAGGAAGTTATCAGAAGCCCAGGTGGGGGAATCATCTTTCCCAAATGAGGGCTAGGGGAAGTGGCACTATGCCAAGTGCTATTAGGGTGGAAACCAAGGGCAAGGGTAACTTAGCACCCGAATGGCTTTTGTCAAGGCTTCTGCATCAATTACATGGTGACAGCTGAAAACCAGTTTCAGGAAATACAAATGACCCCATTTCAGAGCGAGTGTATGCCTGGCCAAGAGTGGCATGTGTCCAGAAACAGAATGACGCTTTGCCCTTATTCAGCATCTTTCATCCACAGAACTTTCTAACATTATTAACTCTTTGCTTCTTGTAAGAGAGTAACTCGTTCACAGAACTGCGGGCTCCCAGAGGGCAAAGGGCTACAACTTTCCTCTGTTTGCTGCATTTCCTTGGTCAGAGTCCATGGGTGAAATATTGAATTAATGATTTACCCTGAAGCCACTCATCAATATTATTAACCTTGTTAAATAGCTGGACAATAGGAGATATGAGAAGTGAAATGGTCTACCAAAATCTAGGCATTCATTAGCAAAAGGAAATGGAAGTTGGGGCAAGTTTTTAGATAATTTAGTAAAAAATTGACATTTACCTCTATTATTCAGATTATAAGATCAAAAAGCTAGAACTAGACAGGACCTCAGATGGCATATAGTCCAATCCCCTCATTTTACAGATAAGGAAACTGAGGACAAATAGATTGAAGTGATTTGAACAGGATCATATGAATTGTAAGGGAAGAGCTATAGTTCAAACTCAGATCCTCTGAAACCAAGTTCAATATTTTTTTTCCCACCATATCATATCAACTCTCCATTTCTATTTGTTTGATCACTGGCAAAGGTTTTTTTTAATTGTTTCAGCAAATAAATGTTATTTCCCCTGGTTCCATCTCAACAGCCCAAATATTTGTATTTAAAGGTCCTGTGGTAGAAAACAATGGTTCTTTTGGGGGCTGTTAAGACAAAATACTTTCCAAACTTTTCTAATGCTACTAAAAGCAATTCACAGAATCACAGAAGCTTGGAGTTAGAAAGAACTTCAGGGACCATTCAGTCCAATTCCTTCCTGAAGCATGAATATACCATCTATAAACACACCTGTTATGTAGTCATTTATACCCTTCTTGACCATCACATTGGGGAATTTTGTCTTTAAAGAAGAGATTTAAGAATGCACCTCCCTACCTTCTCTTTGGGAATAGAGAGATTAATGGTGGAACCATCAGAGTAGAACATTTTATACAATGATGGATTTGGTTCGTGGATTAATCAGTTTTGCTGAACTGGGTTTTCTTTTTTTTTCTTTTTTTAAAGAAAAACAATTGAGGGGGCAGAGCCAAGATGGCAGAGTAGAAAGACTCACATTTGCTAGCTCCGAATCCACAGCCCATAGATTTCCTGTAAAAAGAACTCCTGACAAATTCTGGAACAGTGGAAGCCACGCAGCAACACAGTGAAGGAGATTTCCGTTCCAGAGAGCCCTGAAAAACCGACTGCAAAGGTACTCCGGATGGGAGCGGAGCCCTGCCCTGCGGAATGCTCCCCTCCCCCTACCCCAGCCACAGAGCTCTGCCCGGCCACGCGGCACTGAGAGGAGCCAGCAGAGCCCAGCAGGCGTCAGGGACCTGAATCTCCAGTGGCCGTGAAGGTCCCTCCACCCACAGGCGCACAGGTCAGTGAGAGAGACAGGCTGAGAGGGGAGTGGGGTATCTCTGGGACTCGGACCCCCTCGGGAGGCGGTGGCTGTGGCAGAGGCAGAGGCCACTCTGCCAGAGACTCCCAGAGCAGGCAGGAGCTCCACCCCAGCTCCACTACAAAAGATCTCTGCATAAACCCCCTGAGGGAACTGAGCCTGAGGGGCGACCCTGCCCCCACCTGAGAACCAGCAGATAAGCTCCCATTGAAGAGCAGTCAGGC
>CM053771.1:150872811-150955690 GCA_028658325.1 Potorous gilbertii | reverse complement strand
AAAGATGGGGGTGTTGTAGGGGGAGGTACAGGGCACAATGAATACCTCTGAAATGTAACTCTGGAGTAGTGGCCTACCATCTTCAGTGGCAGAACAGGAAGCAGGCACTGGGTGAGACATGGGAGAGGGTACAAGATATCGACTTGAATCTCTATGAGGACAGCTGTAGTGATGCCCAATGTCCATATGGTCCATGACCCATAACTGGGCCAGGACCTCAGTGAGCGGCAGAGATTCCTCAAGGGTCCCAGGTGCCTCTGACTGAGGGAGGAGGGATAGGGCAAATACAGGCATGGGGATAGGAGAGAAGTGATCCAACTGAGAGCTGACCAGGATGAAACTGAGCACAGCAGAGAGGAAGGAAAGGATATAATGACCAAGGTAGGAACAAGGGCCTTAATGATGAGAAGGAAGGTGTGTTGGAAGTGGTTCTGTCTGAAAATGACAGGGAGAAGGGAGATCTGAAAAGCTCACAGGGGCTTGTTAGAAACCCTGCCTCCCCCCTACCAACCTATCTTTACTCCAAGGAACAGGGGCAGGGAATTTGAGAAGATCCAAGACTGGAAGGGAGGCCCCTGTAGCCATCAATGCGGACATGGGGTTGCCCTGTATTACCATGAACAACTCTTCTATTTGAGAGAGGGGCAGATGGGGACCAGATCCTGCAGACCTTCCTTGGAACACTCCTAAGGTTGTGGGGGAAGGCTTTGGTACCCCTGGTTCTACATAACCCTGAGCAGGTCTTACATACATATTTCTAACTTTTTCCAACTTTTTCCAATAGTGACAAGTACTAGGCTTATGAAGTATGGGGTAGATTGGGGATGGGAGCCTTAGTTGTTTAAGCTGTTTAGCCTAGAGCTCCATCTGCTGCTAAGGTGTACCCAAGGTGGGAAGTGAGTTTGGCTACAAAATGTAGGTGTTTGACTGAGTGATTTTGATATTCTGTGATAGGGAAGGTTGGAGGGTATTAATGAAGGAGGAAAGGAATTGAGTCTGGCTCCCTCCTTTCTGATCATAGACTAGGCCAGAGTTGGCATCAGGCCTACCCTAAGTGAGGTTAAAATGGCATCATGTCATGTCCCATCAAGTACCACTACTATTCCTCTGGCTTGGTTTCCATTTCCCTGAAGTAAAGGGGTAATTTCACAGAAGTCATGAAAGGCCCTAGTGTACACACAACCAGGAAGAGGGACAAGAAAGTCTCTAGAGTTCTATTGCGATGCAGGTAAAACAGTGGAATGTTCCTTATGGCCATAGAGTTTGGGTTTAACTTTAAAAAGCACTATCAGAGAAAATAAGGTTTAAAGACTAAGCCTTACCATTCCTCAGAGAGTGGGAAAGGCAGTTCTACTAGCCCTTGCTTGTCTGACCTGGGGTCTGCCCTGATGTCACAGTGTATTTAGCTTGTTGTCTCCCCCATTAGATTGCATGTTCCTGGAGGGCTGGGACCAACTTTTGCCTCTTTTTGTATGCCTAGCACTTAGCAGAGTGACTGGCACATAGTCCATGCTTAAATGCTTAATGACAACCATAGATGATTCCTTTGTATCATCAGCAGCCCAAGAGACAATTCACAGGAACATAGCTCCAGAACTACAAGGGCATCCTCATTTTACAGATGAGAAAATTGAAGCCCAGAGAAGCCAAGGAACTTGTCCAAGGTCACTCAGGTAATAATTATCGGAGGCTGGATTTGAACATGTGTCTTCTGACTCCAGGCATCCACCATACCATACTGCTCTCTATATTCCCTTCAGAACCTGCCTTCTTCCAAATTTTCATATTTCTATTAAGGACAACACCATTCTCTCTTATCACTCAGGTTTATAACCTTGGAGTTATTTTTCATCTCTTTGCTCTTTCTCACTTCTCATTTTCTATCAGGTGCCAAGACTTGTTGAGTCTACCTTCACAATATCTTAACTTATATCCCCTTCTCTCTAAGCCATATAACTGTAAGCCCTCCCTTCCAGTTCAGGACTTTTTCACTGCTCACCTAGATAGCTGTAATAACCTCCTTCCTAACTGATCTCTCTTCCAGTATCTCCTCTTTTCAATTTATTCTCCAAATAGCTGTTAAATTAGTCTTCTTAAAATATTTTTGATCATGCACACCTAATATGTGTATATTTACTTAACATATACAAGTAATACTAGACCAGTAATTTTGTATATATCTATGAGAAATAGAGATTTTAAGAGGATGAGATAAAAATGAAATAACATTTGATCAGGAAGTCAAGAAGGAACTGAGAGAGTTCATTGAATAGGCTAGTGTTATGGTCAGACTTATGCTTTAGCAAAGTCACTTCTGCAGTTATTTGGAGAATGGCTTGGAGAGGAGGGAGAATTGAGACAGAAAGAATGATTACAAGGTCATTGTAATAGTCTGGGTAGCTAGATGGCACAGTGGATTGAGTGCAGGGCCAGGAGTCAGAAAGACTCATCTTCCTGAGTTCAGATCTGACCTTCATATTTATTAGCTGTGCGACCCTGAGCAAGTCACTTAACCCTGTTTGCCCCAGTTTCCTCCTCTATAAAATGAGTTGGAGGAGGAAATGGCAAACCACCCCAGTATCCCTGCCCAGAAAACCTCAAATGGGGTCAGTCTGAATCGGTAGAGGATGTCAGACATGACTGAAAAAATGACTGGACTATAATAATGTACAAAATACTGAAACTCAAAGAAAGGACCCCTCCTACCACCTTAATTGTGCATTCTCCTGTCACCGAAACTTCTTTGTGCATGACTTGTGCTTCCTCCATCCCTCCTCTCTTCCATCCCCAACCCCATTTAAGAATGTAAATACCTTCAAGTTAGGGGCTGTTGCATTTTTGTTTTAATAACCCAAGACCTAACATCATAATAGCTTTTCTTTTTTAAGTGGACCCATCTTTAATTGGCATTTGGAAATCTCAATGAATATACTTCCTCTACCAATTCAGACGGGAGCCTGCTCTGTAATTTACAATCTGACAGAACTGCCTAGGAAATGAAATGTTAAGTGCCTTGACCAAGTTCATACATGTTGTAGGTGTCAGAGACTAAACTCGAACCCCCATCTTGTTGACTTCAATATTAGGTTGCCTCTCTGGCACACTTAATATGGGCTGAATAAATATTTGTTTAATTAAATTGTAGTGTTGTTGAATTTCTCCTGGGCATTAGAGAGAAGGCACAGTTTCAGGGGAATCTGTTGGCCTGCTGGTCACAGTAGGGGCATCCATGCTATCTAGGGACACCATCCCAGCTCCTTCCCAAAGTTACTTGATAGGAATTCATTGAGGGAGATTCATACCTCAAGTGGGCCATTAGTCTAGATCAATAGTGTAATAAATGGGGGCCACCAATTTACACATAAAGATCCCAATGGGCCACGTACTGACAGCTTTAAAATGTAATATTGTCTCTGTTGGGCAGCTAGATGGTGCAGTGAATGGAGTGCTTGGTCTGGAGTCAGTAAGACTTCACAGCTAGTTTCAGACACATACTAGCTATGTGACCTTGGTAAAGTAACTTCACCTTGTTTGCCTCAGTTTCATCATCTGTAAAATGAGCTGGAGAAGGAAATGGCAAACCACTCTAGTATCTTTGCCAAGTAAATCCCAAATGAGGTCTAGAAGAGTAAAACATGATGAAATGACTGAACAACACATTATCCATGTATTTTTATTTATCCTGTTAAATATTTTCCAATTATATTTTAATCTGTCTTAGGCCACACCTGGGAGTATTTTAGGCCATATGTAGCTGGTAGATCTTGTGTCTAGATGACCTCTAAGGTTCCTTCCAATTCTGAGATTCTGTATCTTCTAAGGAGGGATGGATTTGCACCTAATCATACACAGTTTTTCTTGATACTTTTGGTGACTAAGAGCACATGTGCAGCCTCTGACTGAGGCTTAGTCTGGTCTTGTTTCAAGTCCAAAGACTAAATTTAAATTGTCTCACACAGGGAAAGAATCCCTGGCCTAGACTGAGTGACAATCTCGAAATGATCAGTGATTCAGAAACCAGATCCCTCCTTCCCCCCCACATAGAGGCTGCTCAATGTTTAAATGCTTTGGAAAAGGGGGTGTCTCTAAGGGTGAAATCAATTCTGATTGGTTAACAATTAATGAGAATGAATATTATAATGAGAGGTAGGCATTTTTTCTAATGAATGGCTTCAGGGACATAACTCTGATCTTTACTCTTGAACAAAGAGACTCATCTCCAACCAAATTACCCTTACCCCACCCCTCAGCAATCTACACAAAAGGATCTAAAAATCTAAAAATGGTAGGGTTACCGTAAGAATTCCACCTAGTAGAGATGATCTGGGTAGAGTCAGATCTGGGTCTTTGAGAGACTGGCCTTTGAATGAGTAAGAGAAAAAGAGAGGATCTTTGGGTCCCACATAGAAAATTGGTTATTAATAGAAAAAGAAAACAATCATTTTTCTCAACTGAGAATTACAATGATGATTATAGTGATGATGGTTCTTGACTCCAGCTCTAGCATTCTATCTACTATGTCATGAGGTTATTTAGCTCAACGAAGAGAAGACTTAAAGTGAGGACCAAGGGACCTATTAACAATAACAGTCTTTAAATACCCAATGGGTCTGTGTTGGAGAAACTAAATCCATATTACTTCGGTTAAAATAACATTGTTTGGCACAAAAAGAGCACAAATAGATCTTTCTTTCCTTTGTTATCTTCTGTCACATTAAATGCCACAATTACATTGTCTTAAATATTTAGAAGCCCTGGAGAAATATTTCTGATTTGTGTAATTTTATTCCACTTGAGAGTCTCAACATGGGCTGCTGCTAGCTTTCCTTTTTGCCATTTTTCCTGAGCCCAAAGGGATCTCAGAGCTGATGTTGGGATGATGATAAGTAATGTTGAAGATGATGGTGATGATGACAGCAAGGATAATTGTAGCTGTTTAATTAGGATCGTTAATTGCTATTTGACATTTACATTGCATTTTCCATTATCTCTGGTCTGTGTCTAGCTATTTCCCAGCTCATATTAGGCAGTGACTATGGAAAAATCATAAGGCGACTAAACTTTCCAGGATTTGGCCCATGCACCAGCACACTCACCAAGGTCAATAATTATCTAGCTGGTCTTTTTGAATCCAGGTGTTTCCCCTGCCATTTAGCACAGTGCCAAGCTTGCACTGTGGTGGGCACTTAATAAAGGTTGATTTTCAATTTCACTGAATTGACTTTTAAAGCCATGCATAATCTGACCCCACTTTGCTTATGAACCTTATCTGCCATTACTTCTCAAAATAGACACTGACCTCAGTCAAGCATAGGTGGTCTCACTGTCCTTCTTGAGCATACTCATTTCTATCCTTATCACTTTGTTCATGATATTCCTTTCACCTAGACTGCCTCATTCCCCTCCTACATCTTACCCATTCTTCAAAGACCAGATCATGTTCTTTCCTCTTCATTAGGTTGTCTCTGACTACTTTAGCTCATTGATTTTTTCCCTTTTTATGAATCCCTATAGTAGTATGTACCACAAAATGTATTCTTTTCAGTTCAATTAATCAAAAAAACTAAATCGATTCAATTTCACAAGTATTTGTTACGTAATAATTGTTATTCAAATATAGTTAGAGTACTATCTCTAACACTGAGTGTATGATCCAGGGTAGTAATTTCATTTCTAGCTGATCTTAAGCATTTGTCCAAGACTTTAGGTATCAGAGAACATGCCAACCAGTATTGGTAGAAGAAGGTTCTCCCTGGGAACTCCCTATGATAATGAAATCACAAATCCAGTTCCTATCTCTATGCCTATATTCATGTAGAGAAAAGGGTCATTTTATCAATTAGAAGGAAAAATTTAAAAGGTGATAACTCCAATATGCCCTTGATTTACCCCAGTAATAATAAATGAAATTCATGGAGTGGCTCACTTTCATGAACCAGGTAGACTAGGAAAATACTTTTTACCCTAAATGAAAGGGTAGACTAAATTTTAAAGACAGACAATACTTTGGGGCTTCTCTGGATGACTGGGGAAGGAGTACAGATTTGAATCACAAAAGAGCTGTAAACCAGAGATACAAATAAACAATCTGGGAGGTCCACTCTTGTAGAGAAAAGACTACATGGTGGCTTATAATTTGTGGGAGACCCATCAGATCAACCAATTATATACATTTATTAAATATCTACTGTATTTCATGCACTATACTAAATTCTAGAGAAACAAAAAGAAGTAAAAGACAGTCCCTATCCTCAAAGAATTCACAATCTAATGGGGAAGACACCATGCAAACATATGTGTATATACACAGACATATATATATATATATATATATATATATATATATATATACATACACATATACACACATATATACATACACACATATTAAGTTATCTATAGAATAATTAGGAGACAATTAAAAGAGGGAAAGCACTGGAATTAAGAGGGATTAAGGAAGCCTTCTTATAGAAGGTAGGATTTTAGTTGGGACTTTAAGGAAGCCAAAGAAGTCAGTAGTCAGAGTGAAGGAGGGAGAATATTCTAAGCATAAGGAACAAACAGAGAGAGATAGAGAGAGACAGAGATGGAGTCTTTTGTTTCTGAAACAGTCAGGAGACCAGTGTCACTGGACTGAAAAGTATATGTTGGACAGGAGCAGAGATTCAGCAGATGGCAACTTAGAAAGAATACACCTGCACTTCTGAGAACCCCAGCAATACATAGTAGTGAGGCAGTGGGACAAGCAGCTCACAGTCTTATGACATCAACAGACTAGCAGGTGACATCAGCTCCTCTGAAGAAGTCGAGAGCAGCATCAGAGACAGATATTGTTTTATACAGATGCTACAATAGGATCATGAGTTAGCCTGGTTATCTTTCCATATTCTCTGTGCATAAGCCCTCTCATTGTGAGTTCCCTGGCCTCTTGTGTGCCTTGGTCACATAAATGGAATGCAAAAAATTCTCAAAAAAGTTCAATCTGGTACACATAATCTAAGGAAAGAAATATTATTTCTGAATACAGTATCAGGAGGAGGTGGTATATTTAGAGATTTCAGTGAGCTATATAGTATGTACTCAATAAATAATTGTTTGATAAGTCTGTTGAGTCAGTTGAGTCAGTAGCCTCTGGGCTGTACGGCCAGATTCCATTTTGGAAAGACTTCACCTTGTGGTTTGAATAGTAGTAACAATTTTCATTTATAGAGTGTTTTAAAGTTTACAAAACATTTTCCTCGCAGAAATTTTGTGAAGTAGATAATACAAACACAATTATCCCCATTTTAAATTGGGGTCATATAGTTACTAAGTGAATTGAGATCTCTGGACTTCAGGTTTGACTCAAGACCATCAAGATGAAGCCAGGCTACCCATTAACAAGTTTAAATGTATACCTTCAAAGCATAGAACAGTTAGTAGAAAGAAGCCTGGCTTTACTCCCATTAAGGCCTAGTTTCAAGTTCCAGATATATCATTTCTTGGATAATCATTTCCCTGCTGGCTTTCTAACTCCTCATTTGCAAAGTGAGGGGACTAGTCTCTAAGATCTCTCCTACCCACTCCAGTGCTGATGTTTTATGAAACTATCCATGGGTCTTTGGGATTTATGGGCTCAACATCTTCTGCCTGCTGGCATGAAACCATGGGATTCCATGTTATGGTTGATGGTTTTGAAGCTAGGACTGGGAGGATAAGGATGGAACTTGTAACTTATTTAGGTATAGGGACCTCCTGGATGAGAAAGTTCTCTTTACCAATGCAGATCAACACTTTCTCTGCAATTTATAATCATAGTTTTCTAGAGTATGAGAAATGAATTGAACTTGCCTAAGGTCATATTGTCAGAAGTGAGATTTGAACCTGGTCTTTCTGGCTTCAAGGCCAGCTCTGTATCCATTTTCATGCCATTTTCTGGTGGACTGGATACTTCTCAGTAACAGCATGTGAAAGAAAAAAGAATAGGACAGGTTGGGGAGGGCATGAGAGAAAAAGAGGTTAAGGGGAAGAGAAAGAAGCAGAAAGAATTTAGGAGCAGTTTTCTTGTAGTCTCTTTTTGTGCTGTGAAAGCGTTTGGACTCCAGATTTGTTTGAGGATCCTTTAGAAGCACGCTCAGATGGCAGACCCTGTCCCATGTGTTCCTCTTCAATCTGTGCAAGGCAATTTCTCATCTACAGACAGCTTGCCTGGTATCAAAAAGGCTGCCAGATTCCTCTTTGTCTTTCCCCTTCTCCCCACAACAGCTGGAACACCTTCTTCCTCAGCCTTAGTCTCTGACTCAGTTACCTCAGCCTTCTGTCACCCCAGCACATGCCCCCGATTTTCCTTTTGCTACCTCAGGGCTTCTGTTCTTGAGAAATAGGAGAGAGGAAGGGAAATGAGAATGGGGAAGGTGGAAGATTAAGAATTAGGAGAGAGAGACAGAGACAGAGACACACAGAGAAAGAGAGAGACAGAGAGAGAAGACGGAGAGAGACAGAAGTCAGATAATCCCCAAGCATATATTAAGGATTTATTATGTGCCTGGTGTTGTTCAAAATGCCGAAGATACTAAAAAACAAAAAAAAACAGCTCCTTCAAAAAAGCTAAAATTTTAACTGTAGTATGTTAACAACCATGTATATGCAAAATATAGAGAGATGTGATGGAAAAAAAAAGATAGGACAAAAAAGGAAGGAAAGGAGGGAAAAGGAGGTGAGAGAAACCAGAAGGGAGAAGGAAAAAAGAAAGAAGGAAAGGAAGGAGTTCTGTATAAGACTGAAGAATCTCTTCCTTTTTCAGAGTTTCAATTGACTTTCTGATATTTCTGATACAAGATCTGTAGCTCAGGCAAAATACTCCTACATTTAGAAGTGTGCTAGAGAACAGTTCTACCAGGGTTCTTGAAAGGCATTGTTCAATTGTCAGTGTGAGCATTTACACCTCAGAAATCAGTAATATGCTACAAATCAGAGTTTGATTTATTGTTCAGTTGATTGTCTAGACTTAAGAAAGTGAAGATGAAAATGTTAAAAATGTAGATTAAACTTAAGAGTGCTATGCAGTCTTCTATGCACGTTCCCAACCCCCCCCTTCTCAGCTGCTTGTTAAACATTTACCAGCACATCACTAATACTGCTCAGTCTTGGGCATCTAACTCAGTGCTCCTGGATGGGAAAAGGTGGCAGAACTGAGCAGCCACTTGTAGGTGTTTTCCTTGCTACATTAATAGGCACATATCTCATGTCAGGGTTTTTGTGATGTTCCTGGTCTAGTACTGGCATAATCTATTTAGCTGGTTCTCTGTGCAGGATGTGTGGGATTGGTGGTTAGTCCTTCTGTTGTTAACCTTTCCTTATAATATGTTACTTATCTTTTGGGTCTCAGTTTCCTTATCTGAAAAATGAGGGACTGCTGATTAGATGGCCACTAACATCCTTTCCAACTCTTGATCGATGATCCTATGAAAACAACCCATGACACCGATCCGTTAATTGTCTCTGTTATCCAGAGGAACAGACTGCTTAGTAGCTGAGTTCAGTAACAACCGTCCCAGTGTAGCCATCTCTGGTAACAGATTTGAAACTGACAAGAAAGGGACAGTTCTGCCATCCAGCCTGGGGTCTTTGCTTCATACTACTCAGTCTTATTAATCATGAATAAATGCCTATTGGCCTTCAGAGATGCCTTGAGTCCCTAAGAATTGAGCCTGTTGATAATTAAAAGCATAAAGAAATGAGGTAAACTCTTAGTCATCCAATAAAATCTCTTACAGAAAAGAAAGATAGGGTGCTAGACCTAGAGTCAAAAAAAAGTCATAGGTTTAAATCTGCCCCAAGTATTTACTAGCAATGTAATCTTGAAATAGATTAACTTTGTTTTGCATTAGTCTGCCTCAGTAAAATGAGGATAAGGAGAGCACTTACTTCATAGGATTGCTGTGAGGATATAATAACCAAAAGTAATTAAAAATCAAAATGCTTTATAAATCTAAGCTAGGTGCTCAGTGGATAGAGCACTGGGCCTGGAGTCAGAAAGACCTGAATTCAAATCCAGCCTCAGACACTTACTAGCTCTGCAGCCCTAGGCAATTCACTTATCTCTGTTTACCTCAGTTTCTCCATCTGTAGAATGAGCTGAAGAAGGAAATGGCAAACCACTCCAGTATCTTTGCCAAGAAAACTCCAAATGGGGTCACAAAGAGTTGGACATAACTGAAAAATGACTGAACTGATTACTATCTAACGCCCAAACTCTAATTGTCACTTAGAGCAGTGCTGTCATTGGTATATTTTAAGGGATTTTGCACATTCCAATTCCCCAACTAGATTTTAAGGTAGTTTTTTTTGTTTTATTTTTATGGAAAAGACTGAGTCATGTGTTGTATTCATCTTCATATAGCTTCATTTTGATGTACCCTGAAAGGTAAGTGCTATTATCAACCCCTTTTTTACAGATAAGAAAACTGAGAGTGACTTAACCAGAGTCACACAGCTAATGAATTCTGAGTCAGTTTTTGAACTATGGTCTCTGACTCCAATATAATGCATGTTAAATGAGTGTTTGTTGAATTGAATTGAATCAGAGGATTGGTGGCATTTAATTTGCCTGAGAAATTCTCTACCATCATGTGCAGGAGCTAATCAAAGGGTATGGTGCAGAAATAGAAAGGACCTAAATCTCTGTCTTGCTGACAAGGGCCAGTGGGATCCTCGTTTGCTGTCTAAGGGACATTACTATTCTGTTATTTATCCACATTTGTAGTTTGTCCATAACTGAAACCTGCCTCAATCACTATGAGTTGGAAAATAATTGTCTTTGGCCAACCTTCAACTTTTAGTTAGAACTTCTGGAAGTTGAGAGTAAGAAGACAAATGGCAGTCAGAGATGAAAAACAGGGATGCTCTTCAAAAACCAGGGGGAGAATTGTATCATGAGGTCCAGGAGTCTTTGAAAACGCAAGAAGGTAGTTGACCTATGACTCCCTCCCAGTGGCTTCTTCTCTAGGTACCTTGAGGCTAAAATGCTAGCCTTGGAGAAAACTTCCATTTGAATTGCCTTAGGAAGAGTCTGAAGATCACCTGGCAAGATAAGGTATGGGACAGAGAGGACCTTTCTCAAGCTGAATTGTCAAGCATTCAAAATCTACTCCAGAGAGTGTGTCTGTGGTGGGTTGACTACATCACATGCTAAACATAGGTTTTCCTAAAAGACTATTTTTTTACAGAGAACTCAGACAAGGCAGGCATTCACACAGAGGTTAGAAGTGATGCAAGGACACTCTCAAAGTCTCTCTGAAGAACTTTACAATCAATTGTAAGATGTGGGAGACACTGGCAAAGGACCACCCAGGATCAAAGAAGGTTCTGTGTCCTATCAGCAAAGCAGAATTGCAGTAGCTCAAAGAAACATGAGATGTGCAAATTTAGAGACATCTCCACACCAAACGTTCACACGAACTATCTGTGCCTGACCTGTGGTAGAACCTTCCAAACTCATATAGGTCTAAACAGCCACAGTTGGACCCATTGTACCTTGACTCCAACGTAGTGATGTCATCTTGATCCTCTTCGAAGGACAACAATCAGTTATAGTTGGAGTCAGGAGAGATGGGGATTTCAGTATCAGATCAACCTTTCACTATCTGTGTGGACATGGTCAATCTCTCAAGGCCCTATTTTCTGCATTTGTAAAGTACAGATAATGAGATTTGCATTACTTAACGCATAGGGGTGTTTTGGAAATCTTAAAACCCTATATAAATGTGAATTATTAGAACTGTGGTTTTACATCTAAAAGAGATCTTAGAGGTCATTTAGTTCAAACCTTTGATATTACATATAAGGAAACTGAGACCCTGGGTGTTGAGTGATTTGCTCAAGATGACACTGGTAATTAGGGCTAGAACCCAAGTTTTCTGACTCCAAAGCCAGGGTTTTTCCCAGGCCACTTACTACACAGACTTCTTTATTATCATTCATCAGGGAACCTACCATGAGCAATAACATTAATATAGATATTTATATCAATTATAAAGCATTTATTAAGCACCTACTGTATACTGGGCACTGTGCTAGGCATTGGAGGTACAAGACAAAAAATGACATAACCCTTACTATCAAGGAGTTTATATTTATGGGAACTTCCATTCCTGAGTTATATAGGCAACACTCTCAAAACATAATCTTTACACTTTTTGGAAGTCATGGAAATATCTTACCTTAAAAAAAAGAATGATACATATGGGTGAAACTTCTGCAGGATATAAAGTTTTAGTGAAGGCAAGAGGTAATAAAATAAAATAAAATGAAATGCATATTAGTTTATAGCCAACCACTTATGTGGAGATGGGAGAGAGGTAGTAAGATTGGGTTTGGAGATTGTAGGGGTTGTAATAAACTTCCTTTTTCTGCCATACCTGACTGTTTCTCTTTCATTTTACGATTCAGTGACATGGGAATAAAATCATACTACAGGCTGAAAGTGACAGTGCCTTTTGGAGAAGGGAGAACAGGGAACTACAGTCAGACAGACAAACTGAGCACTTTAGACAATCAGTTATTTTCCCCCAAGTGCCTCAGGCTCAGCTCTTAGAAGGAAAGTCATCATGGAGCTCTACCTGCTTACTAAGTTCCCAAGAAGAGGGCTGCAAAAATTGGCCTCCCTAATTGTGTTCTTTGTCCTCCTTGTCTCCTTCTCTCCACCCAAATACTCAAATTATATAGCAGTTTTCATTAGAGCTGCTTTGCTACAGAATATTTAATATGATGCAAATGTATGCAATTCATTTAGCTATTTGCATAATAAATGTTTCCATAAAGTGTCTTTGCCACCAAATCCCTCGTGTTTTGTTATTAATTATGTTTTGCAGAACTCTGGGAGAGGGAGGAAATGGATATTGGCGGTTTTGCATAAAAAGTACAGAGGCCCCTAGTGGTTTGTTTATCTAAGTCCCCAGTAACCTAAGTTCTACTCTCTGGGGTCACCCCAGATAAAGGCTAAGGTAACTGAGCTCTGGATGAGACAATCAGGCTGACTAAGAGGGGATTCAAAGACTCAGGGCATGGTGGTGAAGGCTAGTGGGAGTTCCTCCTGGCTGGTCATTGGCACTAGACCCACTTGGGTTTGTAAGGTCATTGGACTGCCTTGAAAGTAATTACAAGTTATTACTAGTGAACAAATAGTCTTATCTGTGAGACCCAAGTACTAAATTCATGGTCTATATGTTAAGCAAAACCTGCTGGTAATTAGTCATCAATGGTTATTTCAGCTGAGATGCCCATGTTAGGTGAAACTATGCAGCACAACTTTCCCCTATTCTGTGTCTACTCTGTGCCCTGAAAGGCTTTGCTGCCTTCGACATTTCTTGTCCTCTGTGCCTGAAATTTTACTGTTATTTTAGCTTTGGATTTTATTTCTACTTAAAAGCAAATACTGATGGAAGGGGTAAAGATTTAATTATCAATAGGAAAATCCAAAACACCTGGCTTAGGGAGTTTTCCGAGGCCCACAAATTTCCCTTGCTGCCAGGTGTCTCTACTATTGTGGATGCTATACCCACCCCCACCCCCACACATCAACTATCTGAGTCAGCTAGGTGGTGCAGCAGATGACAGAGCTGGGCCTAGAGTCAGGAAGATGAATTCAAATCTGGTTTGAGACACTTAATAATGGTGTTGTTGAGGTTTAGGAGTCCTGGGACCCCAAAATTCAAGGAAAAACTATGTGTGGGTCCTACCTCAAATGAATTTGACCCAAGCCTTCTTTCAGCCAAAGACAAGGTTTATTAGATCACCTGTCACCATTAGTGAGATTCTAAAAATCTTTTAGTAGACAAGATGAATTCTTTTTATAGGAAAAAGATTTTGTGAGGAAGATCTGGATGGATATGGCCAGTAGACTGCATAGACTGGGAGATAACAGAGAAGGGCCAGGTGCCCCAGGGGAATGCCAAGGCCATGTAGAAGGGGTCTGGATGGCAAGGGTGGGAAGTAACCCAGAGCCATCCATACAATGAAAGGCTGGGCTAGGTTTGGAGGTTACAGAGAATGGGAGGTTTGGGAATAGCCCACAAGGAAAGAAAGACCAGCTGAGAGGATTACTGGGATGGGTCCATGCCTCAGGAGAACACCATGTGGGAAAACTCAAGGAAAGTTGGGGAGGGTTTTTCAAGGCCTGTACCCGGGTCATTGTTGTGACTCTGGGAAAGTTACTTAACCTCAGTTTCCTATATAGTAAAATGGGGATAAAAAGAGCACCTACATCTCAGAGTAGTTGGAAGCAAATAAAAGACTATTTCTAATGCTTATTCCCCTTCCCCACTTTACTCACTTCAGCCCCATCTCTTGCATTTCTCCCTGCCTGTGACATCAGAGATGAGAAATCTATGAGGTGCATCTGAGCTATAACCCTCCTCCTACCGATCAAAACCAAGGCCTTCAGATGCTTAGTGTGAAAGTGACTGTGAGCCAGGCTCCCTCGTGGGACTAGGAGGAGTGAGAAGATGGTAGAAGTGAGGGCTGAGTCTAAGGGTGATCTCTCCAAAGGCCTCTTGTTGCCTTTTTTCCCCTCTCTCTCACTTTCTTTGTCCAAAGACCAACCCACCTGGAGTCTCAATAATCCTTTTGGCTATGTATACTAGGAGTCAGAAGGACTGAGTTTAAAACTTGTTCTTAGAAACTTAGCAGCTAGCTATATGATTCTAGTTAGTCAATGAAACTATGCCTCAGTGTCCTCATCTGCAAAATGAGAAAGGTGTACTTGATGTCTTCAATTGTAATCTTCCCTCCTTTCCCACTCCCCCATTCTTCTAATCCTGAGTATTTTCTTTTAGGCCTTGAGGGTCCCCTTGGCAAGTAAAGACCTATCTTTGGAAGAGTCTGAGAATCACCTTTCAGGATAAGGTACTGGACAGTGAAGTCCTTGCTCAAGCTGAACTGCCAAGCGTTCAAACTGCTTCAGAGAGCGCAACTCTAATGGGCTGGTCATGTTTTTCAAATGCAAAATGTACACTTGCCAAAAAGACTTTCATGAAGAACTCAACATGATCATATGGTGGTCAGAAGAAGCAATGCAAGGATATTACTTTCAAGGTCTCTTTCAAGAACTTTGGATTTGACTGCACAGAATTGCTCAGCATGGCATGCCCACATCAGAAAGGGTGCTGTGCTCTATGAGCAAAGTAGAATTGAGACAGCACAAAGTAAACATAGGTTGTGCAAATTTGGAGTATCCTCTCCAAATATTCACATGAACTATCTGTGCCCAACCTGTGGTAGAGCATTCTGAACTCATAATTGGTCTGATTAGCCACAGTCAGACACACTGAAATTTCACTTTATCATGGTGATGTTATTTTGTTATGTTTTGTTATATTATATTATCTTCAAGAACAAAGGACAACAACCAACCAACACTGAAGGTCCATTGCTTTATGCATCATTGGCCCGTCTAATTCTTTTATGAACATCCCCTCTAAATCCTGTAACTACGACTAAAGACCAAGACACCCACTAGGACTTGCTACTTTTTTCCAAATAAGTTTAACAGATTCTTTCTTGAGACAAGGTCCTGTGTGATAGGGGCTGTGGAAAGAAATGTAAGGAAACTATCCATATGAGAGACAGAGGAGAGGTGTGGTCATTGGGTAACGTGTGGAGTGGGGTGGATCCCCCTTCTTGTTGAACTTTTCCTAGAGCAAAACTAGAGTCTTTGGGGTTCCCAGGCCCTGAAAGGGCCCTGTGAGTAGTATATGAATGAATGAAACATTTATTAAGCACTTACCATGTAAAAAGTACTTTGCTAACTGCTGCAGATAAAAACAAAAAAGTTTGTAGAGTCCTAAATTTATTGTGTTTTCTTGCAAAGTGCAGGTCTGACCAACTTATACTCTCCCCTTCAATAAACTCCAGTGGCTCCCTTTTATCTTCAGAACCAAATATAAAATCATCTGGCATTCAAAGACCTCTATAATTTGGTTCTTTTCTACTTTTACATCTACTTTTTCAAACCTCTCACACCTACCTTACACCACTCCAAATATAAGCAATCCACTGACTGTGATCTCCTTTGGTTATCACCCATGCCTAAAATTCTCTCTCTCCCCACCTCCACCTCCTGGCTTCTTTGGCTTCCTTCAAATACAGCTAAAATCCCACTTTCTATGCCTTTCTAATGCCTCTTAATTCCAGTGCCTTCCTTCAGTTTATTATCCCCAATTTATCTTGGATATTTTAATTATATTTATTCTGTATATTGTCAACCTTTCACAGAATTTGTTCTAAGAAAGAGACAAATGAATTAGGTCGTGTGTCCACATTTTAATTTCTCTCAAGCTGGTGACATACATTGCATAGGGTTTACAGTCCAGAACTGGGAGTCCCTAAGGGGGACAGTCCAGAACTGACTTAATTTTGAGATTGGAGTGCGCAGTTTATAAACCTTTTCAACAGGGGCTATCACCCCATCATTATTTTACCTCTGGACAGAGGAAATACCTGTTCATTAGACCATTCTCCATACCAGATTCCTCCCAGCCTTTGGCAGAAGAATATGTCTCTACCCAAGCCTGAGCAGATTGAATCAATTCAGGCTTGGATTGGGGTTAGACCAGGATGAGACTCAATGAAGTCTTATTATCAGTAATATTCTTCTGATGAACTTTGACAGAAGGGGATAGGGATAGAGGGGGGAGGTAGGAGACGCTCTCAGTCTCCAAGATGATGATTACTAACAAGAGTCATTTTTGCAGCATTTAGAAATATATTTATTTGTCCATCGTTGTTTGAATGCTGTCTACGACATTAGACTGTGAACTCTTTGAGGTCAAGAATTTTGTATGTGTGTGCGTGCATGCGTGTGTGTGTGCGTGCGTACGTGCATGCGTATGTGTGTCTGTTTCTTTGTATCCTCAGGTTGGTCCAGTGGGTACTTAATAAAGTTTTGTTGGCAGCCCTCACAGAGATGTAGGATCCTTTAAGAGTTGAACCAAAGCAGCAGAGAATTTTCATGCTAGCAATTATCTTGAGGCTCTGGAGTCCACACTTCGACTTCCAAGCAGATGCCCAGCCAGATGGGTAATTATCATCTCTTCTTGTCAAACAGATGCCAGATGACCAGTTGCCAAGGTAAATAGAGGAAGTCCAAGCATTGGAGTTGAAGAGGAGGACATCTAAAATCCTTCAAAAAAGGCTGTGATTATCTTACCAACTTCTGGGAAAAAGGTCTCCAAACTCTCCCATGGTAACTCATTCTTATATAAGGTCTTGCAACCTTGAATATCATTCCTCCTTGAGGATAAACTCATCACCTGAAATCTCATCATCATAGAGATTAATTCATCTTTACTACTCAACACCTCATTAACACCCTCATTTACCTCTCCCCTCTGATTGGATGGCTGGATAAGGGAACAATAATTCTTCGCAAAGCCTTCTTTTTTAAAGGGCTCATAATTTTTCAGTTAACTTCATTTTTTATCAGGTGTACTGCTTGGTATTTTTTTTTCTTGAGAGCTAATTGATATTTAAGTGATTTGCCCAGGGTCACACAGCTAAGAAGTGTCTGAGACCAGATTTGAAATCAGGTCCTCCTGACTTCAGGGCTGGTGGTCTATCCACTACACCACCTAAATGCCCATGCTCTGTTTAGTTTTGACTCCATGAACATCATGACCTAGTGCCTGGTATCCTCTGGCACCTCCCCTCCCCTTTTTTTCCTACTTCCTTATGTGTACTATCTTCCTCCATTACGTTGAAAATTCCTTTAGAACAGGGATTGTCTTTTTTCCTGTTTGTATCCCCAATGCCTAGTATATGCCTGGCAAGTAATAGAATAGGTACATAATAAATATTTATTGATTATCAACTAATTTGTAAGAATGCCTTACAGAGCAGTCTAGTGAAAAACTGAGCCCCTTGCACTATTCTTGCAATGAACCTATTAAAACTACTCTCTCCAAAACCATTAGTGATCTTGACATTGTCAAATCCAATGGACTTTTCTTAGTTGCCTTTCTTCCTTTTTCTTTCCCTTCCCTCCATTTTACCCCTTTCTTTTTACTCTTTGTTTCTTTTTTCCTTTTGGTCCTGATCATCTCAAACTTTCTCCTTTCTTCTCCCTCTTCTCTTCAAATTATGCTTTACAATAAGGATACAAATCATTGCTGTAACTCCTTTGATTTGATTCTTTGCCTCCCTTAACTGGAAATCCCTAAGAAATGGGAGAGCATTTGGGTTACTAGGAGGAAAGGCAACCTTCCTATTGGTATTGTAATGACTCTACAATTGGCTTGTCTCAAGGATGCCCCCAGAGATGAGAGGGAAGAACTTATCTCCCCCTGGTTTTGTTCTCTCACCCAACTATGTGAACTCCTTGAGAGGAATCAGTGTGTGGTTTACTATTTGTATTCATAACGCTTAGCACAGCATTTGCTCTAGTAAGTGCTTAATAAAATGCTTTTCCATTTTATTCCATTCTGGCAGAAAGAAGGTTGAAATTGCCACAAATCAAAGAGAACAACGAGTAAACAAAAATGGCAAAAGAATACCATTCTCATTCAATGGTACCAAGTGTCAGTGCTTTGTAATAGAGTGAAAATCAAGCTCCTAATGATGAGGATGAAACTGAGAGTGATGATTTCTAGAAGGTAACATTCCTAGCATAGGTTGGTGTGCATGAGGAGTTGTTCAAGTGTTTCAGTCATATCTGACTTTGTGACACTATTTGGAGTTTTGTAGCAAAGATACTAGAGTAGTTTGACATTTTCTTCTCTAGTAGATCCTTCTTGCCAGGCAATCAAAGGTTAAGTGATTTGCCCAGGGTACTTAGCTAGGAAGTATCTGAGGGTGGCTTTGAACCCAGGTCTTCCTGATTCTAGGCCCAGTACTTTATCCACTGAGCCATAAGCTACCTCTACTCTTGATCCCACAAGGGACTGATTCCCAAAGTTGAAGTTAAACTCCCCGATTTGATCTTGTTGGAGCATTTCCCTAGTTGGGATTGCTCTCTCCTCCCTAAGAGTCTTCCTTTTTTGTTCTAGACTTTCTAGAAGGACCAAGTCTTTTTTGCTGTCGATGGTTCAGCGGTTAGAGTTGGGGATATGGGGTCTGGAAGATCTGAGTTCAGATCCCACCCTTAATACATAGAAGCTGGAGGACCCTGAGCAAGTCTGAATTCTATAACTGCCATAATTTCATTTGTCTCAGTTCACTCATCCGCAAGACAGTGCCAATAGTAACAACACCGGCCTCTCAGGGTTTTTGTGAGGATAAAATGAGACGTTTGTAAAGTGCTGTGCAAATCGTAAAGTATTATAAAAATTCTAGCTAGTATAATGATTATCCAATCACATATTAAATTATAGCATTATATAAAATATAGTTTATAATATAAATACATTATAATATTATATTATTATATATTTTCTATAATAATAATTAGTATTATTATGCCTACCCCCTGTGTGTTTGACATGCCCCCAAATGCTTTCCTGACCTCTCCATCTCTTTTTCTGTACTCCACGATCTGTGACAACTATCACAAATAACAACAGTGGCAATAACTGACATTTATATGGCACTTCACAGTTGTGAAATGCCTTCCATAAATTATCTCCTTTTATTCTCACAGCGCTGGTCTAAGGCAGACTCACAGAACTCAAGAGCTAGGAGAAAATTCAAGAGATCTAGTCCAATGCATTGCTGAAAGGAGTTCTCACCATAACATACCCAGCAAACCTTCAGTCTGTCTTTTCTCGAAGACCAATGGAGAGGAGCCCACCACCTACCCAGGAAGCCAATTTCTCTCAGATAGCTCTAACTGGTAGCAAGTTTTTTTCTTGACTTCAACGCTAACTGGACTTCTTTGCAACTTTTCATTGCTTCTGGTCATGTTCTCCAGGACCAAACAGAGGCAGGCAACACAGCATACTTAATAGTGCTGGACTTTGAATTAAGAAGATAGGAGTTTAAATCCTGTTTCATTAGTTGTGTGATCATGGGCAAGTCTCTTCTTTTAAGCCTGGGTTTCTCATCTATAAAATGGGAATAACACTAATGATTACTTCCATAGGGCTGTTTAAAGACTAAATAATCATGGAAAGTGTTTTGCAAATACTTTTCCAACTAAATGGGGCAGCTGGGTGGTGCAATGGATAGAGCACCTGGCCTGGAGTCAAGAAGACCTGAATTCAAATCCAGACTTGGATACTTGCTAGCTGTGTGACCCTGGCCAAGTCACTTAACCCTGCTTACCTCACTTTCCTCACTTGTAAAATGAGCTGGAGAAGGAAATGGCAAATCATGTCAATATCTTTGCCAAGAAAACCCCAAATAACATCACAAAAACTTGGACATGACTGAAATGACTCAACAACAAAGTGCTATACAAATACAAGTTATTATTTCATGTAATACTACTTCAATTACTTGAAAATATCTATTATCATATCCCCATTCTCATGTCAAGGTTAATCACTCCCAGTTGTTTCATCCAATCTTCATATCACTTAGAATCAAGGCTTTTCAATGTCCTGGATGTCTTCCATCGATACTTTCCAAGTTAAGAATTCTTGAACAGTGACTCAGAGAACACAATATTCCAGATGTCAACAGACCAGGAATTGAGCCTTACTTCATTATGCCTGGAAGCTTTGTTTGATTGCTTTCCCCCTGAGGTAATCAGGGTTAAGTGACTCTGGGCAAGTGTCTGAGACTGGATTGGAACTCAGGTCCTCCTGACTTCAGAGCTGGTGCTCTATCCACTGTACTGTCTAGTTGTCTCACTTTTTACCACCAGTTTGATTCTGAGCAAGTCAATTAGTCAGGCAACAAACATTTATTAAGTATCTATGATGTGCCACACACTGTGCTAAGTTCTGGGATACAAAGAAAGGCAAAAAATAGTCCCACTCTCTAGGAGTTCACATTCTAACGCAGGAGACAATACACAAATAATTACATACAAGAAAGAAATATACAGAATAAATTGGAGATTAACCTCTCTAGGACTCAGTTTCTTCTTCTGTAAAAATGATGGAATTGAGGTTTCTTCCAGCTTTAAGCCCTATAATTATATCATTCTTCCTCCTTTATTTCCTCCATTCACACCTCAGCTATAGTGACCACCAACCCAGACCCTAGACTATTCCTTCTGTTCAGCTCACCTTTCACCATCCTTCCCTGCCTCCCACCCCAGTGAACACTTCAGGAACTGCTCTTAGGAAGAAAACACCCTAATAAACTCACCAGTCATGACAGACAAGTGCCTAACCTGGAATCCCAGAGATCCTGACTGTTCACTGTTATCTTACCTTGCTTGATGCTTTGGGCATCCTGGGCCAGTCACTGCTTTGGACCCATAATGCAACCAAGATGACATGAACATTACTCAGGACACTGAGCTGGTAGCCCACGAAAACTCCCAGGCCTGGGTGGTGGCCACCTGAGGGTGGCTTTTTGAATCTCAGCGTAAGACTTTAATATTTATTCCTCTTGAATTTCTTTGTTATTAGATTCATCCCTAGATCTTTTTAGATCTTTTGTTGGTTATGTACTGTGTTAGTTGTCCCTTCCAACTTACTAAGAAGACCAGAAAGGGAGGTTTGTCACCTTGAAAACCAACTTTACCCAGGTCACAATTTTCCCTACTCCTAATTCTTGTTATTGAAGTACAATGGCATAGTAGAGAGTGCTGGACTTGGAGTCAGGTAGATTCAGGTTCAGATTACTGCCTCAGATAGCAGCTGTCATTTAACCTCTCCCAGTCTCAGTGTCATCGTCTGTAAAATGGAAATAATAATGTCACCTACCTCAAAGGGCATTGTTACGAGGATCAAAAGGAATAATGTATGTAATATCCTCCCCCAAGCTTCCAGTGATACATACACATGAATTATTCTCACCCAAGGTCAAATACCTTAATTAGACGGTTCATTTCTTTACATCTGCCTGGTAAAGTGAGAGTCCCAAACATTTCACTTCAGCCTCTTTTTTACTATTGATTCAGCCTAACTGCCTTGAATTTTCTTCCTGGAATCCCTCTTCCTTATCAAGTGAGCTTCCTCACCTCATTATAGGTAGCTGTCTTTCTCTTTCTCCCTTCCTACCCCTCTGCATCTACCCATCTCCCCTTGGATCATGCCTGAGAAGGGAGACATTTATCAACTTTGTCTTCCTCTAGTCCAGCCTCTTCTTTCTGTGAACAAATAGTCATAACTAGTAATTAGCTAATTCTACCCAGTCTATCTCTCTGTACATTTTCCTGCTTCCCTTGAGTTTCATTTTTCAAGGTGGAATATTAACAGTTTTTAAAACTCCCTAGATGTTGGCAAGAGCAGACTCCTTTTTTCAATTCCTTCAAAGGAAAACAAAAAAAATTTTTATTCTTCTTGGCCCCGGAGTCAGGAGTTGATTGACTATTCTACCTGGGAAGCTGGGGTTGGGGAAGTGGGGTAGTAGCTGTCAGAAGGTGGGAGTGACATTCTGCGTGTAGGAAGAATAATCAACAGATCTCTTTAAAAATGTTTTATTGATGCCTTTAAAAAAAGCCAAACTCCACAATCACTTCTAGGTATATCCCCATCCACCCAACAAGAACCAGCCCACTCCAATAAATAAAAAGAACATACAGCACACCCACAGTTCCCCCACATCTCTACCAGAAGGAGGGAGGTACAATTTGTCAGCTGTTTTCTAGCCAAGAGTGGTCATTAAAATCCCTCTGCCTTCCTTTTTGTTTATGTTATTGGAGTCTTGTATAAGGTTCCCCTAATCTTTCTTATTTCCCTGTGCATTTATTCACACAAATCATACCACATTTCTCCCAGTTCTCTTTTTTCATGGTGTCTTGTGGTGCAACACACATTTCATTTTTCTTCATGTATTACAAAGTATTCAACCACTCCAGGCAATAAGCACCCACTCTCTTTCCAGTTTTTTCCTACCACCAGAAGTATGAAGCCTTTCTCTCCTGAACTTTCCCTCTGAACCCTCCTTAACTGACTTCAACCACCATGAGCATAATGTGATTATCACTTTCCTTGGCCCTCTAGGATCCAAGACAGATGGGGATAAGATAGCGCGTGAAGCAGGATGAAATAGTGACGAACTCTCAGGCACTCTGTAGGTTTCAGGGTTGGGCACTTGTCTGTCATAAATGATAAATTCTTTAGGACTGACCTTTTGAGAACAGTTTCTGAAATGTTCATTGGGCTGGGAGGCAGGAAAGGTTGGGGAAAGGTGAGTTGAACAGAAGTAAGAAGGTCTAGGATCTGGGCTGGTGGTCACTGGATTAGGGATGGAAGGAAGAAATGCAGGAGGAAAGATGATCGGATCACAGGGGTTAAAGCTGAAAGGGGCTTCAAATATTAGACCATAGTGGTTTAATGTTTTTAAATTAAAATTAAATAATTTAATATTGTTTTTGTGTTCAGCTGTTTCAATTGTATCTGACTCTTTGTGACTCTGTTTGGGGTTTCCTTGGCAAAATACTAGAGTGATTTGCTATCTCCTTCTCCAGTTCATTTTACAGATGAGGAAATGGAGCTAGACAGGGTGAAGTGACTTGTCCAGGGGCACATAGCTAGTAAGTGTCTGAGGCTAGATTTGAATTCAGGAAGATGAGTCTTCCCGACTCTAGGCCCAGCACTCTATCCACTGCATCATCTAGCTGCCATTGTATTATTTAATCTCATCATTTTCCAGATGAAGAAACTGAGACCCAGAAATGTTAAGTGATTTGCTCAAAATTGCATTGGCAGTAAGACACAGAGCTAGGATTCTGAAGTTGGGTCCTCTGACATTTCCTTGTAGAACTGAGACTGGAGCAGGCATGGGAGGCAGCCAACTAGAGCTGAGAGGGACACTTTCAATATTAATTTTTATGCCTGCACATATTTTTAGTACTAGAAAACTCTACCCTCTATGACTTGAAGGTATTTATTTTGTGATAAGTCATTTGTAAGTGTTAACAGTGAATGAGGGCTCAAAGCTTCTAGCAGAGAGTAACACACACACAGAGTGCAATTTTCAAAACTTGCCCAGGGCCACATATGCCTTGTCCAAGCACTGCTTCTCTCCTACCTTGTTAGGCAACAAATAGGGGTCAGTCAGACATATGATATTCCCCTCTGGTCCAAGTCAAAATAAACAATGAGCAGACTGTGGATTTAAGACCACAAAGAATATAGCTTACATTGTTATAGTGCTTTATGGCAATAATACGCTTTCACTTATTGGGGAGAAATTGGGTATCTGTGTACTCTGGGGTGCTTTTTATGTTTTTGAAGATAGGGAAACTGTATCACCTGTTTCCATTTGTCTAGATATAATTTTCTCTTTTCTTTTCCTTGATTGGGAAACTTTCCAGTAGTTGAGAGATTGTCAGAAATGGGTGGTGGTGGCAATGCCACCTACTCAGGAAAGTACTCAAATAGATCTGTGATCTCATCATTCTGAGTTCTTTCTTCAAGGATGCTTTCAAAGCATCCATCCCTGCCCATTCTGTTCAACTTTCCTCTTATACTCACCTGGGCTGTGGATGAGAAGTGAGGCTGGTAACCTGCACAGTACTCCCTCACTCAAAACAAAGTCAAGTGCAAGTCATGTCATCATTTCTCTGATGGCATGGTCTTCTTTGGCAATGAAGGATGAACACAATCCTGTGAGTAGATGCAGCTGGCTGAATGGGGACCCAGATAGCTGGGTAACTCACCTCCTCCTCTCCTGTCTGCCTCCTCCTCCCCTTCCTTCTCCTCTCCAAAGGAAAGTAAATTTGGATGACCAAAACATGCCCAGTGGATTTGGGTTCTCCTGGATCCTCTCCTCTCCTCTCCAACTGGGGTCTTTCATGCTTCTCTTGGAATTACAAACATACTAGATTATTCCCAGCTCATGCCATGTGACATGCTAATTTTGATCATACATTTCTTTGATGATATCCTTTATACTGACTCAACTTCATAATTCCTTGAAGGCTACTTATAACCAACCATTAGGCACCTCTCCATTGACTTTTGTCAATACTCACATATATGCATATATTTGTATATTTGCACATATGTATATATATATAAAACACAATAATTCATTAGGTGTCTACTATGTGCCTAGCACTCTGTGCTATATGTGTGTGTATATACCGATGGATGAGTTCTATAAGATGTCCATTTTGAATGTGTCCTTCCTTGTTGTTGGTCAGTTGTTTTGGTTGTGACCCCATTTGGTGTTTTCTTGCAAAGATATTGCAGTGGTTTGCAATTTTCTTTTCCAGCTCATTTTACAGATAGGGAAACTGAGGCAAACAGAGTTAAGTGACTTGTCCAGGGTCACACAGCTAGTACATGTTTGAAGCTGGATTTGATCTCAGGTCTTCCTGATATTGGGCCCAGTGCTCTATCCATTGAACCACCTACCTGCTGATTCCTACCCTCATGGTATTATCCTAGGGCACAGTTTCCTCACTTCTTGTCCCAGACTATTGCAATAACCTCTTAACCCTCCCTTAGGTCTTACCCCATTCTATCTTATTTCTCAAATAGCTGCTAAAGTGATTTTCTTAAAGTGCAAGCCTGACTATTTCATTCTCCTACACAATAAATACCAATATTGGATCCTTGTTGCCTCTAGAATTAAATATAAACTTCTGTTTCATTTTTTTAAAGTTTTTACAATATGGGAACAACCTACCTTTCTAGTCTTATTATAAATTCCTTTCCTTCCCACATTCTCTGGATCTGCCAGGTTGGTCTTCTTACTATTCTTTACATATGATACGTATCTCCTATCTCCATGACTTCTCACTGAATGTCTTCCCTCCGTGTCTGTCTCCATCTCCTAGAATCCCTTGTTTCCTTCAAAACTCATCCCAAATATCATGCTTGAAGCCTTTTCTGATCCCTTTAGTTGCTTCTGGCCCCAATTACCTTATATTTATTTGTATTTATTATGTATATATTTATATGCTTCCCCTTCCCCCCTAGTCTATGAGCTCCATGAGGGCAGGAGTCTTTCATTTTTCTCTATTTTTAGTGATTACCACAGTACCTGGCACGTAGTAGGAACTTAAAAAATACTTATTGATTTATAATGGACATTCTTCATCCACTTGGTTTTTCCTGTA
Organism: Potorous gilbertii; assembly: GCA_028658325.1. Lineage (NCBI taxonomy): Eukaryota > Metazoa > Chordata > Mammalia > Diprotodontia > Potoroidae > Potorous > Potorous gilbertii. The sequence goes on along the minus strand of CM053771.1, from coordinate 150,929,592 downwards.
TAAATAGTTAGACTCTTTATAATGAATCTCATTTAGGAGGCTCCACAATGATTAGATGACACTGCAACACTCAGTGCAATATCATTTGTAAAGAGGGACAGGGAGAGATAGGAAATATTTTCTTGATTTGACTTTATGCCAGACTACTTTCATGACAATGGTAAATACTTTTGGCAAGCAAATACCTCTTTGTTTTATGCCATGTTTGGTACTAATAATTAGAGAGTTGTCATACAAAAAAATGTTAATCTCTGCCATTATATCTTTCAAGAAATCTTGTATAATTTTGGCATATCGATGGTGGACAGTTTATTGGAGGAGAAAGTTTAATGCAGTGTTTTGTTTGATTAACTTGAATTCTATATAGATGGGAAAGGAAGTATATGAATTGTAGTAGTAATTAAAATTCCCTTGATTGCTTTGTGATGGGTAGTAATAATTAGTCCTGAGTTATTCCCATGCCTTTGGTATCTTTCCCTTCTTCAGATACTTTGAGATTAATTTTTCAATATCCTCAAAGTTTTGTCACCTCTGGCATAAACCTTTGTATATAGTTGGAATTTGTTTGCTTCTTTGCCATTTCTATTTTCTGTATAATCACATCAAGGACTGTAAATCCAAGGCTGTGTCTAATGCTTTAAAAAAAAAAAGAATTTATTATACAAATTTTTTAAAGAAAGTTTGATGAAATATGAAGGAGGACAAAGAAAAAAAAGATGGAAATACCTTTGAAGGTTTTTTTCTCTCCTACTTTCTCCCATCTTATAAGGAAATATTGCTGAGAACCTGATATTCTTCTTTAGAAGACTTATGGACCAGCTGATGCTCTAAGCTGCTATTTCTGTTTTCTTGGCAAATAAGCTAAATGTTTACTTACCAATATAGTCTTCAGGTTCTTTGATTTATTTATCATGGCAATTGATTTACATTGGATAACTTTCTGTATGAAATTATTGTAGTTGACATCAAGGTTGCTTCAACCATTTGCAACAATGGCAACTTAAAGATGTCAGACTTAAGTTGTATTAATTGCACTCTATATCTTTTTTAAATTTTTTTCAAAATTTTAATTTAGGTCTCTGCTTTAACAAGGCAATAGTCTGAATGCATAAAGGCAACTAATATAAGAACGACATCTATATCAGCTGCAAGTTGTGTTCTCTCAGCAAAAACTGAATATATTTCTGTTTTACAGATGAAGAAACTGAGGCAAAAAAGGCTAAGTGATTAAACCCTGGTTAAAGATTAAGCCCAGGGTCACAAAGCTAGTAAGCATCCGAGTCTTATTTGAACTCAGGTCTTCCTGACTCCACCCAGCGTTCTCTACCCATCTAGTTGTTTCAACTGAGAGAGGGTTCCAGCAGAAAGTGGTGTTTAAGCTGAATCTGGAAGAAAGTCAAGGATTCTGAGAACAGGTGAGGAAGGAGAGCATTCCAGGCATGGGGGACAGTCAATGCAAAGCCACAGAGATGGGAGATAGAGTATTATATGTTGGGAATAGCAAATAATGCAGTATAACTAGATGAACTATAGAGTGGGTGGAAAGGAGTAAGATGTAAAAAAGACTAGAAAGGTAGGAGTAAGTCAGGTCGTGAAAAGCTTTAAATGTCACAGTTTATATTTGATCTTAGAGATAAGAGAAAGCTCCTGAAGTTTACTGATGGGAAAGGGTGTATGATATAGTCATGTCTACTCTTTAGGAAAATTACATTGGCAGCTCTGTGGAAAGCAGATGAAAATAGAATAGAGAGAGACTTGCAGGAAGACCAACTAGGAAGTAATTGGAATAATCCAAGGAAAAGGTGATGAGGGACTCAACTAGGGTGGTGGCTGGGTGAGTGAAAAGAAAGACTCACACTTGAGAAACGACATACAGTTAGAAATGACAAGATCTGGCAACTGATTGGATATGGGGAGTGAGGGAAAGTGAGGAGGTGAGGATGGCCCTGAGGCTGAAATTAATGTGACCATAAAGATGGTGATGCTCTTGACATTAATAGGGAAGTTTGGAAAGGGTTTTGAAGGAAAGAAAATGGGTTCTCCTTTGGACATGTTGAGTTTCAGTACTACTGTGAAATTTCCACAGAGGGAAAAAGGAGGAGAGGGGACAACCTGAGGGGATTATGTTTTGAGTTGAAAAAAATAAATGTGGTAGATTTATTTCATTTTTATTTATTTTATTTTTAATTTATGGAAGTATTTTTGTAGTAGATTTTTATAAATACAACTACAGGCCACTCAGTCAGTCAAAAAACATTTATTAAGCACCTACTGTGTACTAGGCATTATGCCAAGCACCATGGATACAAAGAAAGGCAAATCCCTGATTTCAAGGAACTCAGACTAATGAAGGAGACAATGTGTAAATAGTTATGCACAAAGAAATTATATGTAGAATAAAATGGAAATAATCTCAGAGTGAAAGCAGTAAGATTAAGGAAGAGAAGGGAAGACTTCTTGAAGAAAATAGGTTTTCAAACTGAGATTTAAAAAAAAGTCAAAGTCAGGAGGTGAAAGTGAGGAAGAGAGAGCAGTGTCAGCATGAATCGTAGATGGAGTCAGAAGATAGACTTATCAGGAGATAGTTCAAGGATAGATCTGATATCATTGGAATGTAGATTAAAAGGAAGAAACCAAGGTAAAAGAAGCCTGGAAAGACAGGAATGGGCCAGATTGTGAGGAACCTTCAGAGTCAAACAGAGGATTTTCAATTTGATCCTGGAGGCTACTGGGAGCCACTGGAGTTTCAAGTAGAGGAGTGACATGGTCAGGTCTGTGCCTTAGGAGAACAATGGGACAACTTGGGGGAGAATGCACTGGAGTAAGGACAGTCTTACAGCAGAGAAAACCATTAGAAGACTACTACAATGTTCCAAGAGTGAGGTAAATGAAGGATGCCTCAGCTTGGCAGCTATGTGAATTGGGAGAAGTGCACATAAAGGAGGGATGCAGGTAGAAAGGATAACCCTTGGCAATAGACTGGATATGTGGAATGAGTGAACATGATGAATTGAGAATGATATCAAGGTTGTGAGCCTGGGTTTGAAGACTTCTAACCACATTACATTTTAATAATCATCCAAAACTGTTTTGTTTTGATATATTTTATTATTTTTTTTGGAAGCGATCAGGGTCTTGCCCAGGATCATATAGCTAGAAAGTGTCTGAAGCTGGATTTGACCTCAGGGTCTCTTGACTCCAGGACTGGTGGTCTATCCACTGTGTCATCTAGCTATCCCCCTTGATTTAAAAAATGTAAAATTAGGTTAATGTCACAGACTAGATAATCATGAAACTAGAAGTATTAAAAAACAACACCCCAGTGTCTGATAAATCTAAAAGCATAAATTGTTTGAGGAAGGAATCCCTTTTGACAAGAATTGCTGGGAAAACCAGAAAAGTCCTATGACAGAAATTAGGTTTAGACTCACATCCTACACTATATACCAAAATGAGCTTCAAACATACATAACCTGATTATATAATGTCACCTCAGAAAAAAGTAGAAGAGATGGAAAGGAGATGGCTTTCACAGATGAGTTTAGGGAAAGATTTCTTAACTAAACATGGGATAGAGATGATCACAAAAGACAAAACTGACAATTTTGGTTACCTAAAATTGAAAAAGCTTTTGCATAGGGAAAAAACAACACAAGGAAAACAGAATGAGAAACTGATGAGTGGGAATATATTTGCATCTTTTATGGTTGATAGAAGTCTGATTTCAGATATATATCTACCTATATATATATGCATATATATGAAATTGACACAAATGACAGAGTTATTCCTCAATAAGACAAGTGCTCAGAGATATAAACAATATTGAAATGAAAAATTGCAAACTATAAATGGCTATATATATATACATATATGTATACACACACACAGACACACATATACATATCCTCCAAATAACCAGTTGTTAGAGAAATGCAAATAAAAACAACTCTAAAGTTTCACCTCCTAAACTGATAAGTGGTAAAAATTACACCTTCCCCACTATTGGCGCCAGTCAACGGTGGAGGATCTGTGGGAAGATAAGCACACTAACACGTTGTGGTGCAGCTGTCAATATGAAGTCATGCAAAAAAAATTTATTGTTAAGAGCCTTTGACACAATGATTCAAATATTGACAGAAAACAACAAAAATCGGTCAGGTTAATTCTTCTAGCCATATAACATGGGGGTTAAATTTTTTTGTCAGTCATTAAGCACCTACTGGGTTCCAGGCAATTGTACTAGCAATAGAGAGGCAAAAAATAGTCCCTGCCCTCAGTGGGGAAGACTATAAGCAAACAAATATGTATAGACAAGTTATAGAGAGGATAAATGAGAAATAATTAAGAGAAGGAAGGTCCTAGAGCAAGAGTGGGGAACCTGTGCCCTTGTGGCCATTTAGAGGGGTTAGGGAAAACTTCTTAAAGCCAGCAAGATTTTAGCTGGGACATGAAGGAACCAGGGAGTTGAAGGGCAGAGGTCAGGAAGAAGAAAATTCTAGGCATGGAAACCCGCCAGAACAGAATATGCAGTTGAGCTTATAACATTCAGAACTGGAATTTCACAACTTCTGTATAGCTCATGTAGCCATCAGGCCCCCATGGGGAAAAAATAATAGAAGGGTCTATAATTGGGCTTATAGTTCTCTGCATTTTGAATTTAAATTTTATTCCCATTTAGGATCACAGAATTTTAGAGTAGGAAGGAAACTCACAGATCGATCTTGGCCAAACATTACTTGAAAAAGAATTTTCTCTATCTAACCCTGAAAAATGATCATTTGGCTTTTTCTGGAAAACCAGCATGAAGGGAAAATCTACTACTGCCTGAAGGTCCTTTTATAACCGCAGTGCTTGGTGTAATGTCTGGCACGTAATAGATATTAGTAAGTATTTATTGATTGACTTATTGGTCAAGTACTTAGCCCAGTCTCTGGCACATAGTAGGTGCTTAATAAATGTTTATTGACTGATTTTTATCCAGTTAAAATATGCCTCTCTGTGACTTCTATTTATTGCTCTTTGATCCACCTCCTATGGCCAAACAAAGCAAGTTGCTCGTCCCTTGATGGGAAGTCCTCATTTGCCTTTCTCTTCTGAGGTTCCTCCACTTAATCAGTGTTGATGATGATCACATACCCCTAAGGTCTTCAGTTTTTCACCCCATTTTTTATATTCCTTAGAACTATACTCTTTTCGGTGGTATCATTTGTCTCCACATTAATTGACAGAAATGAGTATTAATCATCAAGTTTGGCAAGTCTTGGGATACTTCCTATTATAGCCTAGATGATTAACTAATTAATCTCCTGCTTGTCCTTGTCAAGTGGAGAAGTAACTGGTTGGGGATTTCCCACTAGGAATATTTTAACTCCCTTGATTCTGATGACCTCTTGTGACTAGTACTGCAATGACCTCTATCTTAGTGGCCCTGTGAATTCCCATTCCCATTCCTGGAACCTAAGGGGCCAGAGCACCACCCTATGGAAGACCTTCAAACCAATGAAGCTGCTTCAAGGACCCTTTGTGACCACTGCCTCTGTTATTCTCTTCCACTCTCTGGCCCCTTGAAGTAAATTTGTATTCTCCACTTTGTCTCTGGATTTGTCAGCCTGTTTGTAGAGCACTGTCCTGGGTACTGGGAGACTTGTAAAGTTTAGGCAGGTGCCTCCTCTTCCACCAGATGTTCCCAAATTTATTTGGCTTACTTCCCCATTAAAAAAAAAAATTACTCAAGCACTCCCCTGAAAATTTGCTTTTCTAAACCTTTAACAGTTTTTTTGAATATGCATCATTTCAAAAAACATATTTTTTAAAATGATGCATCTTAAATTTAATCATTTATTGTAAATTTGTGATTTTTTTCTACATTGAAATTTGGATGATGCAATATTGCATCATGTAGCCACATAGTATCATATTGCAAATAAGTCATTATATGAATATATTCCTACTGATGCAGGCTGGATTTCCCTGACAATGAGCAACATGCTCACCTGCCAGCACTTGCTTGTTAAGACTTGTTGATGGACTTGACCACTGGGTGGTTGTAACTTGCATTTTGTGTGTTTATTTGGAAAATAATGTTATTACTATGACTTCAGTTCTATTATATAACAGATGAAACATGTATTAATGGTATTTTTCTTCTCTTCTTTCCTTATGCTTCCACTGCCCCCAATTTTTATTTTTTCAATTCCCCCAATTGCACCTGAGACCACTAGTGTTCCTCTGGATCTTTCCAGCACCCCTGCCCCAGGGAGCAGTATCTCCCACTTTGGGAACTTCTGCATACTATCCAGTAGGGATAAGGACACAAACATAGATTACTATTATATACATTGCCTGCTAACTGTAAAATAAAGTGCTTTATGAGATTCAAGGGGATAAAAGGAAGCAGAGAATGAGTTTTCATGAAAAATCTACCATTTCACTTGAGTTTTAAAGAAAGGGTATAAACTTGGCAAGTAAAAAAGGGTAGAGGGCATTACATTAAAGGGAATAAGGTAAGCAAAGCATGGAAGTAGAAAAGAGTGTGAGAGGCACAGGGACAGAGAATATATTGTTCTGATCAGCTGGAACACAGATTACATGGAGGGGAGTAATTCATACTCATATCAATTAGATTAACCAAATGTGCATTAAATGCCTACTATGTGCAAAATGCTGCAATCAGCTTTATAGTGGATTAACAGAGGAATAAGACATAGCCCCTGCCTTTAAGAAGCTTGCTTTCCAGGAAGTACATTGTAGAATATATGTCATCAAATAAATAAAACGTATGGTGAGTGTTCAGAAGAGGGAAAGATCTCATCTGTTTCAAAGAACAAAAAAGCATGAGGTAACATTTGAGATGGGATGGTCACTAAAGGAAATTCCCAAGTGGGAAAACTCACTTTACCAATACAGCCAGAGATGAGACAGGGTTGAGGATTTCAGGAGGAGCATGAGAAAAGGAGGAATCAGAAAAGCAGAGGGCATGATCAGTGATAACAGGAAGCCCGGGAGCTTTACTGGAGTACAGGATGCAGGTAGAGGAGGAATATGAGAAAAAGTTGAAATCATAAGTTGGGAATTAGATGGTAGATGGCTTTGAAAGTCAGAGGAACTTGGATTTAGACAGTCCTAGAAATTTTTGGGAAGCACCATGGTGGTCTCTCCCATAACAACAACAACTTACAACTAATAAACAATTACTAAATACCTTATTAGGTATCTAGATAGTAGAATAGAAAGATCTGGAGTTGGGGTCAGGAAGACCTGAGTTTGAACCCTGCCTTTGTCACTTACTAGCTATGTTAAGCCTGAACAAGTTACTTAATCTGGTTCCTCATCTTGAAAATTGGAGGAGACACCTGGCAGGGTGAATTGAGTACTGGGCATGGAGTTAGCAAGAGCTGAGTTCAAATCTAACCTCTGACATTTACTGATCTTATAAGCTGTGTGATCTTGGGCAAGCCACTTAACCCCTTTGCCTCAGTTTCCTCATCCATAAAATGGAGATAATTAAGAGCACCAACTTCCCAGGATTGTTCTAAGGATCAAATGAGATAATATTTGTAAACTGTTTCATAAACCTTAAAGTACTGTATTAATGCTAGCCATTATGACACCTACCTCATAGGGTCATTGTGAGGTTCAAATAAGAGAAGATATCTGTAAAGAACCTTTTAAAAATGTTAGCTGCTACTACTGCTATGATGTGCCAGGTACTGTGATGGGATACAAGGAAAAAATGACTCAGAATGTAAGTTTCTTGAGGGTAGGAGCTATCTATGATGCTATCTGTATAGCACTTTAAGATTTAAATTTTAGTTTGCAAAGTATTTTCCAAAAATCAACATCATGATCTATACTATGTATATATATATATATATATATATATATATATATATATGTTTATATATGTGTGTGTGTATATATGTATATATACATATATTCATTTTATAGGCAAAGAAAGTGAGGATATGAAAGGCCAAATGTCTTGTCTATGATCATTAGCTAGTCATTATATAAGCTGGGATTTGAACTTAGACTTACATCCTAAATTCTTTTTATTGAGTCACACTGTCCACCCCCGTCCCCCAAGACTTTAAAAATAGGGATAGGGATAGGGACTGGTTTCATGATTTCATTTATTAAAGGGAACTCCCAAGTGAGGAAATTCACTCTCCCGATACAGGCTAATATCTTCCCTACAATTTAGAGTCTTAAAAAGTTGCCTGGGATTGGGAGAGGTTAGCATCTCAGGGTCACACAGCCAATTAGTGTCAGAGTAGCCCCAGTTCATTTGGGAAAGTATTGGACTAAAATCTGAAGGTCCTTGATTTGATCCTGGGTTTTGGCAACAAAGCATTTTAGAAAAATAGGTCAATGTAAAAAAAGAAAGAAGGAAGGAAGGAAACACTCACACTTGGCTCTTTTAGAAAAGACCAGGAGTTTTCTAAAGAAGTGGTGATATTGGATGTGAGAAAGCTGCTAAAAACAGAGAAATGAGGCTGGGATGCTTTTGAAGTTTCAAAAGCTTGAAGTGGATGGATTAAGGCAATAGAAACCGGAGGGGCCAGCTTCAGGCTTTAGATGCTAAAGCAGCATTAAGAATTGGGAGTGTAACCCATTGAATAGCAGGTCATGAAAAATTGAAAGTAAACCCAGGATGGAGCTTTATGCTTATGAATAACAGTTGAAATCTAGCAGACAAAGGTGCCACATTTCATTTGTGTTCTAGCTCCTTTATTATTGCTCCATTTTATGGGGTAAAAAAAAAAAAGAAAAGAAAAAAATCATTTTAAAACTAGAGCTTTTTTAGCAGAAGATGACCAGGATTGGTCCAGTGACTCAAAATCATGACTTAGTTGCATATATTAAGAAAGAAACAGCTTCCAGATATCTGGGGGCATAAGTCTCAGCGTATACCACCTCTGTTCACATCATACCTAGGGCATTGTGTTCAATTCTGCATTCTGTATCCTGTGAGAGTGAAGGAGACTGATAAACTGAAGAACATCCAAGATAAAGGCAACCAGGACTTTGAGGGACCTTGGATCTACATCATATGATGAATAGGTGAAGGAACTGGAGATGTTTAACCTAGAGAAGAGAAGACTTAGGGGAAAGGCACATAATAGTAGTCTTCAAGCATCTGAAGGGTGGTCTGATGGAGGAGGTAGACCCTAGAAGGTAACCAGGAATATTGGTTAAGAGGTGACAATAGGCCATTTTCTTTTTGCTGTGAAGAACAAAATTTCCTCTTAATGAGAGCACACCATAACTGCAATGGAGGTCTTTGAAATGTTAAGCATTTACCAGGTTTGTTGTAATGGGGATTCTTTTTTGAGTATGGGTTGGACTAGATGGTTGCTGAGTCCCCCTCCAACTCTGAAAATCTGTTGACTGTGAACTGGGGATGTTTAGCCTAAGAAAGAGATATAGAGGGACAATGATAGCTTTCAACAAATATTTGAAGGACTGTTGTATTGAAAAGGCATTACACTTATTTCATAGAACTCCAAAATATAGAACTAAGACCAACAGGTAGAAGTTATAGGTAGATAAATTTGGGCTTAAATTTTCTAACATTAGAGTGGAACAAAAATGGAGAAACTGACTATTCTCCATAGGGCCTCCATTCAGTCTGCTTATGTATTCAAGACTTTAAGGCAGAGGCAAAGGGTTTGTCTGTATAGTAGCCACAGGTTAAGTGGCCCATATATGGGGAGATAAAGAATCTTATGTGTATTATGGGGAAGGATGCAAACAACAAAGATCCAGGTGGGAAGTAACAGATCAAGGAGAGAAGATAAGAAGGAATATAGTATTATAGGTCAAGAATTATAGAGTAGGATAGCCTTGGGTACTGTTACCTATAGAAACTGAACCAAGATTTTGAGCTTGATCTCCATCCCCCATCTTACCTCACCTGGACTCCTTGTAAGATCACAGAATGTTAATGCTGGAAAGAACCTCAGGGAGGCTCTGATTTCTTGATGGAGTTCAACCCTCTTACTTTACAGAGGAGGTAAATGAGGCCAGGAAAATTAATGTGACTTGTCCAAGGTTACATAGTGGTCATGATAAGATTCACCCTCAAGTTTTCTGATTGCAAATATTTCCCCTGTAAAATGATTCAAACACTGGATGCACTTTCCTATACCTTTTAATAAGTTGCAACCATTATTAGTAGCTGCTTGGGACATTTAGGACCCCTGTAGCTTGAAGGAGGGAGTGATGATTTGAAGTGTGTTGGGAGCTAGGGAGAAATGAAGGAGAAGAGTTGATGAATGAATGAGTCTGGGATCAGAAATTAGCCATCTACCATCTACCAAGCATATAACTGTCACACAATTAATTGAGAATCCATCTGTATTTATCCGTGTATTTTTTCCTCTTGCAGGAACACACACACACACACACACACATCCTAATATGCTCATTTCCTTTATGCTTCTGGGGCTTCAGAGTCCAGTAGCTGGAATTTTCTCCAGTATACTGTTTCTAGAAGGAGAAGAAAAGTGACCAGAGAACCTGACTAGCATGATGGATGTCCGGTTCCTGGAGAGAAATAGATCTTGCATGTGTCTGCCCCCTGAAGCATGTGGCAGCTTTGAAAAGCACAGAGAAACCTAGTTTATTACTGCATCACCTGCCTCTCAGGTACAAATCAAATTGTTGGAGGTGAGTGCAGATGCTAAAATTGCATGTCCCTCTCTGGGGAGGATGAGCATACTCAGATATTCTCCATCCACTATCCACCTCAGAAGCTTCCACCTCCTTCCCACCCCTTCCTGCTCCAACAGAGAATGAACCAGTCTTCTGGCCTACATGATGCTACCTTATAGCCCACTTTGTCATAATTACCTTCCAAATCTCCCAGGTTTCTTTTTGTCATTATGACCCTGGTGTCATTACTGATATCTGTTTCTCTTGGGAAAGAATTTTTGTTGTTCAGTCATGTCTGACTCCATGACCCCATTTGGGGTTTTCTTGGCAAAGATACTAGAATGATTTGTCCTTTCCTTCTCTCACTCCTTTGACAGTTGAGGCAACTGAAGCAAACAAGGTTAAGCGATTTGCCTGGGGTTACATAGGTAGTAAGTATCTGAGGTCAAATTTGACCTCAAGTCTTCCTGACTCCAGATCTGGTACTCTATCCATATGCTACCTAGCTGCCCTGGGAAAGTCTTACTAGCCCCTTATAGGATATGAAGGAGGGCGCAATCTTGCCTATCCCTATAACTATTTTTATAGTATTGGAAAAGGCAATTCAATTCCATGGAAAGAGCTCAAGATGCAAAGTCAGGACCTGGATTCAAATTCTACGTTAGATATTAACTAGGTTATAATCATGGACGGATCATTTGGCTTTTCACAGCTTCACTTTCTTCAACTGTAAAATGAAAATAGTACCTACACTGCAAACATTCCTTGTGAGATTGATTTGAGAAAAGTACTTTGCAAACTTTAGTTTAAATCTTGAGTGTTCTGTGGATAGAATGAGAGCCCTGCCAACATGAAGTTTCCTGCTGCCTTCTATGCCTCCTTCCTGCTGAACATCTAGAATCTTACATTCTTTCTTTGTGATCTTGGCCCCTCTCACTCTTCTCAATCAGCTTACAGCTCCCAACCTGGCTTCCCAACACATGTCTTCCATTTTTTCACTGGGATGACTGAAATAGCTCACATGTGCATAGAACTTAAGTGTTTACAAAGCACTTTCTTACCAATTACCCTGTGATCATAATTCCCATTTTACAGATCACAACTGTGAGTCTTGGAAAGGTTATGAGCAGGGCATCAGAAATAAGATTTAAACCCAGGTCTCCTACTTCAAGACCAGAACTACATCGACTTTGGCATGTTGCTTCACTGGGGTATTGTGAAGCTCTGCTGAGATAATGGATATAAAGTATTTATAAACTTCAAAGTACTATAGAAATGCCTATCTTCATCATCATCATTATTAACCTCCAAACCCCGGATTTCCAGGCTGGCGATGACAATTCCCTGACCTTCCACTTCTACTAAGCTCAAATAATGTTTATACAGCAATATGGGAGGTATGCTGGTTAATGTTTAACAACCAGGCTTGCCGAGGGAAAATTTATATATATACACAAATTTTTATGTTTAGCCTTCTTTATCAACACTTTCTTAAGTGAAACAAGTGGACAAACAATGAATTAAGCCCTTGTATTGTGGATTTCTGTGGTATAAATATTTACACTGCAAATTGAACAACCAATTCAAGCAGGTTAGAGCTGGCTCCAGTATAACTTTATTGCCATGGGAAAATAACACTATCACTATAACCCAAGGGGCTGGCTTTCCAAAAGAGTGGTCTCTGTTGTTGAGTGGAAATGATATTGGCTTATGAATTAGGGGACTTGGTTTTCAGAGATGTACCCTGGGTTGAGTCCCTTATTTAGGCCTCAATTCCTCATCTTTAAAATGAAGAGAATTCTTTTATTATTAACCTTACATGGTTGTTGTGAGGAAAGCACTTTGTAAGTCATGTAATGCTGTGTAAATGTGATTAATACTAAAAAGCTACTCCTCTCTCAACGATATCAATTGATAATGCTATATAAGGCCTGAAATTCCACTCAGTAGAGTTTCTTTTCTGGGTTCAGGCATTGTATATCCAAGGGGAGAAGCCCATTAAGACATTGTGGTCTAACTGGGAATTCATTTCTTAGAGTAGCTCATTATACTTTGAAAAACAGAAAGAATGGGTTATAGAACAAGTTAATTTTGCTGAGGTGGGGAGGGTTGAGAAATATCTATAGTATAGGATGTTACCCAGAGTGGATAGGCCAAGGGAGGGTATGGACATAGGGCCTTTGGAAGACACAGAAGATACCAGGAGAAAGAGGGGGTATAATGTAGGATATCTACATGGCTATCAGATGAATTCTAATCTTCCTTATACACAATTCCAATCATGTCAATCACATGACTCACCATTCAAGAAATTTCAATGTTTTTTTATTGTCTACTAAAGTACCAAATCCTTACCATGAAATTCAATATCCATCAAAATCTGGCCCCAACCTACTTTTCCAGGCCTCCTCGTTCTCATGTAGTCTACATTTTAGTCAAACTGGTCTACTCACCATCTCCTTAAAAAATTCGTACTTTTCCCTCTGTAAACCTGTTTATACTATTCCTTATGTTTAAATGCTTTCATTCATTCAACATACAAATTATTAAGCAATTGCTACATGAAGAGCATTGTGCTGCGAGGAAGGGAATGTGAAGTTTATATAAGAAAGGATTCCTGTCTTTATGACTCTTACAACTTAGTAGAGAACTGATACAAACAGATAACTACTCTACAATATTATGTAAATGATTAGGGAGAGGGATGTTTTGAGTACAGCTGAAGAAAGTAAGACTGAGGTCACCAGTTCCATCCCAAAGCCTTCCTAAGTGGGAGTTTCAGGGCACCTTGCATGGTCTTTGTACTTGCTCATATGGAGCATGAGAGCAGTTTAAATGAATTTGCTCACCCACAACTCAAATTTTAGGCTGGAATGAGAGAGTTGCTGCTGGGGAAAACAAAGAGAATTTTAAAAGACAGCTTTGGCCTATGGGGCTTTTATTCTACAGCTGAGTGAAGCTGAGAAGTTTCTTCACAAAAGTGTTCTAAGAGAATCAGAGCAGTTAAGTGACTTACCATGATCACACAGCTAAATATTAGAGCTCAGATCTGAACATAGGCTTTCTAAATTCAAGTCCACTGCTCAATCTCTTACACCCTGGGTTTATTCTGACCTTATATTACAGGTTTCTTATGACATAGAGGAAGGCTTGCACCAATTGTTAAATTTTTCCGTGTGAACATTTATTCCTGAGAAATCAATTACAAATCAGATCTTGATTTACTGTTTTGTTGATTATCTAGACTTAAGAAAGTGTTAATATTGCATATTACTCTTAAAAGTTTACTGTATACTTTTCTTTTCCAGAGGGAAAAGAAGAGCCTGACTGTTTAACATTTTGCCAGCACATCCCTGGTTATGCTTACAAAAAGAGCTATGACAACTTCCCTGTGGAAAGAAGATACTTAACAGCTACAGTTCAAACTAAATAGTACGGGAATAGTGATTCAATGGAGAAATAGTATATGGGAGTAGAAGTTCAGCAGAATTCCAAAGGGGGCAGTGTAACTGAGAAAGTAATTTAGTAGATGACAATGACGCCATCCGTGTTGATTAGTGGAAAAAACAGCCCAGCAGATGACAGCAGCAGTTCTGCAAAGTAGCAGCAATTAGTATATTTAGAGGCAAATTGGTGCCCCAGCTAGGACAAAGATCTAAAAGCCTGATTCATCTGCACTGAGGGTGACCACATTGGTCTCAAGGCCACATGTTCCCCATTCCATTCTAGACTATATATGTTGCTTCTCCCACTGCTGGTGTGGGAACCTGTGGGATAATATGCTTCTGTGTACATAAATAATTTTCTTCCTTAAATTTTACTTTTATATTTACTTGTTTTTTATTTTGTCTAGCTATTCTCAAATGACTGATAAAGTTAATGTGTTTTCTGGTTTGATCCAAGAAAAGGAAAATATTGGTACAACCTTGTGGGAGAGGAAGAATATTTTAGAAATGGAAAATAATATTGGAAAAAAGAACAGGAAACAAGGCAATGTTTGGTTTTATATTAGAGAGTGTATAGTTGTGGGGAGAGCAATATAAAGTAAGACTGGAAAGGTAGAGTGGTATTAGATTGTGTAAGGCTTTGAGTGCTAGGCAAAGGAATTTGAATTTTACTTAGCAGAAAAGAGGCATTGAAGTCTTTTTCTAAACAGTGGAGTGACATAACTAGATCTGTACATAAGGAAAATTATGCTAGCAACAGTGTGAAAGATTGAAATGGGGAGAAAATGTAGGTGAGAAGACCTATTAAGAAACTATTGCAAAAATTCAGCTAAGTGTAGTAATTTACATTTCTCTAGCACTTGAAGGTTTACACAATTTCTTCCTCTCAACAATCCTGTGTAGGTAGCTTGGGCATTATTGTCCCTATTTTATTGGGGCTTGCCTGTATTCATACAATTACTAAGAATCTGAAGCAGGATTTGAACCTATGTCTCCCAATGCTTTCTGCCATGCCATCCTGCCTACTAAATTGTAAGCATTTTGAAAACAGATTCATCTTTTTTTTTTGCATTGCCTCCAGCAGGTAGCATAGTCCCTCGTTGAATGAATCCTAAATGATCAGTGAACAGAAGAAAGGGGAAACTGTGAGCACCCAGAACATTACTAAGCTTTACAACTCCTCCCAGGAAGAAGATTTAACCCTTATCACAATAGGACAGTGGAGGAGAAACTTGTTCCCCATATTTGTAAGGCAGAATTGTATACGTGGAGAGCTGTTGTTTGTTCTTTCTTTCATGATGAAAAATTAAAGAAAATGTGTCACAATCTTTGAAATGATGTTAAATGATTACAGTAAAAGAAGGGAATCATATAAAAGTTTTTTTAAAGATGTAAAAAGTTGTAAAGTTTATTATGTAAGTCAATCAATTTAATTATTTTACTTTGCCTTGATGATTTCATATGATACTATGTGTCTACAAGGGTCAGGCATAAAAGTTTATACCAATCAGGTCCAAATGATTGATGCTTGGGCATTACCTGTACCGTATATTGGGTAGGGGTAGAGGAAATCAAGAACGCAGAGAAGAGAAAATAATCCTTTCCTCTGTGAGCCTTCCTCAGAGAATTTTTCAAGTCTCCTTGTCTGACCTCACCTATCCACTTAATCATTTCCTAATTTTTACCATAATTCAGTTTTATCATAGTTGTTTGATAAGTATACATATATATGCATATATATATATATATACATACATACATACATATGTCTATATGTCCATATACACAATCTGCCCTGCCCCATCCCTGTACCAGACAGTAAGCTCCCTGAGGGCAAGGACTTCATGGTTTTTCATTTTTCTATGGCCGGGAAGTAACACATAGTAAATGGTTGCTGAATGAGTTGAATTTTTAAATTGAACTGACTTAGATCTTTAGGAACACTCCTATTCTAAGTCAGAAAACAGAATTACATTTAGTAGCTTCAGGGTGCCTTCAAGTCCCCAGACAAATCCACCCATTTTTAATGCTGCTATGTGGATTAACCAAGCAAAAGGAATGAAGGGCTTCAAAGACAGACAGCCCAATATAAAGCCCAAATCTAAACTGTCTCCGTAAATCATGATTTTATTTTCCCCATTGCTAATTAGCAGCAATAATATAATGACTTTTTTTTTAACAAGGAAACAGAAGTTACTTAAATGTGCAATTATTCAGTCAGCAATTTTCAGATCATAAATATGGATTGCCCTGTGTTACCAAGTTCGAATGATCTGAAATGGAGTACCGTATGCAAATGTGATTAACACACCAGAGCACTGTTTAGCCCAGGAAGGTGATTTTAAAAAAATAAAATAAAATGATTGTTGCAACCAGGTGTAGGTCATTAACATTGCTAACTAATAATTTCCCTCCATTAATCCTGTCTCCTCACCCTCCTGCTGTTTGGAGGTTGGAGGTAGAAGGTTAAGGCAATTGTTTAGGTTCCCAATACAGAGCCATGTCTTACACTGAGATAAGAGCCACATGAGAGCCCAAAGTTGAATCCATACCAACCTGTGTAAAATTGTTCCATGGGGTTTCTCTCTGGGCTTATGCACACCAACCCAGACTTTGCAGACCACATCCCAAACTACATGGTCACCTGCCCTACCAGGATGAACAGTATAATGGTGAAAGTCCTGGACTTTGAAGTCAGAGAATAGAATTTTGAATTCCATCTGTGCCTGTGCCTCTTACTATGTACATAATCTTGGTTAAGTCTCTATACTCTTCTAGACCTTGACTTCTCCATCTCCATTAGATTAGCGAACCATATGACCTTGAAGTTGTCTTACTGTTTTAATAATGTGTGATTCTGAGCAATCCCCTTGTGTGACTTCCAAGTCTTCCTTCCTGGATGACATTTCCATTCTGGTTGGCCCAAGAAGTAATTCTACATAGATTCACAGCTATATAGGCCATTCATAAACCCTGAATTTTTTAAGGGCCCACCTGGCCCACCTAGGCCTATTGCAGGAGTAGCACTTCGGACTTAAGCAAGAAAGAAATATGGGGGCCAGTAGGGTTCATTATTTCCTCCCACATTCTCAAAGCTTATTTTCTTTGGCTTCTGTAGCTACAACTGAAAGCTAAGTCCCAAGAGGGGAAATCACACTTGAATTAGTGAATTGTAGAAATCGTCAAGGTTACTTACTATTCCATGATAAAAAAAGATTCCCAATATAAGAGATCCTGAAACTGTGCAGCATACTTTTCTGGTAAAGGGAATACATTCATTAATTACAGCACAATTATAGATAACCAATTATATGATAATCCAGATTCCTCAGGCCTTATTGTGTTCTCAGTGAGGTAGTTACTGATAGGATCCACTAAAGGAGGATGGTCCATTCTCCATGGAAGTTCTATGCATTTTGCAAAAGAGTCTTTAATGAAGAAGCCAAGTGACAGCAGAGCAGGTATTGTAATGAGACGATAAGACAAATTGCTTGATGTTAGCACCTAAATGCCTTTCTGGTTCCCAAAATGAGGACATATATATAAGTGACAGAGATGAAATGGCAAACTGGAAAAATACCAGTGGCACCAGCCAGTGTTGTTTCATTCCCTGATACTCCATGAGATATTGTTTGCTGACAGGTAATGGACATGATCTAAATCACTCTCTCTTTTGCTGCTTCAGATACAATCAGTTATCATTTCACAAAGTAATGAATGTGCCAGACTGGAGAATCCCAGAAGGTCTTGGTAAAATCAACCTCTTGACTTTTTTCCTAACCTTCTCCTACCCTTGAGGCATTTCAGACTTTCTCAGCTTTCTTTGGTTGCCTCAAACACACAGTTCTGACATAAGAGATACACAAGTATTCAGAGCCAGCAGTTAAGAAAGAGAGTGTGTAAATGGGTGAGTGGGAAAGAGAAGAAGAAGTACTAAAAGGCAAAGAGATGCCAAGGAAGGCATCCCAGATTGTCAGAGTAGGTAAGGCAAAAAAACAAAAACAAAAGATTCATAAAAACAGACAGAGTCTGGGAAATACAGCTATGCATGAAAGGGTTGAAGTGTAGAAAGAAAGTAGATTTAAAGGAATCCAAGGTCTTGGATGGTCAGAATAAGTGAAAGTTGTAAATACCCACTCCCACAGTCACCTGGAAAAATGAAGGTAGAGAGACAAAGGAGAGAGAGAGAGAGAGAGAGAGAGAGAGCAGTTTTTCATCTAGGGCACCCAATTTGCATGCCCTGAAAAGAACTGGCTTGGAGCAGATAAAATCAATTATAATGATATCTGAGATTGAAAAATTCACAAGATGTACACATACTCAACAGTTTAATGAATTCATTAACAATCTATAAATACTCAAAGAAATAAGTGCTGTAAAGATATCAACCTCCAATATCATCCCCACCAACAAATTAAAGCAAACAATTTCTACCCCACCCCCACACTCTGCCCCTGAAAGCACAGCCTTGGGTCCCAGCACTCATTTGTATTATCTTTCTGTGCAATATCATTGTATCATACCCATCTGTCCTACAAATGAGGTTTCTCAATCATCCCTAGTGTAAGCACCTTGGACAGCTCCCCTAATTTAGCAAACTGTGGTCCTAGTGCTGAAATAGTACCGACTCTCCTAGGTTCTCCAATTGTGCTTGATTACAACTCCTCACATACCCCTTTGTGGCCCATTACAAAAGCCTTTGTTTGATGCACATTCTCCATAATACTTAAATTCTGTAGGTCTATAATATATTACTCTTCACAAAAGGGACATAATGATGGTTGTGCCTGCTGCAGCTTTCTACTTCTTGCCTAGAAATCCATTCCATATAGCTACCAGTCTATTAAAAACAGGCATATTTATTATTTTATTCCCTGTTAGTTTCCAAATTATTTATGGGATAATGTAATCCACAGGGAGTTCTTTTTTAAGCTCTTTATTACTGAATTCCTATTTTTTAAACTGAATTTCTTAAAATGTTTAGTAAAGAATTGTGATCCATTACTGAACTCTTTGCTACATACAATGTCTTCTTCAGAGAATGCATCCAACCCAGAACACCAGGTTTCAAATAAATAGATAAATCAATCAATAAATGCCACAGTTTTTCCATACAATTGGTTTCAGTAGATCAGATATGGGTTTACTCATAGTGACCCATCTCACAATCTGGACCCTTCACCCCCTGATCTGAATGTTCTGGTCATGTGCAGGTAAATTGCTGCTGAATATCTTATGTTTAAATGCAGCTGTAACTGCAGTAGGAAGATATGTAGCAACTGTGCAGAACTCAAGAGAATTTTGAAAAGGGCGAAGGTAAAGAGGACATTGAAAGAGAAAGGATAAGAATGAAAGTCACAATGCCCATTCCTATAGTACCAGAGAATTTCCAGAGGTAACATCCACTTGTGCTAACCTCCCTAGATATGAATATGTAGGCACTCTGGGATTCAGTACCCAAAATGATGATATACTAAACTGAGCACTGGTTCTGAAATGAAAAACAGAATAAAACAAAAGGCAAACTTTTATTTAGATCCCAGTTCTGCTGTGGGATTATGGGCTTAATCTTTCTTAGCCTTGATTTTCGTATCTACAAAATGGAATAATACCTGAATTATTTCTTACAAGACTATTTTAAGATTCAAATGAAATGATGTATAAAAATGCTTTATAAACCTAAACACCCTAAAAATAAGCTATTATTGTTCACTTTTGGTACCATAAATGTGTTTTGGATGCAAGACCAAGTAGGAAGTAGGATATCTCATGCTTAGAAGGAGTCAGGCAGCTGTAACTGCAGTAGAAAGATTCCTTGCAGTTATGCAGAACTCAGGAGAACATCCTAGTGGCTTGCTCTCTCCTTGTCTCCTCTCCTCCTGAGGATAAAAGAACAAATGCACTTATAAATCTCCCCCTCCCTACTAATTAATTAGCTCTCCCCATTTTCTCAAGAGTTCTCCATCAAAATTCCATCATGGAGACTTCTCACAAGTGCTTAGTCAACATTGCTACCTGACCAAGAGACAAAAGGAGAATCACTGGCTTGTAAGTTCTCTTAACAAAAGGCTGAGCCTCATATCCACTGTTTAATATTGGTTCAGGGAGTTCTAGAGAGGTGAAGGGAGGTTGGACTGGTGTCACCAATGAGAGGGAAGGGGAACCAAAGGTCATAGTTACAAGGGAATTTTATTCCAAGGCCCCAGACCACTGTTGTTCTCTCTGCCTACACACACCTCTTATTCTTCCTTGCCTTTCCCTGAAAAATGAAAAAGAGACATTTTATCCCAACAGGCAAAGGGGCAAAATCCTGCCTAGTCCCTTTAGAAGTACTTTAGAAGTACTAATTGAACCTCCTATATTGAGACCCAGATGCTTTCTGGAATCATGCACTAATGTGATCAAATTCCAAGTTACAGATATGACCCATGTTGACCCCCATAATATAAAAAAATGCTATGAAAATGTAGTTTACAATTATGATGAGGTAAGCTGCCAACGGGAAGGTGTGACTAGGAGCGCACACCTCCTTCTCTTCTAAGGGTAACAAAATTTCTGAGCTTCCCATAGGACATAACTCTACACACCCCAGTAGACCAACCACAGACCCTCTAGGACAAAAAGAGGTAAGGTGGGAGAATGGCAAAAGTGAATGTTCTTTTTCTTTGTTTCTGCCCTGTCTTTCTGCTTGCCCCTAGGGCTGAAGAAGTTAACCTTCCCTGAGACTGCTGGAAACTTCACAGCTGTCCTTTATGCCTCATTTCTCACTGTAAACAAAAGAAAAACCATTTCCCTGGGTTAACATCAGAAGCTCAATAGAGCCTCAGTCTAGTTTGTCATCTAGGCCTGAGAGACTCGCTTACCAAAACAACTCTCAGACAGGGGGTTCAAGGCAGCTAGATTCAAACTTAGCCATTCCCGGAGAAAACAATAAACCTTGCTCAGAAGCAAATAATTAGAACTGTTCATTAACATGGCCATAAATGCATTCCCCCTCCCTTGTCTGCCCCTGGTAAGCAGGAGCAGAGAGTTTCTTGGCTCACTGAGTTTTATCCATTCAGCTGGAAGACGTGTTCCTCTCCATTTAGCCCAATGGCAGGAGGGGGGCACCAAGCCAACTGTAGGAATGAGGACTGTGGCTAGAGGACAGGAGAGGGAGGGCAGTAGAGGAGAGAGAACAGATGCCATTGAAAGCTAGGGGAGGAGGGGGAGAGAGTGGAGCATGAGAGACAAGTAGCAATAACTTGTGACATACATGCAAAATAGCTACTCTGATAAATGAAAGTAACTATCAGGATGACTGTAATAATTTTGATTATTAATGAATTAGCTGGTTTCAGCGTAACAAGGTATTATCAAAAAGAACAGGTAAACCAATAATAGTAATAACTTTATCTACTTTATAGTTCTGTTATAGAGATCAAATTATATAATACATTTAAAAGCACTTTAGCAAACTCTAAAGCACACTTTTAATGAAAGTGATTGCGGAATCTCAGAATTCTTAAGGAGCTCACCGGCAATATAATTCAGTCTTTACCAAAAATTCCTCCTCAACATCCGTAAGAAGCCGTCGCTAGGACTCCACTTAAAAACTTTTAGTGATATAGAACATGTTATCTTCTAAGGCAGACCACTCTACTCTTAGACACCTGTAATTACCAGGAAATTTTCCCTTATGCGAAGGAAAAAAAGCTTTCTCTGGGTGATTTCCATGCATTGCTCCTAGTTTTTTTTCTTTTGATTCAACAAGCTTTATCCCTCTTTCATATGATAGCAACTCAGATTTTGAAGACATTTATATGTCCTGTAAGTCTTTTCTTCAACAAGCTAAACATTCCTAATTCCAAATAGCACATCACATAGCTTCCAAAACCCTTGCCCTCCCTATATTCTTTCTCCAGAAACTCATTAATTTTATTCCTAAAATGTAATATCTAGAAGTGAATACAATCTACTGGATTTGAGGATCACAGAACTTGAGGGTTGTGTGCTTCAAGATGCTATATAAATTAAATATAATCAGTATGTTCCACTAAAGTCCTATTCCTTTGCCTTGTTATGGCAAAGATGAGAACTTTCAAAGAGTTCTGTGACATCTTACCAAGCCAGGAATGACTCTAATACAGGCCTACTGATGGTATGTGTGGCTGTCCTCTGAGGATCAGCTACTCAGAGATTCTTACAACAGATTTGTCACAAGTGGATGATCTCTCACCATAGAAATTCACTGATACTCTCTACTTAAGGCACAGAAAAATTAGGATCTGCATGAGAGGAAGGTAGATACACTAAGAAAATCATGAATCCTTGAAATGTTGAATAATTGTTGTTGTAGATGTGAGAATCCAGATGGCCAGGAACTAGGGAGCTAACCTCAGAGAATGGAAGACCTGGGACAAGTCTCACCTCTGATCCATACTTGTTGTATGACCATAGGCAAGTCACTGGAGCTCTCAGTGTCCCTGGAAACCCTCTACAGATGAATCGTCAATCAGTGCCAAGTAAGTTTCCAAATTGGAAGTTTCTTCAGTTAACTTTTGCATCGCCTTTTCCACCTGTCCAATTGTTTCCTTTAAGGAGTTATTTTCTCCAGTTAGGTTTTGTACTTTTCCATTTGTCCAATTTTACTTTTAAATTCTTCTGTGATTCCTTTTTTCATGTTTTTAAAACCATGGAGCAGTTTTTCTTCTATTTCTCTAATTTGACTTTTAAAATCCTTTCTGAGCTCTTTCAAGAATGCTCTTTGTGCTTCAGACCAGTTCATATTGCCTTCTGAAGTTTCAGATGGGAGTACAGTCTCAATGCTGACCTCTTTGGTATTTGTGTTTTGGTCCTTTTCCACACAGAAAGATTCTATGGTCTTTTCTGCTTTGCTTCTTACTCATGATGATCACCCTTCTCCTGGCTTTTAAAGGAGATCTCTGCATCTGGGGCACAGGGGGCTCTGTCCTACAGTTCTTGTGCCTAAAACTTGAGGCTTTGAGTGTTGTGGCCTCTGGTTCTTTCAGCTAGAAGCTAAAATGTTGCAGCTTACCTGGTGCTGAGCTGACTGGTGTTGGAAAACAGGGCCAGGTGAAGTCTTTTTGGGTTTCCCCAGAGTTACCCTGGAGCTAACTGTGTTAAGTGTGGGGGAGGGGTGGTCTGGTGCAGGAAGTCTCCTCTATGCTAGAGCATAGGCAAGCTCAGCGGTTGGTGATCCCATCTGCACTAGTGTCTTTCTGATTCCCCTGGGGGTGCTGAGGCATGCCTGGGGTCCAGGTGTTGGCAGTTGGAGGCTTCACCCCCTGGGGCTCAGGATCTTCTCCAGGTTTGCTGAGGTGGGGTTTTCTGGGATGGCTTCAGTCCTGTTTTGGTCCCCTTCAGTCACAGCAAGAGGGACCCTCCTTCATGATTTTCCTAGTCTCACAGGCTAAGAATCTATTTACTCCCTGTGCTGCTCCCACTGTTCCAGGATTTTTCCTGGGGAGATACTCTCTGGGTTCTTCAAGGTCAACAAGGAAAGGGAGATAGCAATTACTGATTACTCTGGATCTTGACTCCTGAAGTCCCAAGGCCCAAATTGGAAGTTTCTGACACTGATTAAATTGTAGATACAGACCAAAAGAAAAAAAGGATATAATCATAAGTATCTACAAAGCCATTTTCTAACACACTTACCTAGTCAAATAACCAATAAGTATTTATTAAGCACCACTGTGTGCCAAGCATAGTGCACAAAAGACAACAAATGAAAGAAACCCTAATATCAAAGAATTCATATTCTAACTGGGAACAACTGATAATAGAAAGAGACCTTTGAGTTTTGCTTTGTTTATGTTTTCTCTGCAAAGGAGAATGTCTTTTATACTGAAAATAATAGAATAAAAATGACTAGAGTTGATAAACAAAGTAAATAAGGAGGTATCAGAGCACTTAATTGCCTTTGAGGAATTCAAGATACCTGCCCCAGATGAACTACAGCCTTGGGTCTTGAAAGAACTAGCAGATATCAATGAAAATAGGGGAGGTACAACAAAGTTTGAAGGACAAATGACATCCTGATGTTCAAAAAAGGGAAGAGGACAGTCAACAAACTATAGGCCAGTGAGCTTGACTTTAATTCCAGGGGAAATATTAGAAAGGATAAGTATAGAGATTCCTCAAAAGGAAACTGGTGATTACAAAGAGCCTTCATGGCTTCATCAAGAATGGATTATTCCATACTAACCTAATTTACTTCCCTTTTTTAATTACAGTATGTATTACTAAATTAGTAAGTGAAAGAAATTCTGTGACTAAAGTTTCGCTCATGGAAAACAAAAACAAAAAACCACAATGGTGCCACAGTTATTAGGAGGTAAAGATAAATATCACTTTTCCAAAAAATATCTAGGGGTTTTAGTGTACAGCAAGTTCAATATACATCAACAATGTGATGACTAGCCATTCCATGAGTCAACAAAGGACTGATTATATTGTCAACAGAAACAGTAAAATTTGGAAGAGGAGTGTGCTTAGAGGATGAGATGAGGGGCTCTGATTTGGACATATTGAATTCAAGATACCTACAAGAATATATAGTTCAGAATGTCCAGTATGTGGTCAGTTATATGAGACTGGCACTAAGAAAAGAGACTAGAATTAGATATATAGATCTAAGTCATCTGCAGAAAAATGATCTTTGAATTCAAGGAGTTAGTAGTATCAATAGAAGAATATGTAGATAGAAAAGAGAATGAATATCAGGGTAGAGTCTTAGGGAACACCCACAGTTAGGAGCACAATAGAGACCGGTCAAAGACTTTGAGAAGGGCTAATCAGATAGGTAGGAGGTTATAAACAAGAGAACGTCACAAAAACTCAGGGAGAAAAGAATATCTGGCAGGAAAGGGCGATTAGTTGTATCAGATGTTACATAATGAGGACTGAGAAAAGGAAACAAAATGTGAGATTGTGACTTGTGCAGGGTAACACAGATAGCTAGTAGTAGGTTGATATTGTTTAGTCATTTAATTGTGTCTGACTCTTTGTAACCCCATTTGGGATTTTCTTGACAAAGATACTAGAGAGGTTTGCCATTTCCTTCTCCAGCTCATTTTACAGTTGAGGAAACTGAATTAAGTGATCTGCCCAAGGTTACACAGCTAGTAAATGTCTGGAGCCAGATTTGAACTCATGAAGATAAGTCTTCCTGATTCTAGGCCCAGTGTTCTATCCACTGTGCTACCTAGCAAGTAGTAGAGTCAGCTATCAAACCTAAGATCAAAGTCAAAGGCTAGTACCCTTCTAAGCATGCAATTTTTAGTATTGAAAATAGAATAGAGAAAAGAATGGTGGGAGAGGCAGGATGTAGTAGACCCTGAGGAGGGGCCAAGTATGATTAGAATGAAGGAGAGGTGTTTTAGGGAATGGTGATGGTCAATGTGATTGGGGAGAACACTGCATAATCTTAGAGATGGGGTATGTATTACTACTCTCATTTTAAAGATTATATTGAGGTAAGAGATGGTAGTTTTTTAAATGTTAATTTATTTTTAGTTTTCAATATTCTCTTCCACAAGATTTTGAGTTCCAAATTTTCTCCCCATCTCTCCCCTCCATCCACTCCAAGATATTGTGCATTCTGATTACCCCTTCCCTCAATCTGCCCTCCCTTCTATCATACCTCTCCCTTCTCTCATCCCCTTCCCCTACATTTTCTAATATGACAAATAGATTTCTATACCCAATTGCTTGTATATGTCATTTCCCAGTTGCATGTAAAAACAATTTTTAACACTCATTTTTAAAACTTTGAGTTCCAACTTCTATCCCTTCCTCCCTCCCTACCCATCCCCACTGAGAAAGCACACAATCCAACAAAGATTATACATATGTAGTCATGAAAAACACTTCCATAACACTCATGATGTGAAAGACTAATTATATTTCCTTCCATCTGATCCTACCCTCCATTTATTCTATCCTCTCTTTTGACCCTGGACCTCCTTAAAAGTATTTACTTCTAATTACCCCCTCCTCCTTTCTATCATCCCTCCCCCTTGCTGATTCCCTTCTCCTCTACTTTCCTGTAGTCAGATAGATTTTCATACCAAATTGAGTGTGCATGTAATACCTTTCATAAGCCAAATCCAATGAAAGTAAGGTTCACTCTTTTTCTCTCACTCCCCTCTTCCTCCTCTCCATTGAAAAAACTTTTTCTGGTCTCTTTTATGTGAAAGATTATTTATCCACATTCTATTTCTCCCTTTCTCTTTCTCCTGCTATATTCCTTTCTCACTTCTTAATTTTATTTTTTGAGATCTCATCCCTTCATATTGAACTCACCCTGTGCCCTCTGTCTATATGTATATAATCCCTCCAACTAATTGAGAAAAGTCTAAAGAGTTACAAATATTATTTTTCCATGTAGGAATGTAAACAGTTCAACTGCAGTAAGTTCCTGCAAAGTTGCCTATTAACCTTTTCATGCTTTTCTTGATTCTTGTGTTCGAAAGTGAAATTTTCTGTTCAGCTCTGGTGTTTTCATCAAGAATGCTTGAAAGTTCTGTATTTCATGGAATGACTATTTTTTCCCCTGAAGTATTATACTCAGTTTTGCTAGGTAGGTGATTCTTGGTTTTAATTCTAACCCCTTTGACCTCTGGAATATAATATTCCAAGCACTTTGATCCCTAAATGGAGAAGCTGATAGATCTTGTGTTATCCTGATTGTGTTTCCACAATACTCAAATTGTTTCTTTCTGGATGCTTGCAACATTTTCTTCTTGACGTGGGAGCTCTGAAATTTGGCTACAATATTCCTAGGAGTTTTCCTTTTGGGATCTCTCTCAGGAGGCAATTAATAGATTCTTTCAATGTCTATTTTACTCTCTGGTTATAGAATACTAGGGCAGTTTTCCTTGAAAATTTTTGAAAAATGATGTCTAGGCTCTTTTTTTGATCATGGCTTTCAGGTGGTCCCATAATTTTTAAATCATCTCTCCTGGATCTATTTTCCAGATCAGTTGTTTTTCCAATGAGATATTTCACATTGTCTGCTATTTTTTTCATTCCTGTGGTGTTGTTTTTTAGTTTCTTGGTTTTCATAAAGTCATTAGCTTCCATCTGCTCATTGCTAAGCTTTAAGGAATTATTTTCTTCAGTGAGTTTTTGGACCTCCATTTTCTTCTGGCCAATTCTGCTTTTAAAGACATTCTTCTCCTCATTGGCTTTTTGGATCTCTTTTGCCATTTGGCTTAGTTTATTTTTTAAGGTGTTATTTTCATCAACATTTTTGGGTCCCTTTAATCAAGCAGTTGACTTATTTTTCCATGATTTTCTTGCATCACTCTCATTTCTCTTCCCAATTTTTGCTCTACTTCTCTTACTTGATTTTCAAAATCCTTTTCAGGTTCTTCCATGGCCCAAGACCAATTCTTATTTTTCTTAAGGGCTTTGGATGTAGGACCCTTGACTTTATTGTATTTTTCTATTTATATATTTTGATCTTTCTTGTCACCAAGGCTTGATCCTTCCATAATCAGTGGGCTTAGAGCTCTAGAAATAGCAATTGCCTCTTCTCCTGCTCATACTGCAGTTGCTGCAGGCTCCTCCACCCCCTCTGCCTCTCTGGGCCTGGGGCCAGACTACTCTACTCTCTTGCACAGGTCCAACAGGTTTTTCCCACTGCCTTTCCAATTTCTCCTTGGAATTTTGGGGGTTGTGAAGTCTGAAAACTGCCATGGGTGCCAGATATTCTGTCCCTGGGGGCCTGCTCAGGTCCCATCTATTCTGGTGCAGCCCACACTGGACTGCACTCTGCTCCCAGCATGGTGTGATAGACACTTCCTGTCAACCTTTCAGGCTGTCTTGGGCTGGAAATTTACTTCACTCCCTCATTCTGTGAGTTCTGCAGCTCCTGAATTAGAGTCATTTTTTACATGTATTTGACTGATTTTGGGGGGAGAGTTCTAGAAGTCCCTGCTTCTACTCCACCATCTTGGCTTCACACTGAGAGTGTAGTTTCTTAATCATGGTCATGCAGGGAATCTTTGGCCAAGTCAGGAATAGAATCTACATCATTTTTATTTAATTATTCTTTTAACTGTAGCACACGCAGCTTTTCAGGAAAGTCTTAAAGTAACCATATCCATCTACTCCATAAGAGAGTTTGCTTTGATGCTCTGTCCCACCACTACATATAGATTAGTATGGTATTATAGCAAAGTGGCAAGAGAACTCATTTCATTGAGAATATAGGACAGAAATTTCTTTACTTCTTTTTGTGGGTATGTTAGTCCTCTGTTGGAGCTAACCAGAAAGTTATCCCAACTTCTCTGTATCATAAGAGACCACGAAATATATGACAGATAATATTATATACATATCCATGTATGTAATCATGTATGTGTGCGTGTATATGAATATGTATGTATATATGACAAATATACACACATAAAAGCACTTAATTTTTTATTCATTTATTCACTATCCATTCATTATCATTTGCCTTCATGCAAATATACCCATATATGTCAGTTGATGAAAATGTTACCCTCTCCTAGAGGTGCTTTACATTTCAGTAAAGGAAAACTCTTGAAGAATGAAAAAGTTTAACAGAGAAACTAATGTCTAATGGTGAAACTTTAGACACCTTAGCATATAATGAAGGTAGCATCTAGGGGCATAAGGATACACCTAGTGCTTCTCAAATTATTCCATGAAGGTGGCCCCTATTCTGCATACCTTAAGACCTGACTTGGTGAGAGATATTATTTGGGCAGAAAAATCCTGACTCTGATGCTAGTGGTGATTAATCCCCAAACCAGTCCACCCTCTGGTTTGTTTCCCAAGACTCATTTCTTCAGTCCAGCTCCAGTGATTACTTGTCAACTCAGGATAGGGAGAAGTTAAATGATGTTGATGGCCTTGCTTCTTTCTGGATTTATTTTTCTTGGTTATTTATGGGAGTTCAACTGTCCCTGGCTCTTTACAACAGATAAAAATTTGCAAAGCCAAGAGCAAAGTCCTATTTGCTAATTTTTCCCTGGCTAATCCTGTAAGTACGACTCAGGCATCAGGGCTGGGTAGAGAGCAGTCTTCAGCACTGGACAGCTGCCAAGCTCTGCTGAGCTTATAGAACCTGTTGAAAGAGGTAAAAAAAAAAAAAAAAAAAAAGAATGGCCTGGAGAAAAGAGATTTAGTCTTGGGAGAAACAAGGAAGAAGGGGGAAAATTAGGAAGTAGTAGATGAAATGAACTAGAACAGAGAAGGAGGAAAGAAGGTCAAACTAGTAGTAGTTTCCTTGGAGAATCTCATTAATTTTTCCCCCCTCTGCTTAGTAATTGAGCAGAGTTTTTCTTGTCTCAATTTAAATCCATTATTTCTGAGCCTTGTCACTTCTACATAACAAGAGTAATTCTTCTCTGTTCTCTCTGGGCCTACCCTTTTCTACTTGGCTGGCATCAAAGTTACCAATGACCTGTACAGATTTCATGCCCTCAATTTTTTATCCAACTCTCTGCCAGGCTCAGCTTTTACTAGGCTTTGATAAGCCCCCAGTAAAATCAAAGCACTGAACTCAAATAACAAAATCCCACCAACCTAGAGAATAGCACCCACTCAGCTAAAAGAGAATGGAACAGTAAAGGGCAGTTAGGGTGCTATATCTGGTCATTTTCTCCACTGTTCTCTCCTAACTGCTGACTAAACCCTAATTTAGTGTTCAGATTGCTCTTGCACTGGACTCCTTTCTCTAAGTGTGTTTAATCTGCTGTAAAATTGTTTTCATGGCTGCAGTCAATGTTATTGTAACTGTTTTACAATGTGCATTATCTTCACTTTGCAAAGGGCCTCAGTAGTATCTATGCAAATCAGTGTCTTGTCCAGTACCATTAAATAGTGTTGGGAAGAAGGGTTGGTTGAGATTGTACACTCCTGTGCACTTTGAGTTGGTGTCAATACACTTAAAGTAGGTGAGATTTGGTCTGATATTGAATGTATCAATGGGTTTTACTTTTCAAGTACCTAAAAAAATACAAATTTCCATTCATGTTCTAGAGAACACCTGGTTCTGGTCATTGGTAAATTTATAATCTCCTGAACAGAAGAAGTTCAGAATGACAGCACAGATCCCTATGTGGTTGCAGAGACACATCCCCTTTTTCTCCAAGGCCCAGTGTAGAGATAAATAAAGAATGCCTGGTTAGTTTGAACCCTATCACAAATAGGTCCCAAGTCAGGTGTATAAACAGTCTTAAATTTACAGTGCTGAACGAGTCGATACTGAAGAAAATAAAAAGGTCAGAAGTTACAATAGCAGTTTCAGAGTTGTACACCAAACATAACACATCTGGGCAAGTTAGTTATAAGTGACTCAAAACTCCATCAATAATACAAAGCTTCTGAATAAACCATGTAACCCACAAGATTTCACTAAGCCCAGAGCAATAAGCAAAATCAGTTGGAATTTTCATTGCCACCTATAATGGGGTTTTGCATTCAAGAAGTCCCAATCTTAATCCCCAGACCCTAGTGCCTCAGGATCTTTAGGTCTTGGTGGAAGGAGCCTCAGACAGAAGCCCAGAGACAGAGAAATAGCAGTTCTGGCAATCTTTGTAAGCTTTATATTCTATGCAGGATAAGGTAAACTATTAGGTCTATATTCCGGTTGCCAGGCAGAGTTCTTAGGAGCCTCCTCCTTGTCATTTTACATGCCCCACCCTCACTTAGAGAAAGTGTAAAAATGCAAGGGCCATTCAGAGAGGAAATGGTTCTCTGAGAGAATTCCACTTAATTTTTCCATTGCTGATAAAATTAAAAACCATACACAGAAAAAAAATCCAATGCATATCTACTATATGACTATTAGTCAAACACTGGCCTGCTCTCTGTTCTCTGTCCAAAGTTTCTTGGGCTTCATGGGTGTTCTGTATATTCTTTGCTAAGGTTGGGGAAGATGGAGAAAGGAAAATGTTTATCAAGAAGTTTCAGGAGCTTTGTTGCAGGAGCAGAATTTCCATAGATTCTTTTTCTCAACAGGTCAATTGTGATCATAGATTTATGTCCTTTAAAAAGAAGGTAAGTTTGACTGACTGTAGGGTCAGAATATCACATTAAAATGAATCAAATCACCATAATATCGGTTTTGCAATGAAGCAACTACTATTTATCTGTTCTTTACTCTTCTCCTTTATAGAGTAGACTCCTTTGCTACTGATTTCCTTAAACATGTATGTATCAAGTACCTACTATATGCCAGAGTCTGCTAAATACTGGGGTTACAAATTAACTACAAAGGACATATAAAGGAAGATGTTATCTGTATCCAGAGAAAGAACTGATAAACGGAAATATGTATAGAATGATATACATACGTATATATATATTTTTTTATTTTTTATTATATATGATAATTTTATTATATATTTAAAAGGAATAGTAAATTATACATAACAGATTTGCAATTTCATGGGTAATTATTTTTTATCATGCTATGTATAAAGCAAGAAATGCTTGTTTTATTTCAGAAATTAAAAATAAAATAAATAAAAATTTTAAAAGTTGAAAGAAAATTAGTCATTGCCCACAAGGAGCTTACATTTTGTTGGAAGGAAACAATATGTATATATAGAAGTAAATAGAAACTACATAGAAAGCAAATAAAAGCTAGGTGTAGTGCCTATAATCTCTGGAACCTGGGAGATGATGCTTGTGGATCATTGAGTTCCAGAATTCTGAGCTCCCAGGCATGAAGGACCAACAAGTCGCCTAAAGAGACATGAATCAGCCCAGGCTAGAAACAGCAGGTTAACGTTCTCATACTGACTAGCATTGGTAGTGATCCATGAATGATTTGTAGTGTGAGTGAGACAGAAACACCCAGTCTTAAGAAGGAAGGAAAGACAGAAGGAATGAAGAAAGGAAGGATATTATAAAGTTGTGGGTGGGGGTATTAGCAACTGGGTTCAGAGATAAAGAATTAGATGAAGTAGTGCCAGAGATGAACCCTGAGGGAAACAAGAGATTCCAAGAAGCAGAAGTGAGGAGGGAGTGAATTACAGGCATTGAAGAGAGCCTGCACAGAGGCACATCTTAGAGGTATAAGGGGGAGTCATTTGAAATCAATCTAGAAAGATAGGTTGGAATCAAATTGTGAAGGGCTTTAAATACCAAACAGATATTTCATCCTCGAGTCAGTAGGGAGCCAGTGGAGCTTACTGAGCAGAGAAGTGATTTGTCAGACCTATACTTTAGGAATAAATATCAAGTGAGCAGAAAGATGGTTTCAGAAGGAGAGAGACCTGAGGCAGACAGACCAATTGGCTCCTTAGAACATCATTCATCTAAACATTAAAAAGCTTTCATTATCTGGGATTAAAAAAAAAAACACAATTTTTTTTTGTTGGGGGGACACATCTGTGATTTCATTAGTATAGAGAAGTCCCAGTGAGGATATTTTCTTCACCAATGCAGATCAATTCTTTTTCCACACCAGTTCATTCCTACGTTATCATCTTGCACTAGCTCCTCTTTCCTCTTTTCTCCATTTTGACCTCTTGGTAAACCAGTTCAACTCTATACTGTCCCTTTCTCTTATGTCCCTGAATCCTGTATAATTGAGCCTTGGATGGCTCCCACCATTAGCCACCTTTGCTTCTACACATGTGCTACTGAATGAAGTTGGAGAAAATCATGTAACCATTCTCACTGAATCCACTACAAAATTATATTACATAACTTCAACTAGGCCTTCACTGCTGCTAGACAATCCTTCTATACCTCCCTTATCAACTGATTACCTCACTTTCCACAGTGGCTCCTCCAAACCTTTTCATTCCTCCTCAGAATGCCCAATAGCTCCCCTTGCCCCACCCTTTCAGCTGAGAAGCTTACTTCCTATTTTACTAGAAAAAAAATTGAAGTCATTGGCATGAGGCTCCTCTTCTCCCCTCTTCCTCATCTCACATCACTCAAATACTTTCTGCTACTATTTCCCTCTTCACCCATCTCGTATGAAGAGATGGCCTTATTCCTTACCAAGGCTAACCACTCTATTTGCATGAGAAATTCCATCCTATTCTGTCTCCTCCAACAGATTGCCCCCACTGGCCTCCCCAGTCTATCACTTATTTTTTTAATCTCTTCCTGGCTACTGGCTCCTTCCCTACTGTCTACAAATATATCCATGTTTCCCCCATCCTCAGAAAACCCTCACTTGATCCATTTGTCCCCACTGTCATCTTGCATCTTTTTGGCCCTTTGTGGCTAACCTCCTTGAGAAGTCCATCTACATTAGGTGCCTCCGCTTTGTCTCACTCTCTTCTTAACTCTTTATAATCCATTTTACAATCTCATCATTCCACTGAAATCCCTCTCTGAAAAGTTGCCAATGACATTGTCAAATGCAATGGCCTTTTCTCAGTCCTCGTTCTCCTGAACTTCCCTGCATCCTTTGATGCTCTTGATCTCCTTTTCCTCAATATTCTCCCCTCTAGGTTTTTGGGACATCACTCTGTCTTGGTTCTCTTCCTACCTATAGGACAGTTTCATTTGCTGGATCCTCATCCTGATCATACCCTCAAACCACAGGTATGCACAGGGTTCTGTCCTGAGCCTCCTTCTTTTGTCTTTCTATACTACATGGCTTAGTGATCCTCATCCACTCCTGTGATTCAATTATCACCCCTATGCTGAAAACTTAAATCTACCGCTCTGCCCCCTCTCTATTTACCTCCAATCTCCTATCTCCAGTTGCTTTTCAGACATTTTGAACTAGATACCAACAGACTTCTTAAACTCAACATGTCCAAAACTGAACTCATTATCTTTTTGTCCAAATCCCTACCTTAAAATTTCCTATTACTGCAGAGGGCAACACTATCCTCCCAGTCCCCTAGGCTTACAAAATACACGCCATCCCTGACTTCTCATTCTCACTATCTTTTGCACACTCTCATATCCAAGAACCTCCTTCTCTCCTCTGACATAGCCTCCTGTCTGTGCTCACCCTCATTACATCACACCTGAATTATTGTAATAGCCTGCTAGTGGATCTGCATCCCTCAAATATCTCCCCTCTCCAATCCATCCTCCATTTAGCCACAAAAGTGATTTTCCTAAAGCACAGGTTGGACCATGTCACTCTCTTAATAAACTCCAGTGGCTTGCCTCTAGGATCAAATACAAAATCCTCTATTCAGCATTCAAAGTCCTTCCTAACCTAACCCCCTCCTACCTTTTCAGTCTTCATATAGCTTACTCCCCATGATTTCTGTACTCTTTGATCCAATAATACTAGGCTACTTGCTGTTCTACAAACAAGACACTCTATCTCTCAGCTTCGGGAATTTTGTCTAGCTGTCCCTCATGCATGGGATGTTCTCCCTCCTCACCTTTGCCTCCTTGCTTTCTTAAGTTTCCTTTAAGTTTCAACTAAAATCCCATCTTCCACAGGAAGTCTTTCTCAACCCCTTTTAATTCTAGTGGCTTTCCTCTTTTGATTTTTTTTTCTATTCATCCTATACATAGTATGTTAGTAATGTGGATAGAAACAGTGCCCTAAGAGTTAAAATAATATTGATTGACTTTGTGAAGCCCTTGGTGCCCTAAAGGCTCCCCTTACCACAACTTGCCCTTATTCTGGAACATAAACTTCCCTATCTCCAATCTGCGGAATGGGATTTCCTTATATTGTGACATTCATAGTCCTCAATTACCTTGCATGACTTACCCTTGATCTCCAAATCCCACAAGGAAATTGTGAAATCATCCAATGTAAGTTTGACCCATTCCCTATATCATTGCCTTTGTTTAGCTCCTTGCTAAATCTCAGGCCCGCTACTTTTGTATCAATAAAGCTCCCAATGGCTACAGAGAAGGTCTAAGTTAATTCATTCACATTTTGAACCAACTCTCCCATCTCTTTCCTCAATATCAGTACATATTTGCTTGCTTGTTGTCTGTTCCACTAGGTTGAGAGCTCCTTGAGGACAGGGTTTTGGGGTTTTTTTTGCCTCTTTCCGCATCCCTGGTGCTTAGCACAGTGTCTGGCATATAGTAGTGATGGGGTATAGATTCTGGGAACCTCCTTGAATTCCCCTTGAATCTTCCCACAATCTGACCTTTCATACCCAAATCTGTTACCCTTAACCTAATCTGGCCTTCCATTGTCTGTTATCTCAGGATTGCCCCACCTGCTTCCCACCCAAGTCCTACATTGTCTGATGAGTATGCATGTGTGTGTGTGTGTGTGTGTGTGTGTGTGTGTGTGTGTGTAAAAAGAGGAAGGTTGAATGACTAATATGGAAATATATTTTGTGTGACCAAATGTATAACCTACATCAAAGTGCTTGCCTTCTCAATGAGGGGGAAGGGGAGGAAGGGAGAGAATTTGGAACTCAAAATGTTAAAAAATGAATGTTAAAAATTGTTTTGGGGGAAAATAAAATATTAAATAAATCTTTTTTTTTTTTTTTTAAAGAAGAGGAAGTTTGACAGAAAAAGAGACTAGGTAATGGAAGGCAGGGTCATACTTAGAGGCAGGCAGAGAATGCAATTGACTTCATTATGATAAAAGAAATTGCACTTCATTCAAACAAACAAAATCTCTCCCTCAGTCATTGCCCAGTAGATGAAAAGCCATTATTAGCAATTCATTACTTTGAGTTGAATTCATTACTTTTGAGTTAATGTCTCCCTTCAATTTTTCAAATGTAAATGCAACTAGTACAGGTTAAATAAATGGTGATTGCATCAGTTCCCATGGATTCAATTATCATCTCTATGTTGATAATTCTCAAATCCCCTTATCTAACCTTCAGTCCTGCATCTCCAACAGCTCATTGGACCTCTCAAACTGGATATCCTACAGATATCTTAAACTCAAAATGTTCAGAACTAAACATTATCTTTCCCCCTAAATCCTCCCTATTTCCAAAATCCCATCATCTTTCCAGACTCCCAGATTCAGTCTTGGCCTCATCTTCAACTCCTTACTTTCTCTCATCTTTCCTCTCCACCTAGACTGTGGGAACTTCCTAGAATTATCTGGCTTCTCAAACTCAAATTGAGCTCTACTAGTATCTCTGTACAGAACCTGGCTTTTCATACTTAAATTGAATTATCCTTGAATCTCCCCACATATCCCAGCCTTTCATACTCAAATCTGTGGCCATTATCAGTTACCTCTAGATTGCCCCACCTTCTTCCCACCCAGATGCTCCATTGTCTGATATCTCCTGATTGCCTCCAGCTGTCTCCAACTGAATTCCCTCTTTGGACTTCTACTCAAGACCCTTCCTAAACCCTTCCTCCCATCACCCTGGACTGCCAGACCACCCCCCCAGATCCCTCCTATAGTCTTTTCTGTAGTCCCATCTCGCCTCCATGAAGGCGCTCAGATTCAAGCATGACCCGGATTGTCGGTATTTTGGGGTCCCATCACCCCCAAAACCTAATCAGTGCTGATAAGGTCCAGGGGTGCTAAGGATTAAAGATCTGGGGGGGGTGGATCTGGTAGTCCAGGGTGATGGGAGAAGGGGTTTAGGAAGGGTTTTGAGGAGAAGTCCAAGGAGGAAATCCAAGGAGGGTCAAAGTCTGGAAACTATCTGGAGATATCAGACAGTGGATGGTTTGGGTGGGAAGCAGGTGGGGCAATCCAGAGATCTTGATAAGGGTAGTATGGGAATGAATACAGATCTTGGTGGCATCAAGGGTGGGGGATGCGACAGAGACTTGAGTAGATTATTAATGAAAACCCCTTGGGCTTCCTGAGACTGCCGGAACAAATGGGAAGATTAGATTTGAGTAAGCAAGGCCAGATTAAGTGGGAAGATTCAAGGGGAGCTCAAGGAGCCTCCCAGAGTCTGAACCCCATCAGCACCACAACTACCCCCCATCTAACATAAATACTATAACCCAGTGATACTGGCAACCTTGTTGTTCCTCAGACAAGACACTCCACCTCTTGATTTTGGCCATGTTTACCAGTTATCCCCTATGGCTGAAATGTGCTCCCTCCTCACTTTAGTCTCCTGGTTTCTCTGGCATCTTTCAGATCTTAACCAAAATCCCACCTCTTATGGGAAACCTTTCCTGACGCCTCTTAATTCTAGTATCTTCCCTCTTTGGATACTGTTTTTAATTTATCCTTTCAGGCAGCTGGATTATAGAGCCTGGAGTCAGGAAGAACTCAGTTCAAATATTACCTCAGACATTTATTAGCTGTGTGACCCTGGGCAAGTCACTTAACCCTGTTTGCCTCTGTTTCCTCATCTGTAAAGTGAGGTAGAGAAGGAAATGACAAATTACTCTAGTATCTTTGCCAAGAAAACCCCAAACAGGATCACAAAGAATCAGACATGACTGAAACAAGTGAACAGCAACAATTTATCCCATACATAACTTGTTTGTATGTGATTGTTTGCTTGTTGATGATGAGGTTGAGGGGTGCTGGGAACTCCAAAATAGTGACAGGCCGGTCATGCTCGAATGAATTCAACTCAAGCCTTCTTAAAGTCAAAGAAAACAAAGTTTATTAAAGATTCACCATCTCGGGTTGGCTCTTAAGGAGGCTAACTAAGCATTTGTAATGCTTGTATTCACAAGGGGTCCAGATAGAATCTCAGCTAGAGTCTGAGCTGGATTGAATCTGAGTGCTTTCATGGAGGCAAGTTGAAACTTAAATACCGAAAAGACTATAGGAGGGATCTGGGGTTGGTTTGGTAGTCTAGGGTGATAGGAGGAAGGGGTTTAGGGAGGGTCTTGAGAAGAAATCCATGGAAGGAATGACTGGTCAAAGGTTGGAAACAGCTGGAGGCAATCAGGAGATATCAGACAATGGAGGGCTTGGGTGGGAAGCAAGTGGGGCAATCCAGAGATCTTGATAATGGGCGGTATGGGAATGAATACAAATCTTGAGGGGAGTGGTCAGCAGGCTAGGGAAAAGGAGTTTTGATGGGATCAAGGATGGGGAGAGAGATAATGAAAAGCCCCTGGATTTCCTGAGACTGCTGGAACTAATGGGAAGATTAGATTTAAGTGGGAAGATTCAAGGGGAGCTCAAGGAGGCTCCCAGAGTCTGAACCCCATCATTGACTCCTTTATCAGATCATGAACCCAGTTAGTCAGTTAACAATCTGGACCTCCCCAAAAGAAAAGACCCTCAGTCCTTGAATTTTCCCACAGATTTCATGAACTCAGGCTTAGAACCCAAATCCCTAGTATTTGCCTGAGACATCAGGCTCATCCCACTATAACTGTTTCATCATGGCCCCAACCCAGCCTAATCCCTCATTCTCTGTTAGCTTCAGATTATACCAGGCTTCTTGCCACTCCTTAATCCCATTCAGACTCCTCTCTCTGTTACCTCTGGACCACCCCTAGTTACTTGTCCTAGATCACATCCAGACCTTCCCACAATCTTTCTGCATAAAAGTATGGATCTTCCCCCCATTAAATTATCTACCCTCCCTAGGAATCTTGCCCATCCTAAACTGGTGCCATCACTACTTGGACTGAAAGACTTGCCTTTTTTTGAGGTAGACCTGTGCTCTGTGCCCTTGCATTTCAGGATTCCCAGTACCCCTAGGCTGCAATCCTCTCAAGACAATAAAGGATCTGGACATTTCTTGTACCCTACACCTCCAACAAAACAAATAGATGTTCTCATAGCACGCTGAGGTAAACATAACTTTGAAAACATTTTCTTCACCATAAATAATCCTTCCCTCCTCCTTGACAAGACACTATTGCTAGAATCTGAATAGGAAGGGGTAAATCTAGGGAAGGAAATCTTAAAGCAAGCTTGTTATAATGGTAATTATGAGAGTTAAAGACCTTCCTTACCCATTAATGGGTCTGCCCATTAAGGGAAGTTTGATTAGGGGAGATTTGTTTTGTAGGAAGACCCATACCTTTTGTTAATTTCTAATGAAGCACTGGTTCTCATGGGTTATGATGCCCTCTGGCTCTGAAAATTGTGTACATAGTCTGAGGTGAGGTTTGGTTTTGGGGCTTTCTCATTGGAAGTGTTTGTTTGGCCAGATGAGACTCTGGGTGGCCACTAAGGAGCCCCTTGGCTTTGAAAACACAGATGTTGGTGCCTCTCTCTCTCTCTCTCTGTATGTATCTAACGGTTAGACAGTTGGATCTGTATGTTGATGTATGATGTATGTATTTCTTATGGTCAGACAGCTGGAAGCCCTGTCTGGTTGATCTTTATTTATTTCTCTGTATTTTCTCTGAAGTTCAGGGTGTTGACTTTTTCTCCTAAACTAAGTGAATGATATATGTACTTGATTAAAGTGATTGTTGACCCCTTAAAAGTTGCTTTCCTTTTAGAAAGGCAGATCAAAGAACCTGTACAGTAAGGCCTCCCGTGTATGCTGCGGTCCTTGCTGTTATACTTGTTCAATCAACCCTAAATTCTAGCACACTCTCTCTGTGGGCAAAGAGCTTGTCAATAGCTCCCTGGATCTCCTTAAAAGTTCCTCATCCAAGTCATGTATCTTGCCACCCTAGGGGAAAAGAAACAAAATAAAACAAACCAGAAAACTCTTGTCCTGAGACCCTCTTTTTTCATTAGTGACTCCCTTCCCCGGACCACCACTTTAA
The DNA here is from genome assembly GCA_028658325.1 of Potorous gilbertii. Classification (NCBI taxonomy): domain Eukaryota; kingdom Metazoa; phylum Chordata; class Mammalia; order Diprotodontia; family Potoroidae; genus Potorous; species Potorous gilbertii. The sequence goes on along the minus strand of CM053771.1, from coordinate 150,889,909 downwards.
GAAAAACTTCACTCATGATTGGACTGTCTCTCTGTGTTCCTCTCCTTTCTCCTTGTCTGTAACCTTGTCCCCATTCAGTGACCCTTCTCCTTCACCTTTTGCAATTCCCTAGTAGTGTCACCCCATCATTAAAATGTAAGCTCCTCAAGGGTAGAGACTATCTTGCTTTTTGTTTTGTATCCCTAGAGCTTAGCTTTGTGTCTGACACATAGTAAGTTTAACAAATGCTTTATCTCTCTATCTATCTTATCTGCCTAGTCAGACCTCATCCCCACTGATGCCTTTGGAACAGACACCATAAATTAGTGCTGCTCTGCAGCCCCATTTCCCAGCCCTGGGGATAGGGGCATGTGACAGTGATTAAATGCCAGCATTGACATTTCTTAGGTTGCCAAGCTTAGTTGACTTTTTAGAAGTTGAGTTACATCAATTTACTAAAGTAGTTAATGCTCTGTCACAAGCAGCAGTTCCTTGTCCTTTGCATAACCCTCTCCTCCTCCCCTCAGTCAAACTGAAGTCTCGGAATAGTCATTCTCTTTCCCAGAGCTAAGGAAGATTCCTGTAGAAACTCACTTGTGCTCCTCACTCCACCATAGACTGAAGCATCCCACTTCCTGGCAGTCTATCTATTTTCTTAGTCCTGTGATTTCCCATTACTATCTATCAGTGCAGGGACTGGTTCCAGTTCTATAGTATAGAACTGCTATAGGTATACTATACCAGTATATAGGTATAGAATTGGTATAGGTATACTATACCAATCTAAATACAAAACTGGGGTAGTGAATAAAACAGGGGGAAGAATAGTTCTATTGAACAGACCACACTTAGATCTGGTGAAATGGTCTTTGAAGGTGAGGTGAGAAATTGACAAAAAGTAGGGATGTTGAGAGAGGGAACCAACCATTCAAGAGGCAGAGGGTTTATCTTCATAAATGAAACAAAAATCAATGCCTAAAAACAAGAGGGCATTTAGAGGACCATATGTGCACCATCCAATAACCTTATATACTATGATATATTTGAAAAAGAAGTGAGGTGAGAGTTCTAACTCTGCCATATACTGTGTAACTTTCATCAAGTCATGTTCTCTCTATGTGCCTGAATTTCTTCATCTGTAAAAGATGATGCTGTTTCTACAACCTACCTCACAGAGCTGTGGTGAAGAGCAAATCAGAGATTTTATTTGTGTATAAAGTGCCTTCAGATCTAGAATGGGAAGGAATTTGAGTGACCAACTAGTCAAAACCCACATTTTACAAGACAATAGATATATTACGTAACTTGCTCGAGGTCCCTCAAATAGTAAGTAGCTGAGCAGGGATCTAGATGTCCATCCTGCAACTGCCAGCATTGATACCAATGCTGCCTTTGGAAATTTGAAAGCTATACGAAAGTGAAGTGTTAGCACCACAATACCGTACAACTCCTAAAGTACACTACAGCATGAAGAATGATATAAAGCACCAGAAAGGATTTCCAAATAATGAGACTTAAGAGATTAAGCATATAAGTAGCTGAGAGAGTTTGTAATCTCTTCTTGGATATGTCTAAGAAAAACATAAATGGACCTCCATTTTAGGATTGATGAAGCTAAATACTGTCAAGAAGCCCTGAAATGGGCTAGAAAATTCTCTGGACCAATCAGACTGACGAACTTGAGGAAACCCTCAATGGCATTTCTTATCAGAGATTTAATTCTGACCAGAACGGATGAAAGACTCTTCTTGTCTGGATAAATTGGAATGTCTAGGGAATCTTAGTGTCATGGAAAGAATGTTGGCTTTGACATCAGGAGAAATCTGAGCTTGAATCTTGCCCTTGACACTCTGTGTGTAACCATGGAATAATCGTTTAACTTTATAACGTTCAGTTTCTTCATCTGTAAGATTAGGATCCTCCTTCTAGCACCTACCTCACAGGGAAGTTACAAGGATCAAACAAGGTAACGTGGTAGTTATTGGCATTTCGATAGAGCATTTTAAGGTCTGCAAAGCACTTTACGTACATTATCTCACTTGATCTTCACAACAACTCAGTAATAAACGTCATTATTATGCCCATTTTACAGATGAGGAAACAGAGACTGAGATCAAGTGACTTGCCTAGGGTCACACAGCCAATAGGTGTCTAAGGCAAGAGTCAAACTAAGGTCTTCCTTACTCTATACCTAATGCTATCATCCTACTACCTAGCTCCTTAGAGCCTTTGTATATTCAAAACCTTCATAAATACTAGCTATTTTAATTTTTTGAACTTTAATTCTTCAATGGAAGTATTTGAAAGAAAAAAAAACATTTTTAACAGGCGGAACATAAAACACAAAAGTAACAATCTATTACCTTATTTCCTTAACTAATAGGTGGGAGGGGGAAGCAAAGTTAGGAGCTGGTCCCTTCTAGAGAAAGCTCAAGGAAGGGAAGAATTCCTAAGAGGCAATTCAAACCTTTTTAAGACTAAGTAACAGGCATATGACCATCATAAGATTCATAGGGTTCAGAGCCACCTAGTCCAAACTTCTCACTTTATAGAAGAATAACTGAAGCTCAAAGAAAGGGAATGACTTGTCCAAGGAAAAAACTCGCCACTTAAACCTTAAGACAGAAACATTACTCTCCCCTAATGTCATCTTTTTTTTAAAAAGTTCTTCCTTTTCCAAATGGAAGAAGTTCATAACAAAAAGAGCTCTGGTCTGAGATTCAGGAACACCTGGGTTCAAACTACCTCTGACAATAAGATTTTAACCCTAGGCAAGTCACTTAAGTACTAAGGAGTTGTCTGAGTCACTCAGTCAGTCAATAAATATTTATTAAGTTCCTAACTATTATTAAGTTCCTACCTATGTGCTAAACTCTGTACTAATACAGTCCTTCACTTCAAGGAGCTCACAACCTAAGGAGGAGAGAACATGCAGATAACTATATACAAACCAGCTATATATGCAGGATAAATGGAATAATAAATAGAGGGAAAGCATTGAAATTAAGAGAGATTGGGGAAACTTCCTGCAGAAGGTGGGATTTTATCTGGGACTTAAAGGAATCCAGGAGGCAGAGATGAGGAAGGAGAGCACTCCAGGCATGGGGGACTGCCAGTAGAATGCTTGGAGTTGGGAAATGTAATTTTTTTTCAAGAAACAGCAAGAAGACAAGTGTAACTAGATAAAAGTACATGTGGGGGTGGGATATATGGTCTAAGAAAACAGAAAAGATAAAAAGGAGTCAAATTATGAAGGGCTTTGAATGGTAAACAAAGGATTTAATATTTGATCTTGGAGGTGATAGGGAGACATTCGGAGTTTATTGAGTAGGGAGGTGACAAGGTCAAACCTATGCTTTGACAACTGAGTGGAGGATTGACTGGAGTGGGTGAGGATTTGTGGTAGGTAGACCAATCATACAGACATTACAATTATCCAGGAATGAGGAAAGGAAGGTTTGCACCAGAGTGATAACAGTATCATAGGAGAGAAGGGGGTGAAAGAGAGTATATGGTAAAATTGACAGGCCTTGTCAACAATTGACTATGGGGGTGAGGGGAGGTGGGAAAGAGGGAGGAGTCAAGGATGATGTCCAAGTCACAAGCCTGGGAACTGGGAGGATGTCCTTAGACAGTAATAGGGAAGTTAGGAGATAAGGAGGATTTGAGGGGGAAAAATGAGCTCAGTTTTGGATATGTTGAGCTTAACATGTCTATGGGATAGCCAATTCAAACAGTCAAATATGCAGATGGAGATGTGAGTGTGGAAGTCAACAGAGAGACTGGGTCTGGATAAACAGAATTGAGAACCATTATCATAGACATGATAGTTGTATCCATATAGGAGAAGAGGAGAAGAGAAGCCAGCACAGAGAGAGATCTATATGACATCCCTGGTTAGGGGTCTGAGAGGTAGCAAGAGAACGGGGAGAGAGTGATTTAGCAATTGAGAGAATATGGATAACTTTGCAGAAAGCAATTTCAGGTGAATGATGAGATTAGGAGCCAGACTAGAGAGTTAAGATGAGGGCAAGAGGGGAGAAAGTGGAGCTATCTGTTGTAGAAGACCTTTGAAAATACTATAGCCATAAAGGGCAGAAAAAATAGAGGACAATAGCAAAGATAAAAGTATCAAGTCAGGGTTTTTTGAGGGTGGGGACAACTGCATAGGCATATTTGTAGGGAGTAGAGAAGGAGTTAGTAAACAAGAAAGGATTAAAGATAAATGAGAGAATGGTGTTGACAGAGGGAGAAATCACTTGGAGGAGATGAGATGGAATGGGATTGTTTGTGTATGTAGAGGGGTTTACCTTGGCAAAAACAGGGCCACCTCTTCATATGAGACAGGGGTAAAGAAGGAAATAGTTGGCAGAAAGAACCTGAGTCATATGAAATATGAAGAGGGAGAAGAGGGAGCATTTGGGGAATGGCCTTAATTTTTTCAGTCAAATATAAGACAAGGTTCTCAATTGAAAGTGGAGGGAGAGGGAGCCATTGGAGACTAGAGGAGGGATGAAAGATTTGGAAGAGCTGCTACAAAGAGTAGAATAGTGAGTTAATTAGGGAGTTGCAAAAGACTTGCCTTGTTGCAGTGCTAACCTCATTGAGGTTATGTAACATAAGTTCATAGGGAACTTAGTCAGCATGGTTACATGAGTTTCTCTACCTTTATTTAGCATCATAAGTGTAGAAGTGAAGGCAATGGATGATGAGAGTGATCCAAGGCTTCGAAGGGTACAGATGGTAATATGAGTAGAGGGTCAGGGACTCAAGAGAATGTAGAGTTGAATTGGTTTATCACTGGGATCAAGTTGGGGAAAGGAAGAGAGTGTAACTAGTACAAGGATGATGACCTTATAGAGAGTACTGGGATGTTGAGGTATTGGAGGTCAGAGTATGAATGATGAGTAAGATTTAACATTAGTAGGCAGAGAGGTGGAATGGCAATAAATTGTAGACGGATGAGGGAAAATCTGAGTCCATGAACATTGAAGCAGCATATTTGTGAGTGGTAGCAACATCAAGGGCATGACCTTTCTTGTATGTGGCCTGGAAGGGGTGGAGAAGTAGCTCTTAGAAAGTGAGTGGGTTAAGGAACTGAATGGTTAATGGTTAATGGTTTGAGGGCAAGTCCATACATATGTTTAAGCTCTAATGGTTTGAGGGCAAGTCCATACATATGTTTAAGCTCACTAACATGAAGGTAAGAGCTGGAGAGGAGAGAACTGGTTAAAGAAGGAAGAAAAGTGACCTAGAAGCCTGTAGACAGCAACTACCAGAACTTTGATTGGGTGGCATGTATGGACTGAATGAACCTCAAAGGAGGAATGTTACTGAGTGATAGGGATAGGGAGAGAAAATGGAGGTGGCAACAGGGAGCAAGGAATGTTCTTACTCTCCCACCTCAACCAGGGAATTGGGAGGAATGAGTGAAAATTCAGTCAATGCTGGGCAGGGCAACCATGGAAGTTATGACACCAGGAGGCAGATAAATATTAGTAAAGTGAAAAGTTGGAAGTAACGGAAAAGGAAAAGATTTAAAATGAAAACAAGTTTGTTGCCTATAGAGTGAGCATTCCAGAGGGCACACTGGAAGGGGTGGGTAGTTTGGGGGTGGGACATTAGAGGGAAGGAATTGTGGAGAATGGAATTAAGAAATTGGTCAGTGGGAAATGGAGAACAAGGTTTGAATGATGACCCTACAAGGGTTCATAATCCTGGTACTGGGGTGGGCATTGCCAAAGAGGAGTTTGTTAATCATTAAGGAAAAATTTTAGAAAGATTTTCTATGTTAATAGGTCACAACTTCAGTGTGGAGTCCTTTCAGAACCTTGGGTAATGCAGGTGAAGGAGCAGCAACTTGGAGCAGAAGGAATAGTGATACTCTCTTTTCTTCAAATCAGGAGATCGGGCTGGAAACTTAATGAAATGGTGACCCCTACCCTCACCTCAAAATTAGGAGACTGTTACGATGGCACAGTGTTTCTACTCTTTCCATAGGAGGCTAGAGACTAGGCAGGAAATATAAATGAGACACATAGAGGTTAATTATTTAAGATTTGGAAATGGGCTCTGCGTATGCAAAGGAAGTTCCAATACTGAGGAGAACGTAGGTATTTCTTCCAAACCTTTATAGTTTAAAAAGAATTAATGTAACCCTAAATGCCTCCAGTGATTCCTTATAGGTAAGGAGAAAAGATTCTGATGCTGAACCTGAGGGCCTGGCTTGGGGTATATATATGGTTACATCTGACTGTGAAGTTTGGGATTTCTCTGAGTGGCCCATAATAGTTGGGTCTGGGAACTTAACTGGTGATATTTGTTCTTTGTAGTGTCCAGGGTCTAATTCTTGACAGATGCCCAGTGGCAAAAATTTGGTCCTTGAACATGACAAGAAAAATTATCATGATCTAGAAAAGAGTGGCAACGTAGAATTGGATTGAAATCTCTCAAGAAGTAACTGTTTCTTCTTTGAGGGCTGCTAAATCTTGAGCCAGTGCCAGGAGTGACAGCTTCATCTAACTAGGTGACTCTGAAGTCATCAAGCCTTGGGTGGGGTTGGGGAAGACTTTCTGCTCTCCTGGTGACAGTAGAGAACTGGCTTCAGCTCACACAGAGTTTAGCTCAATAATTAGCTTCAGAGGCAACCTAGGATGTGTGACCTGGCCTATGTGCCTGACAGCTCTGAAAATAAAAAGTGAGATTTCTCCAGAGGGTCAGTAGGACCACTACATTGGGAGGACAGGCTCAGACTGAAATGTTATTTCAAGACACAGTTGAGAACAGACCAAAGAAAGGGCAGAGGTAGCCCTGATGCAATGGAAAGAAAGCTGCATTTGGCATTAGAGTACCTAGATTAAAATAGCTGCTTCTTAGCTAGGGCAAGTCCATCCTTTTCCACTAGTGTTACTCTTTTCATCTATAAAGTGAGATGGTTGGAAGAGATGATCTCTCAGTTTTATTTTAGTTCTAATTCCATCATCCTACTTTAAATTTGCACCAAATGTCCGAATATTTTAAGGTTTTGCTTCTGCAACACTAGGAATGGTATATCCAAGGTGAGCAATTATACTTTAACTCCGTGGGGACTGAGCTTAAGAAGGTAATGGGCTTAAAAATGTAGTGTGAAGGACTTAGGTTGAATTTAAATTGAACTACTTTCATTCACTCATTCATTTTCTGAAGAGGGCAGTTAGATGCTGGAACAGTGGTGCAGTGAAAATAATAGAATCGTTTTCTCTGGCACAACTTAAGTAGAATCAAAGATGGAAGGCTCATAGCTCATCATCATCTCATTATAATTATCAGCTTATAGCTAGAAGGAAATTTAGGTGTCCAATCCTCTTATTTTATAGATGAGGAAACTGAGGACCAATGAAGTCAGCTGGCTTAACCAAGGCAAGTAGCGGCGCTGGGATTCGAACTCAAGTCCTATGATTTCAAGTTTGGTCCTTTTCCCAATGTGTCTAAAGATTTGTTTTTGTGTTAGTGTTTTTCTCTGTAGCCCCAAGCACTTACACAGTATCTGGCACATTGAAAGGACTTAATAAATACTTGTTGATCACCAAATATAATGAGGTCCATACAGGTTCAATGCCATGGTCACATGGTGGTAATTGACAGATCTGGTGTCAACACTGAGTCCTATGAGTCTAAATCCAGTGCTGCTTCCATTAAATGATAACAGAGTTAGTGATGTACTGGAAAATATTTAAAAACTGGCTCTCCAAATGTATGCAGGACATAAGTTCTCAATCACTTCCTTAAGTCTTTATAATCAACTAATAAATAATATAATAAATCAAATTTAAAAAAAAATCAAGCCCTGCTTTGCAGAATTGCCAATTTCCTAGATATAATTGCTCACCCTGAAAATTTAACAATAGGCTCATGAGCCAGCTCCAGCACATCCCTGGATGGACCAGATGGAATTTGAGGGTTCCTCTTTTCCTTATGATTCTAAGGAGACCCTTAGGTTAAAACAGACTGCAACTTCTGTTCAGGACAAGCTAAACCAGAATTCTTCTGCAACCCTTTTTCCTTAGCCACATCCGCATTGGGATTGTGGTGTCCTAGTTATGGTTCATAGCTTCTATCTCTGCCTTAAGCTTTAAGCCCTTACTCAGAGTTTCTGAGACTCCAATCTCACCAGGTCATCTGATAGGGAAGGATTTGTTCTTTCTGCCCAGTAAAATATTTATACAATCTTTAACCTTTTATGGGAGATACATAGACAAGGAATACTGACATACTCCATCTTTGCTTGTTTATATGCGGGAAATGGAGACAGCTAGGTGGAAGAACATTGTTATTGTAATTTGTGTTTGTTTTTGTTGCTTGTCCTTTGTTTTTCAGGGGACCACAGCGCCAGGAAGGTGATGCCATGACATGCAAGTGAATTGGATTTAAGTGAGGCAGGACTGTGCAAAGTCACCAGCCTCACTTTCTCCTGTGGAACCATCTGGGTCCAATGGTGAAATACAGATCAGGATAACTGGAACTGGCCCAGCCCCTTACTAGAGTATAAGCTCCTTAAAGTCAAGGACTGCCTTTATGGTTGTATTTACATTCCCAGGACTTGGCATAGTGCCTAGAACATAGGCTGAAGTTGACCCTTAAGGAAGAATGGAATAAAAGAAAATTACAAGGGACCTTAGAGCTTGTCTAGTGCAACCTCCTACTGCTACTTCTTGACCTCCTGGACATCACTGGGCTCCTCTGAGCTAGTGACTAGTGGTGCCTTCCCTCTGGTATTCTGTCCAATGTAGCTTGAATATGTCTTATATGTCCTTAGTTATTTGCATGTTCTCTCCCCAATTAGACTGAGAAGAGGAACTGTTTTTATTTTTCTGACACTTAGCACAGTGCTTAGTACATAGGAAAGTGTAATAAATTCTTGTTGACTTATTGATTCATGCCAGGAATGTCATCTCTTCATATCCTTGTGCTGTTTTATGCTCTGGGGACCTCACATTGGTGCCCTCATAATCTCAATCATTGGGAAATAGCTCCAACTATCCTGAATGCAGAGGCATCTAGCCGGTGCCCCAGGGTTGTTTGTTCTCCCCTCAACCATCAAAATCCCAAACCTTTTCAGGGAACTGCCCTCCAGTTACATGTGCCCTAGGGTTACTTGGGGAAACCAACCTGCATTAGCCCTATGAAGCTCATAATCCCTTCTTCCTCCTTCTCCAGATGTGCAAGGAAGCAGGGTACAAGTCCACAAACAACCCTTGGTTTGGGGTGAATTCTCATGTACAGCCCATCACTCTTGATGCTACAATTAATCAATAATATTTGATGAATCTGTAACTTCATAGATATTTCCTTCTTCCAAGTCATATTCCCACATCTCAGGCAATTCTTGTACATATCCCCCCACCCCCCCCCAAATTCTCTATGGAATGTCTATCTTTTTGTTTTCTTTAGAATGCTAAGGTACCATTAAGGTTGTCTCTCATTAATGTACCATTAATGTTGGCTCTCATTCTCACTGGTCCACTTCCTTTCTGATCTCACATATCTTCCAAAACATTTTCTATACATTTCTTGGGTGCATATCCAAACTAGTCAAGCAAAATGGTCACTAACTTGAAATCTTCCTTGCATGGATACCCAGGAGATATAATTCAATCAGGAAAGGTGGCAGCCAATCTGATGTCCCTATTACAGAGTCAGCTGGGAAGTACAGTTCAGAGATGGAGGCCAGGATAGCAGTAGAAGATATAGAATGTCTCATAGGAGTAAGCAGAAGTAATGTCAACAAGCTGGGTCAGGGTCCCAGGGAGGTCCAATTCTAAGGGAAAAGAGAATGGCCATGCTACTGAGAGGTAGATGTAAGCAGCCCACATGTGCCCAGAGCATCAGTGTGACAGACAGGGAGAGCTGCTCATCTGACAGGCTAGCATTGTTGGTTTATAGGTCACTCTCCCTGCCCTTCTGAAGGGCTCATGAGGGCACAGCTGTGTATGATGCTGCAATGCACCATCTTTGATAAATTCTGTAGCCTACCTACACCTACCATACCATTTATTGTGCTTTCGTGTGTTTGTAATTCTGCTTCTTCAAAGACAGAAATCTGTGATTTGCAGCCATATAGCATCTTTGGGAAATAGTGCATTGCAGAAATGGGCTTTTGAAGCAGCGAGCAGCTTGGGATCATTAAGAGCACAATCAACAGTCGCTCAACAAATATTTATTGAACATTTCCTATGTGTGAGCCACTTCATTTTCAGGAGAAGGGAATCTCAAAAGATGGATTTACTTTTAAGTCCATGTCCCATTAGTGTGTGTGTGTGTGTGTGTGCATGTGTTGAAGGGAATACTTATATCCCTTTTACTCTAGGCTTTATAGAAATCAGGATATATGAGTTTCAACACATAGGAGGAAGTGTAGTTCTCATAACAGATACTTGCCTCCCCAACCCTCCAATTAGTTGATTGGCTTATCTCCTGGTTGTGATTGGGTTGGATTATATTGTTGTTGGTATTAAGTTATATTCAGTCATGCCTGATTCTGTGACCCCTTTTGTGATTTTCTTGCCAAAGATACTGGAGTGGTTTGCCATTTCCTTCTCCAGCTCTTTTTACAGATGAGGCACACAGGATTAAGTGACTTTCCCAGTCACACAACTAGTAATCATCTGAGGCCACATTTGAACTCAGGTTTTTTGACTCTGGGCACAGTACTCTAATGACTATACTATCGAGCTGCCCATAGCATTGGGTTATATAAAGGCATGTTAATGTAAGTTCTCGGAACATTTTTTTCCTAGTCCCTGAATTTTGAAGGTGGCTTGTGGTTAAACCTTGTTGTTATTCTGGTACTTCATGGTATAGAATCTTCTACCTTTAAGGTGCTGCTGTGACTTTTGTGTGAGAGGATAGAAAAGCTCAGCAGGTATGAAGATAATTGATGAAGTTTATCATTTCATTGAAAATGTACTTCAACTGCGTGATCTCATCTATACTTGAATACTTTCTCAATTTGTGTAGATTCAATTCTTGCCCATTTTTGTCTAGTTGATTTTCATAGAACTTTTATATAGAAGCAGCTACCAGATATTACTGAACAACAACCATGTTGACTTCTTAGAGAGGTGTTCCAAAGACTCAGAACTATATAAAATCGTAAAGAAAATATTTGTGTTAGAAAAGATGTGTTTTCCTTCATAGTAGGAAGCAAATTGAGATCATTCAAAATGCCGCTGCTGCTGCTGCTGCTGTTCAGTCATATCCAATTCTTTGTGACCTCATTTGGGCTTTTCTTGGCAAAGAACTTGGAGTAGTTTGCCATTTCTTCTCTATTTTGTAGAAGAGGAAACTGAGGTAAACAGGGTTAAGTGACTTGCCCAGGGTCACACAGATTTGAACTCAGGAAGATGAATCTTTCTGACTTCCATTCCCGCACTCTTTGTACTACACTGCCTAACTGCCTGAAAACACCACGCACTTTCCTGAATGAAGTCTAATTTGCTCTATTTCCTTCTATTCAATTCTGACTACAACTCACCGTCCATCATTCTTCATTCCCAATTTCAGATACATGCACTGGTGGAATGACTCAGCGCACAGAGTATGCAAAAGATATTTTTGATTTGTGTGACATTGTACTGATTTTTGTCTATTGTGACAGTGTCTAAGCAAGGCCTATGTCTCTCTATAGCTGACTGAACAGAATTCAAGCCTCAGGGCCCTCCATAATATGTTACTATGCTCTCTTTTCCGCCTGGCCTCATACTGTTCCCTCCCCATGTTCTATTCCCAAGACCAGCGGTATCAGGCACACTGCCTGTGGGCTATATGAAGTTCACTACACTCCCTAGTGTGGACCGACAAGATTAAAATGTAATTGGGAAATATTTAACAAAATAAAAATACAATAAAACATAGATTATGTCACATTTTTAGACTAAATGCAGCCTTCAGGGATCCTTACGTACGGTTCAGTGATCTTCATTTCTATTCGTGTTTGAGGCCACTGTGGTAGGTCAAGACCTCTTAGCTTGGGGTCCATGAGCTTTATTTTTAAGAAATATTTTGATAACTAAATTTCAATATAATTGGTTTCCTTCATAATCCTGTGTGTTTTATGTATTTAATAACATAATTCTGAAAAGAAGGCCCTAATCTTAGCCAGACTGCCAAGGAGTCCAAGGCCCGAAGGAGATGAGAACCTTGACTCTAGACAAACTGAACCAAACCTTTCCTCTCATTCCACTCTCTGTTTTCTCTTAGCTCTGTGACGGTGCTCCTGGCAGCCACAACGTGTCCCTCTGCCTCTTCACCCATTGAACTCTTGTCTCTAAGCTAATAACAACAGCTGCATTGATGGAGGCTTTAAGGTTTGCAAACTGCTGTGCCCATGAAATCCTTACAACAAGCCTGGGAGTCAAGTGTTAGTTTTTGTATCTCTTCACACTTGACACAGTGCTTGGCATACAGGAGGTGATTCATAAATGCTTATTGATTGATTTCTTATGCCTGTTTTACAGATAAGGGAACTGAGGTTCAGAGAGGTAAGTGACTTGCCTAGGGTTGCATGATTAATGAATGTCAGAGGTCACCTTTGAAACCAGACCTTCCCAACTTGAGTTCTTGAATTCTAACCATCACAGAAGTCTCGTCTGTTTGTCCGTCTTTCTGTCTGTCTCTGCCTGTGTCCCTGTGTCTCTGTCTCTCATCCTTTGATTCTTCAGTCACTCAATGAGTCAGCATGCATTCATTAATAGCTTCCCTTGTACGAGACACTGTACTCAACACTGGGAATATAAATACAGGAGTAAGCTAGTCCTTGCCCTCAAGGACTTTATATTCTAAAAGAGAAAATACAGCATGTTCGCTGATAAGTAAATACAGAATAAATACAAACAAGCAGAGTGATTGGGAGTGGTTGAGAACTAAACTTCAGGGGAAATGAATAAAGCCTCTTGAACGGAGCCTTAAAGGGATCTAAAAGTTTTCTAAGAGGTGGAGCTCAAGAGGGAGAGCTTTCCAGGGAGGGGAAATATATGCAAATACATGGAAGTGGAAGATGGAATGCTGGATACAGTAAACAGCACATAGCCCAATGTGCCTAGGTTATAAAGTGCATGAGGGAGTGTAAATATGCAACTGGGCTTAAAATACAGATTGTGATTATATAATCTCCAAGACTTCCTTCCAGACATATAATTCCATATTTTTTTTTCTTTTTTATACTTGGTGTTTAGCCTAATATACTAGCTATACTGTTTCTCCCCTTGATTAGTTTCCATAAAGCCTTGGTTGTCCTTCTCCTCTAGCATGGCCTTTAGAGAGTGACATATTAGAAATGGGAATTCCATTGTAGATTGAGGATCTCTACTGTCTGAGGGGAGGCAGGGGTGTTTTTAGTGAAGTTGCCACTTGAACAGTAATAGCTAACAAAGGGTATGTAAACTCCAGCCCCTCTAAATCTTGACTTTGGCCAATGGCTCCATTCTGGTTGCTTTTCATGATGCTGTCTAAGAGAGGCAGTCGTTTCTTAGCCTGAGAACAGAGCTCACAGAACAATGCAAATAAGGCAGAGATACCGCTGACATGGAAAGAATAACAATATTATCCTAACGGCTCCGAAATAAAATACAATTATGGGAGGAAATTTACCCTGAAATCATATTCATCGGCTTTGCAGAGAAGCCTTTCACCCTTCTTGGCAACCACTATTGTGTTTCTAGGGATGTATGCTCCCTCTGGAGAGCCTGATATATGGGGTCCAAAGCTTGACCTTTCTTTGCTCTGGCCAGAATGAAAGGCTGCTATATTCTTAGCACTTTGTTTTGAAGGGAAATAGAAAAGATTTCCATAGGAAAAAATTCACCTTGCCTCCTGTCCTCATTGGGATGAGGGGTGTAACCCTGTCCTCCCATCAATTACATTCATTTTCCCTTGGGAGTAACTCCATTGTGGCCTGCGATATAAATGCATGTGGGCTAATTGGGGCCTGCATGCCCTTTCATCTCTTAGGGGAAGTGATTCTCTCAACCAGGGAAGGATCAGACTCCACTAGTGCAGAATTCAGAGAATCAAAACTGAAAATGGGATCAGCGCCATTCTCCTTGCCTTCTCTTAACCTCACTTTTCAAGGGGAGATTCTTAGTTTGAGGCCAGGAAGTAGAAATCTGGCTTTCTACCTCCGTAGCTTTGCACAAGCTGTCTCCAATCCCTAGAATGCCTAGTCTCCTCACTTCTTCCTCAAATACCTATCTCTTTCAAAGCATAGTTCAGGGAAAAGCCATACAGCCTTTACTAGATCTCCAGTGGTTTGTCTTCCCTACTATTTGTGTACATATTGTACATTTCCTCAATCTTTACCCTACATTGATTGGAATCTAAACTCACTGAGGGCAGGGATTGCAAAGGCTGTAGCTTAAAAAAAAAAAAAAAAAGATTTCTGTATCCCCAGTTTCCAAGCCCTGAATAATGCATGCTGAATTAAATTAAATTTACCTTAGTAGTCATCCATCTCCCTGGAGCCAATGAAGTATCTTTAGGGATGGTAAACTCACTTCTTGCAAGGCTTGCTGAGATAATGTGAAGCTATTTCTGCCTTCTTTGATGCTTTTTACCTTCCAGGGTTTCTAGATTTTTGTATTCTACCCTATCCCCCAAAACTATGCACACAATTCCTCTCTTTCCTCTTATCCTTGGTTATTTTGGGCCTTTCACTATTTTCTGAAATCATAACCTTCTAATCCCTTTAATTTCCCTTGTTTTGAATTCTCTCCCTTGGCAAATAGCTTTTCCCTCACTAGTGTGTCCCTGGTCAAACAGAGCTGGTACAGATGTAGGCTGAAGGAAGGAGGGGCATAGATAGGCTCATGATATTTCTATAGTGGTTGACATGTGAGAGATCTCAGGCTGCAATTTCCTGTGATTGGGAGGTATATGGGGAGAGCAGGAAATGATGACACATCTAATCTGCCTCCCTTAAAGAAGGAAACAGAGAGATAACAACAACCAGACTCAATCAACTTCTATTCCAAATCTTGAGGAATCTGATCAGTCTTAGTTCCCCCTATAACCTCTAGACATTATGTAAACAGCAATGAGCTTGGAAAGTATTGTTACTATACAATATCCCATCCCTCTCTGTCCTCCATAGGCCAAACTCTCCAAACCAACTGTCTCACTGTAAGTTGAAATTCCAGATGAGCAAATGTGACCGGTGATTGGGGTGAGTGCCTAAAGCTTACCTGACATGTGGTGGGCTGTTTCTACTGGCTCAAAAGAAAGTTTGCCACTACCTCTTCCATAGCTGTTCATGAGCCCTTTCATTCCACCCCAGGTCAGGAATGGTACATTAGTATGTGTGGCATTCTCTAAGGTGAGCCTGCTGTGCAATGCCCTCTGGGAGGCTGCCTAGCTGGAAGGCTTTCTCCAATCATGAGTCATCATCATTATCATTAATTAACCACATCATATATGGCAATTAGTGACTTGGAGAGCTGGCCACTGGATGGGAGTGTGAACTGGAATCTCTCTGTGAGGGAGATAAATGAGCAGGAAGCTTGAGCAAGGCAGGTAACAGCTAAGTGGCAGAGTTAATGACCTGAATAAAGCAACATGGATGAGGAATGATGGCCCATCCCAGTTCTCAACTCTTTGCCAAGCCATTGAGAGGAGATTCTCCTGCTCTAGAGTGAGACTATGAGTAATGAATCCAAGGTTCCAGGGGCTACCAGGATTGAAGAAGGATTTTCTCCCTCCAGCTTCTGGGCAGAGGCCTTGACAGAGATCAGTCATTAGCTTCTGCCCTGGTGTTTTCTCTGACCCTAAAGAGATAATACCAGTCTAGATGAATGTTCATGTCGTGGTTTCCCTCTTGGGAACCTTATCAGTTCCTGTAAGTTTAAATATAATCTCTGTCTGATTCGTAATTACCTGTCCCTGCTCTAATTTCATGTCCTACTCCTGTACTCCACCTCATCTATATCCTGGATCTTACCATTGTCCTTAAGCACTCCACTTCTATGTTCAAAAACTTTGACCTTCCTCTAACTGACCACATGTAACTTCTAATCATTCTATCTTTCATTATGCCTTACCTCTCCTAAACCTATTCTTCCCCCTCAATGTGTCCTGAGTTTCTGCTTTTTCTTTTTTCTTCAAGAGAAAATCCCTTCACATCATCATCTCTCTCCTCCTTTCCTCTAATCTCTTCTAACATGGTGGCCTTTCTCCTTTTCAAGATCAACCTTCCTACATATGTGCCTAACCTTATCCCCTCCTGTCTTTTCCGGTGAATGTCTTCTTCAAATAACCCTACTCTTTCAAAACTTCAATCTTTCCTTCTCTACTAGTTCCTCTTCTTCTGGCTTAAAGATGCCTGGTTCCTCCCCTAGTGTTGAAAACAAAACAAAACCAGGAGGAGGAGCCAAGATGGCAGAGTAAAAAGATACACTTATGCCAGCTCCGAAATCACAGCCTATAAAATATCTGTAAATAAGAACTCCTAACAAATTCTGGAGTGGTGGAAGCCACAGAACAACAGAGTAGAGGAAATTTCTGTTTCAGAAAGACCTGAAAAACCTTCACCAAAGGTCCATCATGCATGGGACCAGAGCAGAACCCAGCCCAACCTTGGCCGCATGGCCCCAGGAGGAGCAGATCTGAGCGGGCTTCAGGGATGGAATCTCTGGTGGCCACGGGGGTCCCTTCACCCACAGGCGCTGCTGGTCAGTGAGAGAGACTTCTGGGCTGGCTAAGAGGGGAGCAGGGTGTCTCCATAACTCAGGGCCCCTCGGGAGGCAGCAGCAGAGGACAGGGGCTCCCAAAGCAGGCAGGACCTCAGATCCACTACTGAAGGTCTCTGTATAAACCCCTTGAGGGAACTGAGCCTGGGAAGCAGCCCTGCCCCCACCTGAGAACCTGATTTAATCTTACCCTGAACAGCAGCCACGCCCCCTGCTGAAAGCCCTGAGGCTGGGGAGCAGCATTTGAATCTCAGACCCCAAGCACTAGCTGGGCGGATCTAGGTGGAGGTGGAGAGGAATCTCAGAAGTCAAGTAACTGGCTGGGAAAATGCTCAGAAAAGGGAAAAAAAAATAAGACCATAGAAGGTTACTTTCTTGGTGAATAGATATTTCCCCCTTTCCTT
>CM053771.1:150775953-150872711 GCA_028658325.1 Potorous gilbertii | reverse complement strand
TTAGAGAGGTGGAGGAAAAACTGGGAAGAGAAATGAGGGAGATGCAAGAAAAGCATGAAAAACAGGTCAATACCTTGATAAAGGAGACCCAAAAAAATGCTGAAGAAAATAACACCTTGAAAAATAGGCTAACTCAATTGGCAAACAAAACCAAACACTTCACTAGAACCCACCATCGCCTTCCTCTATTATCTTTCTTCCCTTCCTCAGGCAAACTCCTTTAAAAAACTGACAGCACTGCCTCCCCCTTGTTTCTTCTCAATCTTCAACTCTCTGAAGATCTAGTTTCCATTTCTCTCACTCAACTGAAACTATTCTCTGAAGTTAACAATAGTAAGTTTAATGCCACAATCTGATGCCCTTTTCACAATCACCTTTCTCTTTGGATTCCTACATTGCATCTGACACTGTTGACTGCCCTCTTCTTCTGATTAACATTCTGTCCTCTTGGGGTTTTCATGACACATCTATCTCCTGGTTCTGTCTGATTGCTCTTTCTGGGTCTCCTTTGCTGACTCATCATCTATATCATGCCCTATAACTCTGAGTGTATTCTAAGTTCTGTCCTAGGCCCTCTTCTTCTTCTAATCTACACTTTCTCTCTTGCTAACCTTATCAATTCCTGTAAGTTAAAAATGATCTCTAAGCATATAACATATGTATGCATATATATATATATGCATACATAGACACATGTATACATATGCAAATACATATATATGTATTGTGTGCATTTGTGTATTTATCTCAGGTAGGGCATCATTGACTTGTTCAGGGCCTCTTTCATACCATGTGTTTCCAGTGTTTCTGGAAAATATGGCAACTCAAAAAGACAGATTATGTTGGCTTCAGGTGAATTATATATTTTATATACACACACGTACACATATATGCATATGTATACACACATGTATAGATACAGGTATATATGTATGTATTATATATAAATAATCTCCCCTGTTCCATTCTATTTCTTGAGTTTCAGGGCTGCATCACCAACTGCCTATTGGACATCTCAAAGTGGATATCCCAGAGATATCTCAAATGCAACATGTCCAACCAAACTCATCATTTCCCCCTTCCCAGCTCATCCCTAAATGGAGCTTCCATATTTCTACAGAGGACACCACTACTCTTTCAGTTTCCCAGGGCTGTCACATTGTCACTTTCCCTCATCCAGGTCCATTCAGCTGCCAAATCTGTCCATCTCTTCCCTCAGAACATCTCTTGAATCAGGTCCCTTCTTTCTACTCACATAGTCAACACATTAACTTCAGCCCTCATCACCATTTGCCTGGACTTGCAATGCCTTTCTTATTTGTTTCCCTGCCTCAAGTCTCTCACTTCTCCAATCCATCCTCCACACAAATATCAAATTTATTTTCCTGAACATGTCACTCCCCTACTCAGTAAACTCCAATGGCTCCTATGAAAAAATATAAATGCCTTTGTTTAAGAGTTATTAAAAGCCTTTGCAACTTGGTCCCAATCTGTCTTTCAGACTCATGATGCGTATGACACCTCTTCCTGGATTATCTGTCCTTCTAAACCCTGTTATTCCCATACCGCACTCTCTACACCCTTACATCCTTGCCCCAGTCACCTGCCAGGTCTGAAATGTCCTCTGTCTTTACTTCCAGGGGCAGCCAAGTGATACACTGGATAGAGCACTGGTCTTGGAAAGAGGAAGGCTCATTCTCATGAGTTCAAATCTGACCTCAGACACTTACTGGTCACATGACCCTGGGAAAGTCACTTAACCCTGTTTGCCTCAATTTCCTCATCTTTAAAATGATCTGGAGAAGAAAACAACAAACCACTCCAGTATCTTTGCCAAGAAAACCCCAAATGGGGTCACAGTCAGTCATAATTGAAACAAATCAACGACTTCACCTCCACCACATAGAACACCTAATTTCATTTAACAAATCTCAAACACCACTGTTAGTGCTTTCCCTCATGATACTTTGTATTTATTCTGTATATATGTACATATTCATATATATATATACATATATATATACATACATATGCACACATACAATACATATATTTGTACATATACATATATATCCACAAATTATCTGAAATTATTTCCACTGATAACATTTAAATTCCTCAAGAAGAGGGATTATTTCACTTTTTGTATCTGTATCCCCTGTGCTAGCATATCACCTGGCATGTGGTGAGAACTTAATAAATATACTTGATTGACTGCTTTGACTAGAAGTAATACAAGTCTTTCCCCTAACGGCACTGAATTATTTCCTGGTATAGAAATGGCCCACCCAACTCTATTCTAATTAGCCAGAAGAATTCCTAGTTCAAAATTTTAAAGATGGATGGGGCTATGGAGAATATCTAGTTTGGTCCCTCATTTAACAGATGTGAGCATCTAGCCTATATTACACAGGTAATACCTTGGAGAATGGAGAGTTGATCCTAGATGCTCTGATTCCACATTTGGAGTTCTTTACAATATACCACTCTGAAGAATACTCTGTTTGGAAACAGATGAGACAAGAGGACTAGAGGAGCGGGCATCTCTAGAGAGCAGACAATTTTATTTGTTTGTGTCCTTTGTCACTTGGGCTCACTGCATGAAGTTAATTGGGTTTTTCTAGTGGAGATGGCCTAAGGTGCTGGCTATTGATATAATCTGAGATTCTTACCAGGCTACATCAGAATACATTTTCTTTCCTGCATGGCTTGACAATAACTAGTTAGGCAAGTTAAAAAGCCTCATTGTGTCTATTTCTTTATGAGGTTACACCAGATGATAGCTGAGGACTCTTCTTTGTCTAACATCCTGAATCTGCACATCTGTATATATAAGCAGTACTACTGATTTTATGGATTGGTGCCTAACACCAAGTCTTGCATATAGCCAGTTCTTAATAAATGAAAATTGCATTGAATGGGAGTAATGACCCTCTCTCTCTCAAAATAAAGAAGAATCCAAAATTTTCTCTATCTCACTGCCTGAGATAGTGCCTGAAATGTCTTCTCAATCAATAAGCAATTAAGCACTTGCTATGTCCCAGACATTAGGCACTAGGGATATAAATATAAAAATGAGAGGATCCTTGCTCTCAAGTAGTTTACATTCTATGAGTTGTAGATAGCATATATCTCAAAGTGGTGGACAAGGAAGGGAACTGGGAACTTCAGTCTAGATCAGGGATCAGCAAACTATAGTCTGGGGACCAAATCCAACAGGTTATATGTTTTTATACAATCTACAAGCTAAGAATGTTTTTTACATTTTTAATTTTATTTAAATAAAAAAATTAATTTTTTAATAAAAATTTAAATGCAATTAAAAATGTAAAATCTATTCTTAACTCTCAGGTATATAAAAACAGGGAATAGGACAGATTTGACCCTCAGGCCTTTGTTTGTTAACTTTTGGCCTAGGCTATTACAAAGACAGTAGGACAGTAAATTGTCCTCCCTTTTCCATTTGAAATAGTAATATTGAGTTAAATGTTATTCCCTGCATGCTTTCTTTCAGAAGAAAGGAGGGGTTGAGGCATACACAAGCACACAGGAAGACAGATGGCAAGATGTCTGTTCTGGTTATGCTATGTTTGTGTAGATGGCTAGAAGAAATGAACTATGATCCATATATCTGGGGCTAGAATGAAGATTCCTGACATTCAGCCTCCAATAACAGGTGACTCTGCCCCTTGATAAGTCATTTCTTTACATTAATGTTTACAATAGGTCCCTGATAAGATTAACAAATTAATAGTAGCTCCTTCTTATACCAGTATTATCTATCAACTGGTAATCCCACTGAAAGAGAACTGATCATTTTAAAGAGAGGAAGGTAAGAAATTAGAAAGGCCCAAGGACACTGATGGGAGGAGAAAGCCTAGGTGGAGAGAAGCCCACAGACGTCCTAGTATTCATTTCTACACAGGCAGGTGTGTGCTGGTAAATGTTTAACAACTGACTCTCTAAGAAAAAATATGTGAACTCATGACATACTTTAAAGTTTATTCTGCATTATTAGTATTTTCTTTTTCACTTATTAAGTCTAGAACAATCAATTTTCTGATTTCTGAGGTGTAAATTTTCACACTGAAAATTAAGTGATGCTTCTTGCAAACCGAAGCTGGTTCTAGCATATCTGCTGTTACAAGTGACTCTCTGTGCTAGATCCTGATTTCCTCCTCAACTCCATTTCTACATCATCAACAGCCTACTGGATTTTTCCTGCTAGACATCTCCATTGGCATCTAAAATTCAGCATGTCCAAAATGAAATGAACTGTCTTACCTCCTCCAAGCATCATTTCTATTAAGGGTATCACCATGTTCCTGGACCCCCAGATTCATAACCGCAGACTCATCCTCAATTCTTTTTTCTCCTCCATTCACCCTGTCTAATTAGTTCCAAGTCTTATCAACATTACTTTCACAACATATTTCACATATGTCCTATTCTCTGCACTCATGCAGATACTGATCTAAGTCAGGTTCTTGTGCATTAAATGAAGACCATTTAACCTGGACTATTTATATTAGCTTCCTCACCAGTTTCCCTGCTTCTACAATATGTCCTACATGTACCTGCCAAAATAATCTTCTTACAGCACAAATCTGTGCCTATCGCTCCCTTGCTGAAAACCCTTGAATGGCTCCCTTTGGCCTATAGGATAAAATCTAAACCACTTAGTATGGCATTTAAGACCCCAAACAATCTGTCTCCAACCTACCTTTCTAGCCTTATTTCATACGACTCTCCTTCATAAATTCTATTATTCTCAAATCCAACCCTTCCCCAGCCATCCTCAGGTACTATATTTCCTTCTTATATCCAGCTCTCAGAGTACTCACTCATCTTTCTTCAAGATTCTGAATAGCTGACATCAATTTAATGAAGACTTCTCCAATTTCTTATACTCTCCAGATTGTTACTACTCATTTTCTCCTCAATTCTTCTTGTAATTTTAAAAGCCAATTCCTTGATTGTCTAGGCTGTGACTTGCAAAGTAGAGTGTCAGGTTGGTTTATTGACTATACATGGACTCATTAACTAAGATCACAGGCTTATAGATTCAGAAGAAGAAGTGACCTGTACTCTTGGGCCTTACATCCTGGGTCCCAGATGTCAGATTCCAGTCCTAGGAAATGATATAGCATACATATCAGGAGTAGCCAGCCTTGGACATCATAGGCAGACTGTGTAACCTAGAATAAGTCACATTACTTTTCTAGGACACAATTTCCTTATCTGAGAAAAAGGACCAGACGTTGTCTAAAATTTTTTCCAAGACAAGCTTGTGCTCCTTTATCTGCAAAACGAGGAGAGTGATACCTGAACCACTGAAACCGTGTGATTATAAGGATCAAAACCCAAATATCCTCAAACTGTTATACAAATATACGTTTTTATTATACACGTTCAACCCTAAAGGGGATGAACAAATGCAGAATTCATTGTGTCTTTTTGTCAAGTAGCTTCTATGATCCTTTTGTATTCCACTGAATGTCTAGCATTTCTATTAGCCTAGTAGTATCTTAAATACTTAACAAGTACTAGTTGAATAAAAATTGGGGTGAGGATGAAAATGGTCTTTTATACCTGCTCCCTCATTTCCCTAATACACTGATTTAATTCATGCTTTGAATGGAATACAGCCCCAGAATATAAATTAGACTGGAATGAGTGAGTGAGTGAATGAATGAATGAATGATTGAATGAATGAATTCTTGAGGCTATTTTGTAAAAGTAATAACCATTTGCCTTATACAGTGTTATTTATAGTTTACAAAGTATAATATTTTAATTTTATAGTCTTCCTCCTCTTTTCCACCCCTTTGGATAGGATGGATTTTTGGAATACAATAACTGCTCCTGCTATCATCTATAATTACAAAAAAAAAAAATCATTTCACAAGGTGTCTTCCTGCTCAAGCATGAGCCCACATCCCACCCGCCTGACCGCTTTCCCTGGCATTTCATTATTTCATCTTTCTTTCCCCTGTCAAAAGGAAACTGATTTGGCTGGCACACTACAGTGAGCACTGAAGGCACTAAAGTTGCTGCAGCCACACACTTGTCTTAACATTTTAAGAAATTGAAAGGGAAAGTTTAAAACCTCATTAGTTTAAAACAGCCAGTGTTAGATCTGGCAACAAAATCCAGCTTCTTCCCTCCCTTTCCTTTCCCCACCCCACCCCTTCCCAAGCTGCCCAAGCCACAGCTCTGGAGCACCACTATGAACACATCATCACCCCTTGAGCGATGACAGATTCTCAAGAGTGCTACCATTGGAAAGACAGTGAACACGTGGCCTCTGGAAGTCAGCAAACTTGGGTTCTGATCTGTTTGACATTTAAATTCTCTCCCAACCTGGCTCTAATCTTCCTTTCCTTACAAGATCCAAACCAGCCTTGTCACATATTATTCCTCCTCCTAAACTCTATGATTCAGACAAACTGGCTATCTTACTATTCTTTACATGATCCAGCTCTGTCTCTTAGAATCTCTAAGTTTCCTTCAAAGTTCACTTCAAGTACAGCCTGTCACATGAAGTCCTTCCTGATGCTCCTACCTGCTAGGGCTCTTCCCTCAAAAACTACATTTTTTTATATTCACATGTGTATTATTTCCCCGGTAAAATGTCAATCAATCAACAAACATTTATTAAGCAGCAGGCGCTGTGTTAAGTGGTAGGGCTACAAAAGAGGCAAAAGACAGTCTCTACCCAAAATGAATTTAAAATCTAATGGCATAGACCACATGTAAACTACTATATACAAAGTAAACTAAATATGGGAAAAGAAGGAAATGATTAACAGAAGGAAGGTACTGGAACTTAGAGGGGTTGTAAAAAGCTTTCTATAGAAGTTAGGATTTTAGTTGGGAATTAAAAGAAGTCAAGTACATCAACAGTCAGAGTGAAGGAGAGAAAGTGTTCCAGGAATGGACAACAAGCAGAGGGAATGCCTGGAGCTGAAAGAGGGAATGTCCTTTTCTTGGATCAGCCAGGGGGCCAGTGTCACTGGATCAAAGAGAATGTGGTGGGGAGTAAAGTATAAGAAGACTGGAAAGGTAGGGGGAAGGACTGATGAGGTTATAGGTGCTGGGTGAACCCCAAAATACTGACAGTCCGGGTCTTGCTCGAATGAATTCGACTCAAGTCTTCTCAAAGCCAAAGAAAACAAAGTTTATTAGAGATTCACCTAATTGGGTTGCCTCTTACGGAGCCTAAGCATTTGTGACACTTGTATTCACGAGCAGGCCAGATAGAATCCCAGCTAGACAGAGTCTGAGCTGGATTGAATCTGAGTGCCTTTATTGAGGCAGGGTGGGACTTAAATACAGAAAAGAGTGTAGGAGGGATGGGGGGTGGGGGTGGGGGTGGTCTGGTAGTCTAGAGTGATGGGGGAAGAAGTTCAGGAAGGGACTCCAAGGAGGATCAAAAGCTGGAAACAACTGGAGGTAATCAACAAACACCAGACAAGGGGGCGCCTAGGTGGGAAGCAGGTAGGGCAATCAAGAGATAACGGAAGATGGTCACAGATTTGAGTATGAAAGGCCAGATTCTGTGAGGGGATACAGGGAGAGCTCAATTTGAGTATGAAAAGTCAATTTCAGTGAGGAGATTCCAGGGGAGCTCAAGGAAGTTCCCAGAGCCTGAACCCCATCAGGACTGGGTTATGAGGAGCTTTTAATACTAAACAGAGGATTTTGTATTTGGTCCTGAAGGCAGTCAAGAGCCATTGGAGTTTACTGAGTGGAGGGGAAGTGGGGATGGTGACACAGTCAGATTTAGGAAAAGCACTTTAATAGCTAAATGGAGGGTGGATTGGAGTGGGTAGAGACTTAAGGCAGGCTATTGCAATAGTCCAGACATGAGGTCATGAGGGCACCAGAAATGGTGGGGATATCAAGGGGAGAGAAGGGGAATGTTGCAAAGGTAAAATTGACAGGCTTGGATATGGGGGATGAGAGGTAGTGAGGAGTCCAGGATGGCTCCTAGGGTGTGAACCTGAGGGACTGGGAAGATGGTGTTTCCACTCTCAGCAATGGGGAAGGTAGGGTTGATTCTTTGAGGACCAAATGTTTCATTTTTATATTTTGTCTCTCTGTTCCCATTACCTAGCACTGACATATAGTAGGTAGTAAATAAATGTTTTGTAATTGATTGATTGGTGATCTTGGCCCTTGTATTAATTGTATGATATTGACTAAGTCATTTAACTTCTTCAGGCCTCAATTACCTGATCTGGAAAGTGAAAAGTTTGAACTAAATGATTGTTAAGGTTCAGACTAGCTGTCTTATTCTATCATTCTTCTGGTTCATGTTGGGACCAGAGGGTCTCATGGGCGAAAAGAAGGGAGGAAAAGAAGGAGAGGGAAGTAGAGGAAAGAGGGAAAGAGGAGAAGAAGCAGCACATTGAGTCAAACCCTCTGAATTAATCTACATCAGGGAACAAAAAGAAAATCACAGGGAGGCCTTTTCTTAAAGAGCTGTCTGTCAGACAAAGTAGATAACATGTGCCCCTCACTTAACTTTAGATGCAGGGACAGATGGGGCACCACAAATGGGAACAAAGCATACAAATGCCAGGTATGGAGAGCCTCTCTCTCTCTCTCTTTCAGGCTCACTACTTTCTTTAACAATGCGGGGAAGTTGGATGCTTAGTGCTGGAGGGAACTGGTCTCTCTGGTGACAGTTCAGTGAAGCCTACAGATCCCTTCTCAGGAAAAAAAAATTTTAAATTAATAAAACTAAACACATTGGATGACAAATGATTAGTGAAAATAAAGGTGTAATGTTTTTTCTCATCAAGTTTATGGACCCTCTTGAAATCAACACAAAGGCACCTTGTAGGTTCACAGAACCCAGGTGAGGGCCCCTAATCTAGTACAGTATGATTGTTTCATCATTGAGGAAACTAAGGTTCAGAAAAGTGAAGTGACAAGGGCACATAGTTAATAAGTAGCAGAGCTGACACTAAGCAGGGTGATTGAGTACAAAAAATGCTAGGTTTGGAGTCACCATCACTGGGTTTGAATTTCAGCTCTACCATTTACTGCCACAATGATCCTTGACAAGTTCAGTTACCCCTATGCCCCTCAGTTTCCTCAGATGAAAAATGAAGGAGTTGAAATGAGTGTTCAGTTTCTCAGACTTCCATTAAATTAGAATGTGGGGCCCCTGGCTCCCATTGTATGGTATTTCTGCTTCATTTTACTACTTTTTTCCACAGGCATCTTGGGACCTTCAGCAGCACAGTATCAGGCCAACATATTCTTTCCCAAACAGTAAATATCTCTTTGGTCAGATGCAAGAGATAGGACAAAGATATGTGGGAACAACTACAAGGGCTCACCAAAACCCTAACAGCAACAGATAGGATGAGAATGATACTCTAAATGTATATGTAGCATTTGTATCAAATTGCATGCCATCTTGGGGAGAGAAAATTTAAAACTTATGGAAGTGAATGTCGAAAACTAAAATTGAATACATCAACTTATTAAAAAAAATAACGATATTCTATCCAGAGTCTGATTTAGAGCATAGGTCTCCTTTCTTTCTGGAAGTCTTTCTAGATTAAGTCAGTCCATTCTCAAAGGACCAGCACAACGTCTGATGTACCTTTTTCCATCAATGCCCCTTTATCCTTTCATAATAACACAGGGTCTGCTAATCATTTGTATTTCTATTTTGCTTCTCCTTAAAATCACTGGGGGAAAATCTTAAATCTGTTTTTTTTATACTACATCTATTTAGGATAATAGCATTATAAAATTTAACTCTGCATGAGATTTTAGAGGTACCTATTTAATTCAATTCAATAAGCATTTATTAAGCAACTATTGTATGCTAGTTACTGTTGTAGGCTCTGGAGCTACTAAGACAAACCAAAAAAAGAAAGAAAGAAAAAGAACAATCCTTGATCTTAAGGAGCTGACATTCCACTGTCAGGAAACAACATGTTCACAGATAAGTGTCAGAGGGAATCACAGAAAATGAGACCTAGAGAAGTTAAATATTTTGCCCAAGGTGGCAAATTCATACTGGAATCCCAGAATTTGACAGTTGAAAAAAAAATCTCTAAGATCAACTAGTCCAAAGTTCTTTAATTTCTT
Organism: Potorous gilbertii; assembly: GCA_028658325.1. Taxonomy (NCBI): domain Eukaryota; kingdom Metazoa; phylum Chordata; class Mammalia; order Diprotodontia; family Potoroidae; genus Potorous; species Potorous gilbertii. The sequence goes on along the minus strand of CM053771.1, from coordinate 150,862,595 downwards.
TTTAGAAAATACTTTTACAACTGTATTTCAATATAATTATTTTCTTTTGTTGACCTATTTTATTTGATTCATTTAAGATTTGATTCATTAGTCCAAAAAGGTGTCCATGGTACAAACAATGTTAAGGACTCCTTAGTCTAATCCCCAGTTGAGGACCCTCTATAAAGGGTCAAATAAATGGCCTCTTCCAATACTTGCCAACCTCCAATGAGCAAGAGGATCATAGCACTTCAGGCCCTTCTATCCTCCACTATCTCCCAAAGTCTGTCCAGGTTCAAGTTCATTGCTTCCATGATGCTAAATATTGAACTCATTCTCTGCCATCCCCTTCTCCCTTTGCCTTAAATCTTTCCCAACATCAGGGTCTTTTCCAATGAATCCTGTCTTCTCATTATGTGGCCAAAGTATTTAAACTTAAGCTTCAGTATTTGACCTTCTAGTGAACAGTCTGAATTAATCACCCTCCTTTTTAAGGGACTCTCCAAACTCTTCTTTGACACCACAGTTCAAAAGCATCAATTCTGCAGCACTCAGCTTTCCTTAGAGTACAACTCTCAAAGCCATACATTGCTACTGTAAAAAAACCATAACTTTGACTATATAGACCTTTGTTGGTAAGGTGAGGTCTCTGCTTTTTAGTATGCTGTTCAGATGTGCCATAGCTTTCCTTCCAAGGAACAAGCATCTTTTAATTTCATGGCTGTAATCACCAACTGCAGTGATCTTTGAGCCCAAGAACATCATATCTGACACTTCTTTCACTTCTTCTCTCTCTATTTGCCAGGAAGCGATGAGACTAGTTGCCAAAATCTTGGTTTTTTTGATGTTTAGCTTCAAGCCACCTTTTAGACTCTCCTCTTTCACCCTCAGCCCTTTTTTACTTTCTGCCATCAGCATAATATTTGCATGAAACATTCCCTTTTAATCTTTCATTTTCTTGAAGAAATCTCTCGCCTTTCTCATTCTGTTGTTTTCTTCTATTACTTTGCATTGCTCATTTCAGAAAACCTTATCTCTCCTTGTTTTTCTCTGAAATTCTGTATTCATTTGGGTATATCTTCTGTATCTCCTTTCCCTTTCTCCTGTAAAGCCTCATAATATAGCCATTTTTCCTTCTTGCTCTTTTTTTTTTTTGCTGCTGCTTCCTCCTATACAATATTGTGAACCTCTGTCCATAATTCTTCAGACACTCTATCTCCCAGATCTCATCCCTTAAATCTATTCATCACTTACACTTCATATTCATAAGGTATGTTAGCTAGGTCATACCTAAATACAGTCTGATAGTTTTTCCCTATTTTCTTCAATTAAAGTCTGAATTTTGCAATAAGAAACTCATGATCTGAGCTACAGTCAGTTCCAGGTCTTGTTTTAACCAACTATAAAGAACTTCTCCACCTTTGGCTGCAAAGCATATAGTCAATATAATTTAAATATTGACCATCTGGTGATGTCCATGTGCAGATTTGCCTTTTGGGTTACTGAAAAAGAGTATTTACCACATCCAGAAAGTTATCTTGACAGAAAGTTATCTCCTCTATCTATATATTTAGTCTTTGTTTCTCTCATGAGCTCCAGTCCAACATCACCATCTCTCATGAGTATCCAATCAACATCACCAACTAACTTAATTGTTAGACATCTCCTAAAATGGTCAGGATACCACATTGCATCCTAAGCTATCTCCAGTCATCCTGATGAATATCAGGCTACTGGACCCAGATGACTCTGGAGGAGAGAGTGAGGCTGATAATCTTGCACAGCCCTCTCTCAGTCAAATCAAAGTAGTCTCTGCCCTGTTTCATTTTGTACTCCAACATCAAATTTGCCTGTTATCCCAATTATCTTCCAATTTTCTACTTTATTATTTTACTCTTCTAAGATGAGGCAAATAGGGTCAAGTGACTTGCCCAGGTTCACATAGCTAATAAATGTCTGAGGCCAGATTTGAACTCAATCTTCCTGATTTCAGGCCTTGTATTATATCTATAGAGCCACCTTGCTGTCACTTTACATTTATCTTTTTAAAATTCCATGTTATTTGATTCAGTTTTAAAATAGTCAACCCATCTACTCATGTCATTGATCTTTTCCCTTCCCATTTCTTCCAGGAGTTTGCCTCTTTAATCATCCATCTTTCTAATCTTTATATTCTCCTAATTTACTATCTCTTTCCCTGCTTTATACAAGTATAACCAGGGCTCCCTCATCCTTAAAATCTCTATTTTTCATGATCTTTCAACTGCTTCTCTCATCCTATCTAGCTCCCATCCTATTTCTATGCTTCCTATTTCTTTGCCAAACTCCTAAAAAAATCATTACACTCGTTGCCTCCACGTTTGCTCTGCCCTTACTCACTTTTCACCACCTTGATACCTGGCTTCTGACCTCATCCCTCTACTGAAACCACCCTCTCCAACACTAAGAAATGATCTCTTAATTGCTAAGTCTAAAAGAGCTTCTCTCAACTCCTTTCCCTTTTGACCTGTGCATAGTATCTGACCCTGTTGACCACCTCCTTCCTACCTGATACTCTCTTTCCCCTCATTCTCTTCCTACATGTCTGACTTCTTCAGTTTTCTTTGTTGGATCGCAATTCATATCTTACCTCCCTTAATGTATATGGGAAGAAGGAGTTAGTATCCCCTAAGATTCTGGGCTGAGCTTTCATTTCTCTCTCTAAACCTTCTCTTATAGTAATTTTATCAACTCAGTTTACTTACCATCTTTATGCAGATGACTCCTCTATCTATATATTTAGTCTTTGTTTCTCTCATGAGCTCCAGTCCAACATCACCATCTCTCATGAGTATCCAATCAACATCACCAACTAACTTAATTGTTAGACATCTCCTAAAATGGTCAGGATCCCACATTGCATCCTAGGCTATCTCCAGTCATCCTGATGAATAATAACCAGACCTTTAGATTATATCAACCTCTGTCCATGCCCCCATGGCAACCACAGCAAGTCTCAGTTCTCCATTTAGCTCTTTTGAATGTCTGCTCACCACAGGCTACTGGACCCAGATGACTTTGGAGGAGAGAGTGAGGCTGGTATGGTAATCTTGCACAGCCCTCTCTCAGTCAAATCAAAGTCAACTGCAAGTCATGCCATCATCTTGATGTCATGGTCCCCTTTGAGAACAAAAGACAAACACAACAATAGACATCTCCAAGATGGTGGTCCAGCTCAAATGCAACATACCTAAAATGGGACTCCTTGTCTTCCTTCCTTAATCTATTTCAATCACTTACCAAGTCATGTTCATTCTAGCTCCACAATGACTTTATATCATTTATAACCTTCTCTCTGCTCAAATGACACTGTCCTATTTGAGGTCCCTATCACCTATTGCCTGGGCTATTACTGTAGCCTACTCTTTGGTGTCTCTGGATTGTTCTTACTGGACCTTGACTCTATCATTCAACATGTTAGCTATCCTTTACAATTTCACGCAGTTTGTAAATTTGATGAGCATTTCATCTATGCTTCCACTTTAGTTGTTGATTTTGAAAGTGTCAAACAACAAAATGCTAAGGACAGTTACCTAGGGAACAGCAATAGAGACTGTTCACATTGATATCATTCCATTAATGACAGTTTTTTGGGTCTAGCCATTCAACCATTCCAAGATCTCACTAAGTGTACCACCACCTAGCCTACATCTCTTCATCTTGTCCAAAAGAAAAGCATGAGGGACTATCAAGTCCCTTGCTGAAATCCAGGTGTACTATGTCTTTGTCATTCTCCTGATCTACTTCTCTAATAACCCCGTCAAAATAGGAAGTGAGGTTAGTCTGGCATAATCCATTCTTGATTAAGCCATGCTAGCTCCTAGGAATCACTATCTTTTTCTAAATGTGTAAAAAAAACTTCTCTTTACAAATATATCTTAGAAATTTGCTGGGTTTCAAAGTGAGGTTCATCATTTTATAATTTAAAGGCATCATGCCCTTTAGAAATTGGAAATGAGGACAACATTTGCTTATCTCTAGTCCTGGAACCTTTTTTTTAACCCATGCTCTTTCACATATGTTTGAAAATGACTCATTAATTACATATGCCATCATTCGGTCAACAAGTATTTCTTAAGCATCTACTCTGTACTAGGTAGGCACTATGTTAAGTTAGTGTTGGGGGGAAATAAAGAAAAGCAAAAATCAAAAACAAAAACAAACAATACCAGTAAAAATCAGTTCTTGCTTTCAAGGATCTCAGTCTAATGAGAGATGAAATATGCAAATAATTACAAGATATATACAGGATAAATTATAAATAATCAGAAGAGGGAAAAAACAAACATTAAGAGGAATCAGGAAGGTAGAATTTTAGCTGGGATGTGAAGGAAGCCAACAGGCTCAGGAGATAAAGATGGGGAGGGAGAAAATCTAGGCATGAGAGACATCTGGTGAAAATACCTGGAGCTGAGGGATGGAGCATCTTGTGCAAGAATAGAAAGAAGACCAGTGTCACTGGATTGCAGAACACATGATGGAGAGAAGGAAAGAGGGAGGGAAAACAATATATAAGACTGGAGAGTAAATTCAAGCTCAGTAATCTAAACTCAACTCCTCAAGAGTAGATAGACAGCCTCTTGCCTTCTCACTTATGTTTTATTTCACCTTGTTACTGGCCATTTAAAAAAAAAATCCTACCCAGTATGAAGATTTTTCTCCTTGAAAGGAATAAAACTTAAAATTTAACTCAGAAACAAAATGAGTTCAGTAGTTTTGTCTTTTTTCTATTTCCCATTCAACCCCAAGAGGGCTCTTACCCTGCCTTTATTTTGGTTCCAGAATAGTTTTAACAGCTCATCTTTGTTGTGGTTTTTGTCATTCATCAACCTATTCTTCTCTTCATTCTTCTTCACATAATTCTTCCAGCACTGGCCCCCCCTCTGTATTTATCCTCAGAAGTGTGACCTCACTTCCAGCTTCTATGCATGTCTTTAAGAAATCTAAGTAAGTTCTTGTAATATGTCTCTTTACAGGATCGTGTCTTCCTCATCAGGATCATGTCTTCAGAATTTCATTCTTCAAGTAGTCTTATCTCTCTTTTGTTGTTTTTCCCCACAGATTTTTAGGCCATGAGATACTTCCTATCTTTTCTCTGATCTGTGCTTTCATTGGGATAGACAAGTCTTCCTATGTCAGCCAGCACCTTCTCTGCATTTTGCAATCTTAGAGACTTACCTAAAACACAAAAAGATTAGGTGTCTTGCCTATGGTCGTACAATAAACACATCTCACAGGGGAAATTTGAACCCAGATCTCTTCAGTTCCAAGGCCAATTCTCTATCCACTACTGCTTCTCTTTTTCTCCAAGGTCTCTATCATGGCTTGTCCTAAAATCCAGGATTTCTCCCTTATCATTAATTCTGAGAAGTGATTGTTTCTTGCTAAGGTTCTTATCATTTCTACTTTAGTACCCCATTTTTCTTTGTTGTTCATAAACAGGTAGGTATGGTAGCTTCCCATGTTTCTTCCTCCAACTTTTTCATAATCAGAGTATCTTTAAGAACTCAGTTTGGCTCTGAATATGAGGAGAACACATCTTGCCTCTTCTACAGAGCTGGGGCTTTCAGAGTATAGAATATTGCACCATACATCAATGGACTCAGCAGGTATTTGATTTGCTGCACTGCTTTTTTTCCTCTTTCTCCCACCCTCCACTTTGTTATAAGGTTTGTTGTAAGGAGATTATGGGGAGGGGGAATGAGGGGAGAATGAAGAGTCAAGGAATCACTACAAGGCTGTGAAGCCAGGTCTCTAGAAGGATGGTGGTACTGCTCTCAATAGAAAATTTGGGGGCAGTATTAGGGTGAGGGGAAAAGGTAGTGAGTTCTGTTTTGTACATGTTAACTTGAAGATGTCTAGGAGACAGGCTGGAGCTGGAGATCTGAGGGCTAAGTATTTAGAATGGAAAGTCAGGTGCATAGAAATGAGAATTGAATCCATGGAATTTAATAAGAGAATATGAAGGGGAAAAAAGAAGAAAAGAGACTGGACCAGAACCCTCTATACATCCACACATGGGGGTTGGGACATCAGATGTGACCTGCAAAGGAGACAGAAAGAATGGTCAGGCAGGTGGGAGGAGAACCAGGAGAGAAAAAAATAAGTAAAACTCAACAGGAAAGATTATTCAGAACACAGAGAAAGAATGGTCAGCAATGCCAAATGCTGCAGAGAGGTCAGAGCTGAAGAGAACTCCCTCCTATTGTCCAAGTGGGTACATTAATCCCCATGATGATAGGGCTTCTATTTCTCTCTCCATTTATTCTCACTCATACTTCTCCCCTCTGGCTCCTGGCTCTCCTCACTTGACTGTACTTTCTTAACGCCCTCTGCCTATTAAATCTATGATGCTTCTTTTGAACAAATTATGTGCTTCCAGAGGCTTATTCCAGGCATGAGTCCCATTTCACTTAGCCTCAATGATCCCTAGGAAGTCGATTTTGCCTTCTCCTTGCCTTTGGATTTCTAAGGCATCCAGGTAGCACTGTGGCCAGAGTGCTGGGCATAGAGTCAACAAGACTTTTGAGTTAAAACAGTCTCACACACTTACTATTATTTTTTTCTTAGATAAGAGGTTTATTCATTTAAGGATCAGGGCGGATGCTCAGTCAAAGAGCTATGTTATCCTGTGTAAGTCACTTAACTTCTTTTCTGCCCTACTTTCCTCTTACGTAAGATGAGGATAACAGCAGCACCTGCCTGCTAGGGTTGCCATGAAGGTAAAATGAGGTAACAATTGTAAAGTACTTAGCGCAGCTCCTGGCCCATAGTTATATAAATGTTAGCTACCGTTATGGTGACTATTTTTAAATGAAATAATACTCATGAGACACTTTGTTACCTTAAAGTGTTATATAAATGTAATTATTCCTGTTGACATGGCTGTTTTTGTTCATCCATGTCAAAGAACCTAAGGAAAATTCATACAACTCAAGACATTCAATCCCTTAGCCTCTACTCAAAGGAAGGATTTAGGCTTAACCCCCGCTTCTTTCCCAATGGGACAGGAAGGACCAGGGAGGCTGTATTAACCTAGATCTTCTGAGTTGGAGTTGAACTTTTCTTTCTGCTTTGATATGCTGACTGCCTCCTCAGAAATCAAAGTCAACTGTCTATTTTGTTTCATTTCTTTCCCCCAAGCTGTCTGGAGTTATGCTTCATTTCTCTTTCTTTGTTAAAGTCTATTTTTTATGAAGTCAGATGCAGAGGAAAGCTCAGTGTCATAATTGCTTATTCAAAATGTCTGACGGAGCAGATCCTTGGCTAAGGGGTGGAAAGCGGGGCACAGAGAGGGGAAAAATAATAGAATAAGGGGGAGAGGAAGGAGAGAAGATGGAGATGATGGAAGGAAGAGAGAATAGCAGGAAGAAAAATAAAAACTGAATATGGTGCTGATGCTGCAGACTGTCCCCCAACCTCAAGGCCTAAAGACAAGTCTATGATGAATATTTAGCAACAGGTATCCGTCAGGGCATTAGAGATGATCTCTTATACAGTCCAACTGTAAAGAAATAAAAGTCAAAGATGGTGTCTCAGAGGAGATAAAATTGAGAAAAACTGCCTACTTCATGTCTTCAGAGGCAGAAGATAGGATTACTTTCCTAGCAGAACAAACATAGCGTAGAACCATATATTTAAAGTTGGAAGAGATCTCAGGGGTCATCTAATGTTGTGACACAGTGAGTAGACAGAGCACCAAGTCTGGAATCAAGAATACCTGAGATAAAAATCTGACTTAACACACTTACTAGCTATGTAACCCTGGGCAAGTCACTTAACCCTGTTTGCCTCAGTTTCCTCATCTGTAAAATAAGCTGGAGAAGGAAATGGCAAACCCCTCCGGTATCTTAGTCAAAAAGCCCCAAATGGGGTAATGAAGAGACAGACATGACTGAAATGATTGAACAACAACGGTCTAAAGCCTTTACTTTGCACCTGAGGAAACCAAGGACTAGAGAGGTTTAAACAACTCACCCACAGTTACAAAGATAGAGGCAGGATTTGAATCCAGATCCTTGGACACTGGAATCTTTCCACTCTTCTCTCCATTTCTGCAGTCTTTGCATCACAGCCATTGTGCATAACAACCATCCATCAGATCACCACATTCAGTGTCGAAACTTCTACCACTGAGGAAGTAGCCTGAACATTAATTAAAGGTGGTTCTGTTTATGAAATAGACCTGTGTCCAGAGAATCAAAGGATCTGGAGAACCACTAACTTCCTATGTGACTAAAGCCAATTCATACTTTTTTCCAGTCTTTTGTGTTTCCATCTGGGAAGGGGAGGATGGAGGTTAAGACTTTCTACTTACCTCATGTAGGCTAAGGGAATGGACTTCTTGTCATTTATCAAATTTGCCCACAGCCTTCAGGATGAGGGTTAGGAAAATACTGGCCTTGTGCTGACTGGGCACAATATTAGGAATGTCTGGCTTTGGAGAAGCACATTAAGAAAACTAGTCACTCTCCTGTCCTTGTGAGCTTCAAAACCAAGAGGCAATATATGTGACAACCTTGTAAAAGAACACACAAAATATTATCAGCCCACATAATTTACTTATCAGTCTAGCCCTTTCAAGGAGATGCTAGATGAAAAAGTCCATCCATCATTTGACATTTTTCGTGGAGCACTTGTTATGTGTCCAGTCCATTATAAGAACTATAATAATAGTTAGAATTTATATAGTATCTACTATGTGGCAGGCGCTTTACAAATATTATCTCATTGGCTCCTCACAACAACCCTGGGAAGTAGATGCTATTATAATCCATATTTTATAGATGAAGAAACTGAGGCAACCAGAGGTTAAGTGACTTGTCCAAGGTCATGTGAGAAAGAATTCATTAGGATCCCTACTCTATTCCAATCAATATTAATAAATTCGAAATAATTCCATAGGAACGGTGATTATAAGTGCTATATATTAGGCTACAGAGCTGTGAGCTGTAGATTATAAGTTTACTTGCTTAATCATAGGAAGCTAACTAGAGGCCCTCCACGCATTTTGCCTTGTCATGATGACCACACCGAGCCTTGAGGTGACTCAATTACATGGGAAGTCCCCCAACATATTTTTGTAACTGTGGACCATTCTCTCTTGTCCAACATGAGCAGATGACCATCTTACAATCACTTAGTCAGTGGATATGCCCCATGCTTCACCTAGCTCTAGACTATCACTCCCTCACCTCCTGATAACATATCATTTCTAGCCGATGCCTCATTTTTGGCTTGCAAAGTAGGATCTATCAACCCATGGGATTCTGTACTTTGTATAGCCTCTTTAGAATGCTGTTATCAAATCTGGTATCAAACCTTATAAAAACAAGGCCCTAAAAGAAGGGGCATCTACGACCATAGAGAAGATCTGAAGTCCACTTCATTACAAGAGGTCCATGGATCCTTTAATAAAATTCCATTGGCTCAGAGCTCTGCCTCAGGCTCTTTCATTGTAGATTGGGCAATTTTAATCCCCACAGTCATATAGCTAGTAAGTATCTGAGATAGAATTTAAACTCAGGTCTTCTTGATTTCTGGCCCAAGGCTGTACTACCTAAGTGATAGGTCAAGGGTTGCCCCTGGCATCTTTCCTACTTGCATGTCCACAAAGTGAGCATGATGTTGTAGTAACTAGCACACAGGACCTGGAGTTCAAATCCTTGGCTCTGCCACCAACTGTACCATCATGAGTGAATCCCTTAACGATTTTGCACCTCAGATTCCCCATCTACAAAATGACAGTAGTAATACTTGCCCTTCCTGCACTACAGAGTTGTTGCAAAGAAAGTACTTTGTCAGTGGAAGACTTATATGAACCGATGCAAAGTGGGAGAAGCAGAACCAGGAAAGTGCAACATGGCAACAGGATAAATGGAAGCTATGATGACATCTATAGAAACAAAATAAAAGCTATATATTTATGATGACCAAAGAAAGATGGGAAGATATGGAATACCGCATGTATTGTCAGATTCAGCTGATGTATGAGTTAATTTTCCTGAACTGCCTTTTTTCTCCTCTTTATTTATTTATTTTTTTTAAGGATGGTGGGGGCAGAGGGAAATGTCTATTGAGAAATGGAGGTGATAGATTAAAACTTCCAAAATATCATCCATTTTTAAAAAAGAAGCTATTCTCTCTCAAAGATGGGGGAAGAATGGGAGGGAATAAGATAATTTGGAATTCAAAATTTAAAAAAAGATTATTAAAAAATTTATATGTAATTGGAAAATAATAAAATAAGTGTATGTTTTTTAAAGAAAGTATTCTGTGAACTGTAAAATGTTATATAAATATGAATTATTTTTATTATTACAAAGAACTTCTTGCCCCAGACCCTTCCTGGCTGATTTATATTTAATCACAGTTGCTTCTTACCTTCATGCACATTGCTTGAAACCAAGTGCTAGGACCAGATCCTGACTTAGGACTTCACTGTCCAGACATAATCGATATGTTCCCAGCCTGCTTCACAGAGAATCCTGCCATAGGAGAAGCCTACTTGGGGGGCGAGCAAAGAGCTAGGCATGTACCCCCAGTTTCCATATCTTCTCTCTGAGTTGGGGGTAGTTATAAAGCTGTGGCTGGGACTCTACAGGAAATTGTTTAGCCCACCCCTTTTCAGAGCTTTAATTGCAGCAAATGTTGAATATGCCACAAGATAGCCATAGGCAGAACTTCCTGATCCTTCTCTCCCATCAAAGTGTTATCCAAGGATTAGGTAATGAGCTTCTCTGACCTTAATTGCTATGCTAAATAGACCATTGGGTTTGATTTGGGGTGGAGGGGGTATGGAGAGAGGAAGGCTGTAGAGAGGGGGTTTGTATAATGAGCTTCAGTTATAGGAACATAGCCCAAGGAGCCTCCAGGGCCTGAAACCCAAAGGTTTAGTCCTGAATCAAGTGCAGCCAGCTGAGAAAAGAAAACAGCTGGCCTAGGGTGGCAGGGTGCAGAGGGCCTATGGGAAAGGGACATCTCTCAGCTCCTCTATTCCCAGTGAGATGGAGAATTCTAGAAAAGGACACCTGCCCCATCTTCATCATTGCGAAGATAAAATGAGAAAAATATATCTCAGAGTGCCATGAAAACTAAACAGGGCTGTTCAAATTTAAGTTTTCAATAATCTTTTAATAACAATAGTTAAAAAAAAAACATTGCTAACAAATAAAAGATGATAATGATGTGATTGTTCTGATTTACTAGCACAGATTCTCCTCATACTTTCACTGGGGGAGGAAGTAGTCTTCTGGACCCCCATCCTCCCTGTTTGTGCTCTCCCCACCCCAATTTTCCTGGACGTCTTCCTTCCCATCCCAGTTCTCTGTAACCATCTTGCTGTCAGAATTCAATATGAGAGTAAGCCACCATGTTTGTTCTTGGGAGTGAAAAAGAGGAATTTCATAGATTTAGGGCAAGAGGACACATTTCAGGTCATAACCCCCTTATTCTATAGATAAAAGAACTGAGATTTGGACACGATCTGTGACTTACCTAAAGTCACATGGATGGCAAAGATGGGAGAACTGTGCTTCAGACCCAGGTTCTCTGACTTCAAGTCCAGCATTCTTTCCATTGGACCACAAAGTCTGCTCCATTTTAGGTCTTCTCTCTTACTGTGGCATTTTGTTTATTTGTGTATTTGTTTTTAAAGACTGGTGTCCCTATCTTGTCCAGTCTGGAAGTACAGGAACTGCTCATAGACCAATTCCACTATTATGGGCACAGGAACTTGGGCCTACCCTATTTCTGCCCTGGGCTAGTTCATTTCTCCTTAGGTAATCCAGGAGCTCCCTGGGTCTTACTATAGTGATACTGAAATTAGTGTGGACACCTGATGTAACCCACTGCAATTCTGAACTCCCAGGCTCCAGAGAGCTACCAGCCTCAGACTTCCCATTAGCAGGCATTAAAGTCTTGTGTCACCACATCCAGATCATTGTGGCTTTCTATCCCATTAAAGGATACTGATATTGGAGAAGCTGGAATGTTTACACACAGAAATGTAAACACACATACATATATATGCATATGTATGCATATGTATGGATGTATATATGTGTGTGTGTGTATGTGAGTATGTATGTATCAATCCAGGAGTCAGGAAGACTCATTTTCATCTAGCTTCAGACACTTGCTAGCTGTGTGACCCTAGGCTAGTCACTTAACCCTGTTTGCCTCAGTTTCCTCCTTTGTCAAATGAGCTGGAGAAGCGAATGACAAATTACTACAGGTTGGTGCTGTTCCTCTTTCACTGCTGAAGAGGACCAAGGATGTGGGTCTTGACTTTGTGCATGAATTGGATTTAAGTGAGGCAGAGCGGGCATCTAGCATCAAAGGACTTCTACAATCTGGCAGAGACAAGAATACCCTTTTCTGGAAAAAAAAAGACTAAACAGCAGTGGAATAGTATGAAATATGGAAATGTTGGTTGGAACCAGACTGACTAAACAACAGCCGCGACGATTGTGTGTATATGTATATAGACGTGGTATAAGGAGACCCCCTGGGTGAAGAAATTGCCTAATACATATTGGCAACTGTTCTGGAACTCACAGGCTTAAAGACTTGTCTCTCTGTATATAAATATACACCCACAGAGAAAAGGGAGCTGGTGAGAGTGGGAAAGGACTAGTTAGAGTCTCAGAGCCTTTGAAGTCCCTCTCCTTGCCCACTGATGCTGTAGGCACAGATCCAGACAAAGACGCCTCCAGGATTGGCCCCCTTTTTGAGTGTCCTAAGCAGCATGGGGTCCTGCCAGGTAGGGCTCTAGGACTTTTTCCCCTTAGGTATCTCCATCTTGCTGGGCACTTGGAAACTGAAGAGGAGAAAGAGGTGGGCAGTGTCTGGCTTAGTGGGCAGTGCCTGGTTTTCTATCCTGTCCTATTACTGAGCCACATGTCAGAGGCAGTGGTTCTCCAAGAACTTCTGAGGATGATGGAACAGCCAATATTAAACCCCTGTCAGCCTTTCCCTGAGTAAATGAGATTTATTCAATACTCTAACAGTAATAAACTTCATTGGGCTTTTAATCCATATTTCACTCCTCAGAGTCCAGCGTAGCCAGAGTTGGGCACTCTTCTGGCAGATAGCAAAAGACCTGGAGTAGATACCTTGCAACTGAGACAGAGTTTGTCTGCCACACATGGGCAGAATCCATGGGGACAGGAGCCCGCTAAATTTTGGGAAGCACATCTGGAGGGTATGAAATAATCCCTTCTCTATTACATGTCAATGTGACCTGGGAAATCCAAAACAATGAGCAATCCATAAATCATTTCTTGCCATCTTTGTCTTGGTCATGCATTTGCCTTCCTGATATTAGCTATGCTTTGTCCAGGGTGATGCTAAGCTGGGCTCAGAGTCCCTGAGTGCTTCAGCATGACTGGTAGCTGGTAGGACTGGCTAACCCCAGGGGCTTCCAGAAAACTCACCTCTTCCTAGGACCAAACCCTTGTCACAGATCATCGATAATAAAGCTCATCACCTGCAGGTCTTTAGGAGGTAGCAGTACTTTGGCAAGGAGCTGCTTTTTGGGCAGCTCGATGGTGAGGTGGGTAGAATGCCTCCTGACTTGGAATCCAGAGGGCCAGGGTTCTAATCCTACCTCAGGCTTTTAGGACCTAGGCAATGTTCTACTGTTTCTCAGCCTTAGTTTCTCAATTTGTCAAAAGAGGATAACAAGAGTATCTACCTCCTAGGGTGGTTATGAGGCTTGAGTGAGATAATTGATCAATTATTAAACATTTATTAAACACCTATTGTGTTCCAGGCACTGTGCTAAACGCTGGAGACGCTTTGCTAACATAGGAAGTACTTTGCAAACCTTTCTCGTTCTGGCGGGCAAACTCTTCATGGCTCTATTTGGGGTTTTCTTGGCAAAGATATTGGAGTAATTTGCCATTTCCTTCTCTAAGTCATTTTATAGATGAGGAAATTGAGGCAAGCAGGGTTAAGTGACTTGCCCAGGATCACACAAGTAGCAAGTATCTCAGGTAGTGTTTGAACTAACAAACAAGAGTCTTGCAGTACTATATCATCTGAGCCACCTAACTGTCCATTGCAAACTTAAAAGTGCTATATAAATGCTCCCAACATCCATTTCTCCTCTTGTTGTTTTCCAAAACAGATGCTATTTATATTTTATATAAATTTTGTGTAAATATTTTATATTTACAAAGAATTTAAAATGCACTAACTCATTTAAGTCTCACAGCAACCCAGTGAAGGGAGAGGGGAAGGCTATAGATACTATTAATATTTTCTTTTCTCAGAGGTAGGAGACAGCAGCTCAGGAAAGCAGCTAGATAGTGATGTGGATAGAATGCTGGACCTGGAACCTGGAAGACCTGAGTCCAAATTCTGCCTCAGACACTCAGTATCCATGGAACAAATCACTTAACCTGAGTTTATGTCAGTTTCCTTATCTGTAAAATGGGCATAACAATAGCCTTTACCTGCTAGGGTTATGGTGATGATAAAATGAGATGATATTTACATTAATACAGAGCACAGAAGAAAACAAAGGAAAACCTAGAAGGAAGCAAAGAAAAGCTGGATAGCTTTGGAAACAATGTGCCATATTTAATACGTAGGTTTTCTTGAAATGGAAATTTACTGCTATGTATTGAATTCTCTCATATTCTGCTATGTAATGGGAATTTTTTTCTTTTGTCATTGTTTTGTATTTAAAATGAATAAAATACTCACACACATTTTTTTTGAAAAGTGTTATACAAACCATGTTAGGTATTATAAAGATGATGATGATGACATGACTTTGTCATACTCACATAAGCACCAGAGCAAGGATTTCAACCCATGTCTCATCTCTGTCAAAGACCACTGTTTTTCCCTTGTGGTTTGTTGTACATAGAAAAATAAAAGGAAGTACTGATATCACATAACCCTGAGATTCACTGAGCTGCGCCAACATGAGAGATGGAAAAGTGTTTGTTGGCAGCTAAAGCTAAATCCCTTGAAGGGTGCTGTGAACGAATTTCTCACCTTCAGAAGCACCAGGTTAGTAGGACTCTTCAGTTGCATTTTGAGATCCCGACCCATTCCAGGTTTATGATGATCCTATAGAGCAACTAAAAGGTGCCTTCCTTCTGCAGCCTGTTTCCATGTTGAACAAACTTCGTTAAATGACTTGAGTTAAAAACTTCCTATTCCTGTGATTGCCCTTTTCTGGACTTCCAAACTTCATTAAACAAGTGACCCAAAATAGTGGGACAGCAAGAAATGATAATATTTTAAAATTATATAGGAGAACATTATGGTTTATAAAGTGTTTTATTTACCATGAAACCAGGAGGAAGGTGGTACAAGTACTATTACCACCCATTTTATAGAGGAGAAAACTGAGGTCCGGGGAGGACAGTGAAGGTTAGAATTTGGACTCAGACCAGTATAATAGAAGTTGTTGCTATAAGATAATTTTTAGTAATCCATGTGGATTACTTGTGGCCAGTTTTAAACCTGTTGTCTACTCTAAAGATTATATGCTTGGTGGCCTTGACCATTTTCAAGAAGCATGTGCTTCCTGAGTTTAAAGTCATTTGAATGTCAGCCTGAGGAAAAAATAATTTAAGAGGTAAATTTTCAGCAGAGTGAGACAAATAAAAGATTTGGGGGCTGCACATTATTTTGAGTTACCTGAATCCATTCCAAGAATCATACCCGTAGACCCCCTCAGGCACCCCCACGGAAGGACAGAGCACCCTAGCCAGCCTCAGCTCCTGCAGATCTCCCTTGGCCATTCAAGTGGAACAGGAAAGCTTGGATCTCAGTGATTCAACAAACATGGTTCTAAAGCTTAGTGGGAGATCATCCCAGCTGTTAATTAAAATGTCCCTTTTTATGGAAGACCATGGCACCTTGACACACAGCTCCAGCTGTCATCACAGCATAAATCCAAAGTTGGCACAGTCTGACCTGGGTGCCTGGAGTGGGACCCAGAGGTGGCCACCAGGAGGTGGAGGGGAGGGGAGACAGACTCTCATCTGCCTTCATTATAAACTAGAGCCACCAACCAGCACACGGAGCATTGAATTGGAGAGAGACTTCAGACCAGAGAGTAATAAACATGGTACATGGAGCTTAGTTCTCCTACGGTAGGGAAAAATCCAGTGCTTAACAGTGGAAACCTGGAAGGGAACCAAGTAGAGGGAGAGAGAAGAGAAAAAAAATTATTAACCACTGAAATTATTTGGGCAAGAACAATGCATTCCACTGTGGGTTCCTCACTAGCTCTTCATTCTTTGCCTTTCTTCTCTCCACTGGACTCTAATGTTACTCCTTCCCCCTCTCTCCCCCCAACCCCCATCACCAGGTTCCACAGAGGGGAATAGAAAAGAAGAGATGAAGAGGACAGCAATAACATGAACAATATTAATGCTAATGCATTTGTATTCAGTTCCACAGCCATATTTATTAGGTTCCTACTCTGTCTTAGGGCTAAAGCTGGGCACACAAAGACAGAAATGTTAAAGGTCCCTATCATCAATGAGCCTACATTCTTCTGTAAACTATAATATGAAAACAGATAACTCTAACTCTAAATGGGACAATTGGAAGCTGGAAAGATAGCAAACAATTGCAAGTAGTGTGAGAGGCAACTTAACTTGCAAATGACTGAGGATTCGATCCCATGGGACTCAAGACAAACTAGCTTTCAATCCTGCTTCACTCATTTACTTGCTACATGTTGTTGTTTAGTCATTTTCAGTTGTGTCTGATTCTCTGTGACTCCATTTATGGATTTCTTGGCAAAGGCAGTAGAGTGGTTTGCCATTTCCTTCTCCAACTCATTTTACAGATAAGGAAACTGAGGCAAACAGGGTGAAGTGACTTGCCCAGGGTCACACAACTAGTAGGTGTCTGAGGTCAGACTTGAATCCTTCCTGACTCCAGGTCTGGTGCTCTATCCACCTACCTGCCACACTAGCTATGTGACCTTGAGTTAATCATTAAACCCTCCAAGCTCAGCTTTCTCAGCTATACATGAGCATAGTTCAGTAAAATGGTTCAAGGAGAGAGAAACTGGCACAGCAATTTCTGATTATGTTGGCACCCAGGAGGATAATTGCTCCCTTTCCCCGCAGCTTCACCTGGAGATCTCAGCTATCACTTGCAAAGAGGCAGAAATCTCAAGAAATGATAAAGCCACATTACACTTAGGCAGCCCTTCTGCCAAATTATTATTAGGAAAGGTTCATTCAGTCAATCAAGAAGTTTTCAAGCAACTACTAAGCCAAGTACTGTGCAATGGGAAAGGGCAATCAATTGAATTCAGAAGACCTGGGTTCAAATTCCTCCTCTGACCCTTATCACCTTATTATCTGACTTGGGAAAGTAGCTTCACTCTGTTGGTTTTGATTTCCTCATTTGTAAAATGAAGAAGTTGGACTAAGTGAGCCCTGGGGCCCCTTCTAGCTCCATGTCTATGACTCTAGGATGTCCATGGCGCAATTTTAATGAATAATCACATTGTATACAGTGAACAGAAACCAAAGCGAGTGTTCCAGTAGGGAGACAGATGTTCACTCCTAACCGTCTCTATCCATGAGGAAGATGGGAGTGGCTGAACAAGGTAACACAAGGAAAGGCACGGATGTAGCTCCAGAGCTATGACAACCAATGCATTTGGGAGAAGTGTCCACTCTTTGGCAGGTCAGGGTCCAGGAACCTCGAGGAGGAAAAATCCAGACCCACCAAGTCAGCTGGTTCTTACTCCTCCTTGTTAATCTTGTTGGAGTAGTCAGAGGGGGTGAAACTGATTTGTCTTGCCTGCTTAACCTTGTTTCTGGTCCATAATTCTTGCATGGGAAGTGTACACACCTTCCCCTTATTCCTTTCCTAGGAGTTATGAATGATTAAGACAAGATACACTCTTGTACAGGAGGTCATTTGAGAGGAGGGTGAGAAGGTGGGTGGAAACAAATGCCTCCACTCAGGGTCATTTAGACTGCTTCCTTTTAACTTAATGCCATATGTGTGTGCATATATGTGTGTATACGCACATATATACATATGTACACATGTATGCATGTATATGTGTATACACATACTGATTCACACACATGCATGCATAAGTATATATTAGATATATTAGATATAATATAATGTATATAATATAGATGTAATATATGTAAACCTTATGACATATATATGTGATAAACTATGTGATCTCAGCACAAAATAAGTGACTCATGGAATAACAACATATGATAACAACAACCAAAATACTAGATAAATAGAATATAGAATATATATCATTAATAATAAAATTGTGTCTAAATCATAGATAACTCTGAACTGGGAAATAAGAAGAAATGATAATGCTAACAGCTAGCATTTCTGTGATACTTTAAGGTGTGCAAAATGCTTCATGTATTATCTCATTTGATTCTCATAACAGCCTGGAGATAGGTGCTATTATTTTGCCCATTTTACAGTTAAGGAAACTGAGGCAGAGGTTAAGTAACTTACCCAGGGTCACAAAACTAGAAAGCCTCTGAGGCAGGATTTGACTCTATCCACCATACCACCTAGTTGCTTCTGGAGGATGATCCAGCCTTAGGAAGAGAAATCTAGATGGTTTCAGACTGAAACATCTTCTGCTGACTTTACATGCCTTTCAGGAAAGAGGTCAGGTCCAAGAGAGAGGAGTTGACAAGCCTAAGTTGATAATTCAAAAGAAATATCTCCTGATGGGCAAGTTAGGAATAGTACTGCCTTACTGTACAATATATACAGTATATATAGTGACATGCAGGCTTGAGCCACACAAGCAAAGATCCATGTAATGGCCAGCATTGTCAGTATCTAAATAATATTAGAACCTCTTTTGCAGAACTGACATGATCATTCAATGAGATAATATACCTAAAATGCTTTGCAAACCTAAAAGCACTATCCACACATCAGCTACTGCTATCATTAGGGGCAGCAAGGTGGTGGAGTGGATAGAGCACCGGTGCAGGAGTCAGGAGGACCTGAGTTCAAGTCTCACCTCAGACACTTGACACTCACTAACTGTGTGACCTTGGACAAGTCACTTAACCCCAATGGCCTCGTCTTGGGTCATCTCCAGTCATCCTGATGAATATCTGATCACTGGATTCAGATGATTCTGGAGGAGAAGTGAGTCTGGTAACCTGCACTCAAAACACTCAAAACAAAGTCAAGTGCAAGTCTTGTCATTATTTCTCTGATGGTATGTTCTTCTTTGGCAACGAAAGACAAATACACACTGTTATCATTAGGAAAGGCTTCCTAGAGGAGGTGACACTTGACCTGAACCTTATGGAGCTATAAATGTACAAAGTGATTCCCTTAGAACAACTGTGTGAAGAAGGTAGTATAAACATTATTGCTCTCCTGAGGAAACAAATTCAGAGAAATCAATGTGACTTGCTCAGGTAACAGAGAAGTTGAGTGCCAATGTCAGTATTCAAACCCAGGACTTCAGACTCCAAGTTCCACTCTTACTACTACTACATTTTAAGTTCCCTGAGGTTAATGACTCTCTTTTATTTATGTTTGTTTCGCCAAAAGAGCATGATATAACACCAAACTTTTTGTTGGATGAATGAATGAGTGAATGAATAAATGAAGCAGACTTATCCTTCCAACCTTGAACCATCCCTCTTGCAGAGAATGCTGTTATTCCAACTTCATCTAGCCCTGACTTGGTAGTTCAAATATTCGGTATTAGCCTTTCATGTTTTACATGATGACAATGATCTTGGTTAAAGCTGAAAATTCAATCAATGCCCCTGGGGGATTTCCATATATTAGGAGTCTGGTATTTGTAGACCAAATACCCAGATTTGGAAAGAAATTTTTCAGTTTTCAAGTAGATGAAACATTAGAAACATCCAAAGGTAGAACTTCCAAATATTTTTTGTTCCAAGAAAACTATGTGAAGTACTTTGAAAACATAAAGTCATTTTAAAAGATAGAATAACTTGGTAAGAAGCATGCTGCATTTGGAGTCAAAAGCTAATACAGATATATTTTAACTACTAGGTCTTGAGAGAGAGCTTGACATAGTAGCAAGAGTGCTGGATCTGGAGAGAGGAGTCCTGGGTTCAAATACTGCCTCAGACACTCCCTAATTGTGTGATCATAGGTAAGTCATTTAACCTCAAAGAACAATTTTCTTTGCTTGAAAAAAAAAGGTAGATAGTACTTGTGCTACCCCACAGGCCTCTCATTGAGGAAATCAGTTGGCAAATCTTGAAATGCAATAAATATGCCATGTTACTATTACTTTTCCTTCTGCCATCATTGGCACATCTCTAACCCTACAGAGATCAGGGTCAATTAAAATCACGTCCATTCGAGGACTGTAAAGAAACCTTTAAAAGTTTACATTTGAGAAAGGGTCCAGGCCTACTGCTTAGGACCCGCTACATTCTCCCATGGCTGTGGCCTCCTTTCTCAAATCAAATTC
The DNA here is from genome assembly GCA_028658325.1 of Potorous gilbertii. Lineage (NCBI taxonomy): Eukaryota > Metazoa > Chordata > Mammalia > Diprotodontia > Potoroidae > Potorous > Potorous gilbertii. Next base: position 150,842,113 of record CM053771.1, on the reverse strand, counting down.
GAAAGTCCCACCGCATCCGTGACAAACAGCAGGACCCAGTACACCCTCCTGATTTCCTAGGAGATGGATGTGCGGCTCTTACCCTGAGAGAGGGAGAACACTCTCTCAGGTGTCCTGAGGCTTGCTGAATTCTCAAATTGACCAATTGACTTTCATAACAAAGGTCAGCCTGGCCCAGCCTGGAAAGAAGGGTTCCCTGGCTTCTTTTTCTCTCCTCATCCCCTTTTCATAGCTGAGTGACAGAGTGATTGGGGATCGGTATGGATAATTCAGTCACAGTAACATCACTCCATCAGGACCCCATTTCCCAGCAGCGTGGGAATGAAATACCTTTGTCTGGGAAACTACCACACCTTTTGACTGAGCTCATCAGGAAACTTGAAGGGGAAGGAGGGCAAAGGAAAAAGAGAAATGAAGGAGAAAATTTATCTCCAGTGTGACAGACTGGATCAGAGTGAGACAACGATGGGCAAAGTTACCCTGGGGAATGGGATCACAAAATTACAGGATTTGGGACCTGGAAGGGACTTTAGAAATCATTTGATCCAACCTCCTTATTTTAAAAACAAGGAAATAAGGCCAATGAGATCGCTGGGTCACACAAATAGCAATTGACAAGCCCAGCATTGAAACCTAGGTCTCCTGATTCCTCAGGTACTGGTCTTTTTTTTTTTTTTTTTTTTTTTTTTTTTTTACTATACTACACTTCAAACATTTGAAGAGAAAAAACTGAATAGAAAAATTAGAAAGGCTGTGTAAGCTTCATCATCAATACTGAGACTTTTGTCCTGAGAACACAAAATTATTTTCTTGCCTAAAATTTCATGTTTCCCCAGTTATTCCATCAAGTCAGGAATAAATCTCTCTCATTTGAGATAATAAAAAAATTGAGGCCCAGAGGAGTTAATTGACTTTCCTGAAGCCACAAAGTGAGTCTATGATGGAATTCGTGTCCCTTTCCTCCTGAACTGCTGAACCAAGCTAGAGGAATTTATGAAGCTCTGTGCGTAGTAGGCACTTAGAATATGTTAGACTGAGTTAAAAGCCAGGCTTCTATGGGGTTAAAAGGAACTTGCAGAAATTTCCCTAACCAAGTTTTATCCTGTCCCACTCCTGAGAAAGGTAGAACTAAGTCCAATTATACATGAATGAGTATCATCCTTCCTGTCCCCCATTTCTTTTCCTGCAGAAGATCATTGGTGACACTGAGTTGGGGTGTTCCAGCTGGGGATAAAAGGAGCCTGAGACTCAACATTTCCCCATAAGATCCCTACTCTTTCTACTGGGCTCCAAAAGGAAAGAAAACTGATATTCAAGCGTTTCTGAGAAGTTCTCATTCTGAAAAGAGAATAAGCTGTGTGTGTGTAAGTGAATTTCAGAGGAGACTCTCCCACAAACTCCCTACAGGGACCCCTTTTCTTTGTTACCTTTACCTTCCACTGGATCTCAAAATGTAGCTGTGCCCTTCTGTGCCTTGGTGCTTGGATGAGTGACACATGAGCTCAAGGCCAGAGCTCATCACTATAATTTGATTTTTACTCCATTTCACCTTGGTGGGAGAAGATGTCTATTACTGTGTGATATTCACTGAGAGAGTGATTTAATCTAAGTTAAGGCATCTCTGGAGGAAACCTGGAGTGTGGGTTATTTTACAATCAAGGGTGGAAAGTGATCTTTAATGCCTACAAATGAGGGGAGGGGTGGAATGCCAGGAGAATAACAGAAAACATTTTGGAAAGGCTCTGGGACAAAGGAGATGTAATATTATTAGGTTGATTTCTCTTATTCAGGGATAAATGGAAAGATGACACCAGCTCCTTTACCAGCATATTCATAGCCATGACATTCTTTGGGGATGGTTGTGGGGATGGCTAATTGGGGAATTTTGTTATTACTGGTTGTTCAGGCATTTCAGTCACATCTAATTCTTTGTGACTCCATTGGTATTTTCTTTGCAAAGAGTAGTTTTCCATTTCCTTCTCCAGCTCATTTGACAGATGAGGAAACTGAGGCCAACAAGGTTAAATGACTTCTCTAAGGTCACACAGCTATTAAATGTTTGAGGTCAGATTTAGATTCAGTAAGATGAGTTTTCTTGACTCTACACCTGCAACACCTAACTACCCTAATATTTTTGACTGTATATAGGAATATATGAAGGTTGACTTCCTTCTTTAAAGAGGGAGGATAAAATTAATAGGAAAGAAAACCCTTGCTTAAGAATTGTGAGACCTGAGTGCTAGACCCATCTCTACAACTAGCTATTATGTGACTTTATGCAAATCACCCCCTGCCTTGGGTCTTTAGTTTTCTTACCAGTAAAGTGAAGGGATATGGTATAGGGGGAAAGTACTGGATTTGGAGTTAGAAGACCTGTCTATACCACACACTAGCTGTATGACCTTAGACAGGTTACTTTTATTCTCTGAAAATCAGTTCCCTCACCTATAAAATGGGAACAACAGTGCTTATTATATCTTCCTGACACGGTTCTTAAAGGCATCAACTGAGATGATGGCTATAGGCTAGCCTAGGACCAGAATTATGGGTTTACATTAATGGGGTTCAATGTTAGGGGTAACACTTAAAACTCTTTCTATGGCTCATGTCCTCTGGGAACATTAGAATATATTTCATGCCTGGGTCTCCCTAAAAGAAAAACAATAAAAGGGTCATAGCTCTCGAAGAGATGTTCAAGCTAAAAATGCATTAAAAGCAGGGCAGACTTTTTTAAACTTGATAACAAATATAAAACACCAAAATCAGAGACCTGCCTAAGACTATTAATAACCAATACTACCCTTCTTCCTCTCTTAGGTAGGACTCTTATTTTCTCCAAGGAAAGGGGAAAACATTTGACATTGGTAGAGAGTGAACTCTTTCTACAACTTTATAGTTAGTCCCACCTTCTTAAAAATCTTTACACTCCTCCAGACTTATGGCACTACATTGGTTGGGACCTTCTCAAAAAGTCAATGTAATGAGGTCATTAGGGCATTAACCCTATTTCTCCCAGACATGCACAGTCCATACAATTCACAGTACTGGAGGAAAGAAAGGTTCAGGCTTACTCTTCCACATCATGGAATACCCAGGACAAGAAGAATTAACACCCTAGCAAAGAGACAGACATCTTCATGCTTTAGTTTGTTGACTTGATTAATACGGAGTCAACCTTGACCAGTCTTCTAATGGGCATACTTTTTAATGAGATAAATAAGAAATGAGGTGGTCAAACCAGATGATTAATTGATGTCATTGCCTTCCTGTTTCAACTCTAACATTTAAGGATTCTATCAAAAACTCAGCTCTGTAGAGGACTGGAGAAATGTACCTGCCTTCAAAGCAACAACAATGCAGTTATATCTCCAATTCTCACTCCAAATGATAAAATGCTTTGTTAGGTGACCCAGTTTCAGGGCCTGGATCTCCAGAAATAGTTTTTCTCAACTCATATGACCCACTCCCCTGAGGTTTCCATTAACTCTGAATATCTCAGGAGTAAGTGGGTTTTGGGGAAGCCTGGTCTATTCTTTCCCCAGTTTTTCATCTCACCTTATGAAAATAGTGACTTAATAGTTCTACCAAAGCCCTGATGGATATGATAATGGATTAGCCTTTATGAAGATATAAGTGCAGGAGACAGAATATCAATATGGGCCCTTCCTTCCCAAGGTAGACTTGTTTCATTAGTGATTTTGGAAAAAACTGCCAATTTGTCTGGACAAGATGAAAAATGAATGAACTCCCTCCCCTCTCCCTCTTTTCCCTCTTGAGGATGGAGTATGGCACATTCATTCTCTCCCTTGGTTGTGCAAACCACACCTGCTATTCACAGAAGCCAAGGAGTTTTAGAAGCATTAGCTAATGAGATCCCCCAGCATTCCAACTGGACTGCTTTGTGAAGCTCAGTCTTGTTCTATTGTAGTCTACACCATCTGTGTTATTGAAGAAGATGGAGAAAAATGACCCTGTAGCTTTCTTGCTTAGAAGATTAGGGTGATTTCAATTATTCCAAAGAGATTTTTAAAAGAGTAGGGGTGTGGTAAGACCAGTAGACTTAAAATCAGAAAGTCTGAGTTCAAGTTACAGACCTAACACTTATCTGTAGTATTGGGCATTCACTTTAACTAACTTCTCTAAATCCATTGTCTTCAACTGTAATCGATAATTGGACTTACAGTAACTACTTCATAAAGTTGCTGTGAAGAAAATGATTTTTAAGCAATAAAGCATTATATACATGTGAAGATGTATATATACATATACATACATATATACATACATGTAAACATACATTTAAAGAGGGCAACCTCATCAAGCAAGGGGTGGGGTGATGTGACCACCCCAATCCGTCAAGAAATGGTTCAGTAAGCAGGTCAACATGGCAGGACTATAATAGTGAGTTCAATGTCCATAGATAAAGTTGACAGGATTTAGAGTCATCTTATTTTACTGATGAGAAAATTGGACCTCAGAGAATTAAGTGACTTACCCAAGGATATACAGGTAGTGAATTGCACAACATAATGAATGATGAGCAGAAAGAGTAGAATCAAGAGAACATTGTACACAGTAACAGCAATATTATTTTAAGAACGACTTTGAATGAATAAGTCATTTTGACTATTAGAAATACCCAAATTAACTATAAATGACATATGAAGAAAGATGTTATCTGCATCCAGAAAAAGAACTGATAAACAGAAGTATGTATAGAATAATTTTACATATATACATATATATTTGTGTCTAATTGTAGCCATTGCTGGGGCAGGGAGGAAAAGAAAGAAATTTACATGATAATGTTACTATACATTGGAAAATAATAGCAAGTTGTACATGATAGATTTGCAATTTCATGTGCAATCATCTTTTTATTATACTGTTATGGAAATAGTTGTTTTATCCCACAAATTAAAAAAAATAAATAAAAGAAAATTTTTAAAAAGATAAAAAAACAAGATTCGAATAAATGTCCTTTGTCTCCAAATCCTTGCTCATGGCCACATATTTAATAAGAATCAGAAATGGGGTTTCTACTGTACCACATAATCTTTATGACATCTTCCAGAATACAAGCTTATATCCAATAGAATATAAGTACCTTGGGGACAGGGACTATTTCCTTTTTGTCTTTTTATTCCTAGCACTTCTTATACCACCTTGCATATAGTAAGTATCTTATAACAAAGAGAAAAAAAGGGAAAAATCAGTTTTGCAAAACCAACTAACTTATCGATTGAGTAGACTGTGTATGTAATTTGGTCCTCCCATAGTCCTCCACTATGGTAAAGAAGGGAGGGAAATAAATTCCTTTTAGCTTTTTTTATGGATTAAATAGAGTCATTTTAATTGCATCATTCTGGTCAGTAGTTGTTGCTTTTGCTCTATTTATGTTATTATAGTCATTGTGTCTATTGTTTTCATGATTCCCCTTACTTCATTGCATCACTTTATATAGTCTTCCTATGTTTCTCTGAATTCTTAATATTTACAGTTTCTCATAGGTATGCAATATTCCATTACGAATGAGTCATTTTTCCTTTAGCTATTCTCATATTATTTTGCAATATAACATTAAGGTATCTTATCTATTCATTCAATGCCTCATTTTCTCAGTCAGTAAAAAAGACAATCTTGCCTCCTTGCCAGCGGTGGCTTGGCTTTTGAAGACAACATAGCACATTGGAGCACAATTCATCAAACACCTCTCACCAGCCCCAATATTCACAGTCAGGAGGAGCTTTAAACAACAGCTAAGCTCCTGGCGTTCTTGAGAATCCCTAGGAGTTTGTTTTAGCAGGCTTGTAAAATTCAAACCAGAAGGATTCTACTCCCTGCAGCTTGGACCTAGGAGAAACTATGAAAATGTCACTGAATGTGGGTGTCTTGGGCCCAGGTTCTATCCCTCAGTCAGACTGCCCATCCTGCTGGCTCTCACCATGATTCAGTCCCTCTCCTCCCGCTGCTTTGTGGATATGCTCTGAAGCAGAAAAATACCAGAAAGAATAATGAGAGAAGCCCTGAAATTTGTTATGTTATGTTGTTATTTGTCCTTCCTTCTTGAAGAAGACCATGACATCAGGGAGGTGATGCCATGACATGCAAGTGAATTGGATTTAAGTGAGGAGGGCTGGGCAAAGTCACCAACCTCACTTTCTCCTTTGGAGCCATCTGGGTCCAGTGGCCAGATATAGATCAGGATGATTGCAGAGGGCCCTGGATGCACTGGGAGACCTTGTCCTTTTTAAGCTAAGGTCTTTAACAGGTCCTAGTTTGACTGAGGCAACACCCATTCAGTGATTTAGGCTAGGTAAGAAATGAGGCAGATATGACCCCTTTTACCAAGTCAAAAAAAAAAAATTGGGGAGGGGAAGACTCTCAAAGTTTCTGGGCAAAACAGAAACAATTGCTATTTACATTCTCTGAGCCAATCAAGGCCCAAACAATTACCAAGTTTTGTTTGACCTGGAACCTATTGTTGACCAATCAACGAGAATCAGAGTGATTTAGGTTTAAGTCTTGGTACTTGAGAAAGAAACCTAGCCCATAAACAAGATATCATGTGAAGATTCAGTGATGGTCAAAGTTTACATTCCTTTGGGCAGAGCACCTGCAGGTAAGAGTATGATACCCTGTGTGGACATGGGAGGGAAAGGAAGGAAGGAAGGAAGGAAGGAAGGAAGGAAAGAAAGAAAGGGGGGAGGAAGGAAGGGAGGGAGGAGAGAAGAGAGGAAGGAAGGAAGGAAGGAAGGAAGGAGAGCTACCAATTGGCTCTCCAGTAGGGCAGCTCCTACTACTACTCACAGGGGTTGTTATTTGTCCTTTGAAAGGTAGGTGAAAGGCAGAGCCAACTGAGAAATAGTCAGAAATAAACCATGGGACACTGACTATATTTAAAGGGAGCAGAAGGAAAGGTCTTGAAGAAAATGCAGCAGACACTATTGCAGGTACAGAGCCATGGATTTGGGGAAAAGCAGAGTTAGCATGGTAGGCAGCACCCATTCTTACTGCAGGAGTCTAAATCTAACAGGATAAAGGTGGCAAAATCCTTGTCCCTCAGGGCCTGCACAAGATCTCCACCTCTGCCTAGTCCCTCACCCCTTCACAGTTTTTCTGTTTCATTGGGTCCCTGGAAACAGCTGTTTTAGCTCTCCCTTGGTCACTCTGAATAAGAATGCAATGATTTACGACTTTTGTTCTCAGTTCCTCCCATTCGCCATGCCCTTGCACTTCCCTCCATTTCATCTCTCAAGGTTCCCCACCCACTTTCACCATCCCTGTCCCTGCCCCTCTTGAGGAGGAGAAATAAGCAAGCCAAAATTCATTCTGCTAAGATGTTCAATTATCTATTCCAGGGGAAATCTGTAAATAAATAATAATTACGTAGCATACTGGGTAGAGAGCAAGGACATTTGGGAGTCAGGAAAAAATAGCCTCTGACCATACTGGCTTTGTGACCCTAGGTTAAGTCACTTAACCTTTTATGTAGACCGGCTAACACCACAACTCAATGCAGAGGAGACACAGCTCTGGATTGGTGGAGGACTTCTCTCATCAGGAATTTCCTAGGTCAATGAAATAACAGGTGTAGAGGTCAGGAAGGGGAGCCTCTTACATTTATACTCATTTTATTGCACTTCATGGATATTGTATTATTTTACAAATTGAAGATTTGTGACATATATCCCCGTGTCAAGCAAGTCTGTGGGCGCCATTTTTTAACAGCAGGTGTGTCTCTTGGTCCCATTTTGGTAATTCTTGTGATGTTTTAAACATTTTCATTATCATTATATCTGTTGTGATTCCCTGTGATTAAGGATTTTTGATGTTACTACTGTTTTGGTATACCTTGAACCATGTCCATATAAGAAAGTAAACAATCGATAAATGGGTGTATTCTGACTGCTCCACCAACCAGCTGTTCCCCATCTCTTTACCCCTCCTCAGGCCTCTCTATTCTGTGAGACACAACAGTATTGGAATTAGTCCTATTAATAACCCTATGATGACCTCTGAGTTTTCAAGTGGAAAGTAGAGTCAATCAACTTGGCAAACTTCATTGCTGTCTTATTTTAAGAAATTGCCACAGCTACCCCAACCTTCAGCAATCACCACCCTGATCAGTCAGCAGTCACCAACATTGAGGCAGGACCTCCATCAGCAAAAAGATTACAACTCACTGAAGGTTCAGATGGTTAGCATTTTTTTTTTTTTAACAATAAGGCATTTTAAAATTAAATATGTACTTTTAAAGATATAATACTATTACATACTTAATAGACTACAGTATGATGTAAACATAACTTTATACTCACTAAAAAAGCAAAAAAAAATTATGTGACTCATTTTATTGCAATATTCTTTTATTTGCAGTAGTCTGGAGCTGAACTCACAATATCCCCCAGATATGACTGTATAGGGGTTACCTTTACAATAGACCCTCACATACGTTGCATCTTTTCATCTTCATGATAACACAGTGAGGGCAGTCATATAAGTGTACAGGTTTTATCTATTGCATTTTATGTAATCATTTTATCAGTATCCTTGTCATTCTGGAAAGATTCAGCTCCCCTTTCAACCTCCTGAACTGACTGAGAGAGGGACAAAGGGAGGTAACAGCAGAGTCAGGGCCGCAAATGAGTTTTGAAAAGTGAAACACAGGGATGGAGGATGAGACAATGGCTGTTCAGTCATTCAGTAAGTGAATAAGGATTTATGTAGCACCTACAATGTGCTAGGCACAGTGATTTACAATTTTTATCTCATTTGATCCTGGTATCCACTCAGGGATGTAGGTAGGTGCTGTTATTGCTCCAGTTTTACAGATAAGGAAACAGAGGTTTGATGACTTGCACAGCTAGTAAAGAGTCGGAGGCAAGTTTTGCAACCAGGTCTTTAAGACATCAGGTTTTGTAGATCCCACATCTAGTATTGTATCTACTGCTTTATCTAGTAGCTGCTGAACCAGCAAAGCACACACACACACACACACACACACACACACGCACACATGCACGCACGCATGCACACGCATGCACACACACACGTGCACACAAACACGTGTGTTTGTGTGTGTGTGTGTGTGTAATGAAAAGGATATTATTCCCAAAAGAGAAGCACTGGAATTAAGAGGGATTGGAAATGATTTTCAGTAGAAGGTAGAATTTTAACTGGAGCTTGAGGTAAGTCATGGAGGCAGAGATGAGGAAGGAAGAGTTTTCCAGGAATGGAGAAAATGCTCAAAGCTGAGAGATGAAATACCTGAGAAACAGAGGTAAGTGACCAACTAAGGTTCTTTCTAACTCTCAGATTTTACATTTCTATGTTCAACTCCCTAAAGGAGATGAATTCTGAGCAGAATTTGAAGGTAGGGGTTACAGAATGAAATAGTTTTTCCCCCTATTTATTAACTCTTTTCTCACCACCTTCCCCATCCCCCTTCTTAACTTGATATTCTGGCCCTCATATATCTTCAATAGATTCCTCAAGCTATATTTAGGTAGGAAGGAGATAAAAAGGCAAGATTCCTACTTTCTATAACAAGCCAAGTGCCCTGAACACAGGCCGCATAGTCTCTGGAATTTTGAAAGGAATGGAAAAAGTGGATTATATTCATGTATAGGTGTCTCTCACTTGCCTTAAGGGATAGATAGCTGGATAGAGCTGGTGAAGTTTTCCAAGGGAAAAGGCCACATGAGGTAAGTAAGAAAGGAACGTTGTTCCAAAGTCTTCCTCCTGACTGGTCCTTCCTCTCCCCCATACACTATTGTGATCCTGCAGGATTCACAAGCTCAACCTGCAGAAGCTCATCTCCACAATTTAGACCTTGGTGACCTTCATAGAATCTCCATAAAAGCTGACATCTAAAGTGCTTACACAGGATTACAAATTGCTGTGCATTCTTGGTCCCATTTGATCCTATAATAAGAATAACAGCTGACATTTATAAAGTGCTGTTAGGTCTGCCTTCATTCACATGACTTGTTTGAGTAGGTGGACACTACAGGCATTCCCATCCCCATTTTACAGAGGAGGAATGGAAGCTCAGAGAAATTAAAGGGTAGGAATAAGCACTTATTATGCACCTTTTATGTGCTAAGGGCTTTACAAATATTATCTCATTTGATTCTCACAATAATCTTGGGAGGTAGGTGAGGCAAAAAGCAATTAAATGACTTGCTCAGGGTTACACAATTGATAAATGTCTGAAGTGAGATTTGAACTCAGGCCTTCTTACCTCCAGACCCAGTTTACTATACCTTACTTGCCCATAGTCATACAACTAATAAATATTCGAGTCAATACAGATTTATTCTGATGGTGCTCTTCCCACTACATCACTTTATCAATCAAATTATCATTAAGAACTGATAAATAGAAGGATGCACAGAATAATTTTACATGTACACATATGTTAGTATATATATTTATGTGTGTATACATACATACATACATACATATGTTTGTATATATACTTATGTGTGTCAGCGTATGTGTGTACTTATTTGTGTCTAATGGTAGCCATTTCTAGGGCCAGGGGAGGGGGAAGGAAGAAAAAAATAAATTTAACATGTTAACTTTAATATATATTTAAAAGGAATAGGAAATTGTGCATTATAGATTTGCAGTTTCAAGTGTAATTACCTTTTCTTATTAAACCATGATATGGAAATGCTTGTTTCACTCCATAAACTTTTTTTAAAAATTAAGAAATTATCATTAAGTCTGAGGATTTGGATCCAGTTTATATACATCTCAACCTACTCTCCACTTTATGGAGTCTCTTTCTCTGGACCTGTTTCCTCATCTGTTTGCCATCACCTCTCAATGTTCCACTAATTCATTCACTCACTCTCTCATTTACTTCATTTACCCATTCAACAAATATTTACCAAGATCCTACTCTGCAGAGCACTGAAAAACAAGGTTTAGATAAATTCCTCATGGAATATACATGGGATTGACATTTAATGTAGATATTTATAATACATACTATTCTATGACACTGTGATTACCTTAGATAGATGTAAAACAAAGTGCCATGTGATATTTGAAGAGGAATGGTATTAAGGACTATGGAGGGAGAGGGAAATCAGAGAAGGCTTCCTGGGGGAGATGGCATTTGATTTGAGTTCCATTCCTTTTTGAGGGATGGGTAAGGAGTTCAGGGAGGCATAAGAAGTACCCTCCTGGCATTCTTACCACCTTCTTCCTTCTTTCCCCACTCTTCTTGCCACCTATCACATTTATCCACGGTATAAACGTGGGGAGAAAGCAGGATATTTCCCTTCAGAGAGGTGGGCACAAAGGACTATGAGACAGGACAATATGGTGGAAAGTATCTGGATTGAGTCAGGAGACCTGGGCTCTAATTCTCTAATTAGACTCTCCAGGTGACCTTGAATATGCCTTCCCCCCTTCTGGGATACTATTTTCTTAATCTCTAAAATGAGTAGGTTGAACTTGAATCTTAAGATCCCACCCAGCTCTAAAACCCTATAGTCTATCATCATTGTCACTGTTCTCCATCACACACAAAGGAGTGGAGGAGGAGGGTTTGGGACGGATCCATGGGTAACTCTTCTCTCTCCTTTTCTCTGGCAAAGAATATTCCTAGACAAAAAATATCCCAGCAGCAACATTGTAGTAGACAGAATACTTGGCCTGCAGTAAGGAGACTAAACTTAGATCATTTCGCTGACATTCTGTGGACAACTCTCATGACTCCTCAGAGCTTCAGTTTTCCCACCTATAAAACGGACATAAGAATGCTTGTGCTATATAACTCAAAGGGTTGTTCTGGGGAAAGCACTTTGTAAATTTTAAAGCCAGAGACCTTTATCTGGGATCCACAAAACCCCAAGGGGTCTGTGGATAGATTTCTGGGGTCCATGAACTTGGATAAGAAAAAAAAATATATATGCATGTATATATTTTATATTTTATGTGCATATACATGTGCATGTACATATATATATATATATATATATATATAATCTCTCTCTTTCTCTCTGTTTATTTGTCTGTAATTTCCCCCCTTGTTCTCTCTCTCTTTCTCTCTATGGTGTGTGTATGTATGCTTATTTATTTGTCATTCATTCATTTATTTGTTTGTTTATTTGTACTATCTTCTAGCTCAGGGATTTAAACATTTTATGTGCTGCAAACCCTCCCTTGGCAATCTGGCAAAGCCCATGAATTCTTTCTAAGAATAATGTTTTTAAATGCATAAAATGAAATACATAGGATTACAGAGGGAACCAATTATATTGAAATTTAAATGTCATTTTTCTTATCCAAGTTTACAGTTTCCTTGAAATTTATCCACAAACCCTTTGGGGGTCTCTGAATCCTAGGTTAAGAACTCTTTGCTAATTGAAATTTAGTATTTCTTTCAATTGTTAATTTAAAAAACAACACTCTTATTTAGAAAAAGGGCCCTTTCTCATAGTCTCCTACTTACAAGATGTTCCTAACACAAAGCATATTAAGGACTTCTGCATTAAAGCTATATATAAAGGTAAGTTCTTATTAGCAGTACAACTAATGTCTCTCTTAGATGGCTCTCTAAGCTCCATATGGGTGGCGATTTTTCACTTTGGCAACTTGACCTCTGTGTGAGGCGATCTGCCTTGGGGGGTCCTCAAGGGAAGAAGTGAAACCCTCCCTTACTCCTTTCTCCATGACCCACCAACTCTGTCCTTAGCCCCTTGCACCCTATGGCCTTCCCTGCTCCATGTCTCTTTTGAGATGCTATTGAGTTAGTTGTAACTGTAGATCAGGATGGGAAGTCCCACAGATAGCTCCAAAGAGAAGCCTCTGTTGACTCAGTACAAAAGCCCTGGCCATGGGGCTCAGGCTGAGAAGAAATTCTGTCATGCTGTCAACAGTCCCTTCATGCGTGCAGAGCTGCCAGAGAGATGTGTCTGCAGTCCCTGCCAAACCTGGCGGGTAATCCTAGCTGTGTAATCCCTGGCCTCACCAAATGGTGCCACAGACTAACAAGCTGATCCTGTTGAGCCAAAGCAGGAATCACTGATATGAGTGCCTGTGCCATCTGGCAATGCCAAAAAGACCCTTCACACCCCACACCCCCACTGAACACCATACACAAGTACACAAACAGACGTGGCAACCCACATAGATACACACACAGAGACAAACACAGGGACAAAATGACAGTTACACACAGTAGCACACCTGTATACACAGACAGGAACATGCACAGATATGTGCACAGACAATGTTCCATACTAGCATACTGACCCATGTAATTAGTCACACACATAGTCATACAATGACAGGCATGTACAAAATTAAATGGTAAAAAATACATTCAGTGATGCATGCATGATGGTACACACACTCACTATATATACATATATATATCACAGCATATCACAAAGTGATATATACATGCAAGCATAGAATGACATGTATATACAGTAGCAAAGTCGCCCTCCATGCCACAGGGACAGAGCACACACAGGCAATCCTATGCATACCAGCACAGACACTAGTACATGTGAACCCAGTGGGGCTCCTAATCACACACTGACAGTGACAGGCACAGTGGCTCATGCAAGCAACACACCTTGATACACAGATACAGACACTGTCGGGTACAGTTGCACACACAACCCCACACAGGGACCCATGGACTCACCGATGTCCAAAGCTGACACAATCACATGCAGGGCCACACAGACATGGACATACTCAGGCACAGTGACTCACACTCATACACATTGATATACAGACATGGGTACACAGGAACAGAGGCTCACACAACCACATTCAACGACACAGAGGCACAGATACCATGGCACATGATCAGCCTCATATTGTCTCACATGGTGGCACTCACAGTCCATACAGTCATGCCTAGTGACATTTCTACAAACACTGTGACACATTCAGCTAGACACACACACACACACACACACACACACACACACACACACATGAATCTGCTTTCTCCTGTGAAGTTATTTGTACAAATAAATTGACATCAGAGCAGAGAAAGCTAAGCAGTCTTGTTAGGAGGGGAAGGTGGTGGACATAGGGGTTGGCTTCTGCCCCCTTACAGAATAAAAGCTCCCTGCCTGAGCTGCTCAGGGAGCTGAGGAAGAGCCAGGAAGCCTCCAAAGGCAGATCAGTCACAGGAAAGCAGGGAAAGGGGTGCGCTGGAAGAAAGCCAAGAGGAAGTCACCAGGAGGATGCTTGTGACTTAGAATTCAGAAATGCCCAGGTTCAGGACCTAGGACAGAGAGAACCTGCAATCTGGAAGTGGGATGGGAAATACAGGATGTTAATGGGTCAGGTTCAGGGACAAGAGAGCCTCACAGGTGTCTAGGCATTAAGAGAAGATCCCAGGATCAGATCTACACTGGGAGGGACCTTTGCGTCTAGATCAATCCCCAGAATTTACAGATAGGGAGATTGAGGCTTAGAGCAGTTAAATGATTTGCCCAGGATCATAGAGGTAGTAAGTAATAAAAATATAGTAGAACCTCAGTTTATAAATTTAATTCTTTCCTAGATTCTGTTCATCAAGTGATGTGTTCATATTGCAAAGTGAATTTTCCCATAGGAAATAATGTAAAGTCAAGCACCCAAAAAATATTCATGTAAAAATAACTATAATTTTAAGTAAATTTTTTGTCCCTAATGCACTTGAAATACAACAGCAATGATTAGCACACAATGTAAACCAAAAATAAAATAAATTAACCTGCACTTTACCTTTAAGAAGAGTAGTGGCTGGCATGAGGGAGAGGAGAGGGAGGAGGAAGGGCTATTGCTTGGAAGTAGAATCTCCTTCTATGAGAACATCTGGGATTTCAACATGGGGAGGGTTCTCTCTTATGCTATTTTCACTGAAAGTAAAACTAACACTACTGCCTTCATTTATGCTTCATTTTTTAGAATCACTTTCATATTTTGACTCATTGATTTTTTTTAAGTGACTTGCCCAAAGATACAGACTTGTAAATGGCTGAAGCTGAATTTGAGCTCAGGTCTTCCTGATTCCAGGCTCAGTGCTTTATCCACTGTGCCAACAACTAGCTGCCCATGAATTCAGGTCTCATGACTCCAGGTTCAGAGCTCTTTCCACTGTGTCATTCTGTCTCACTTTTATGAATCCTCCTACCTCCCCTCTGCCATTTTTCCTCATTCTGAGGTGTCAAACACTGTTCTCTCTCATATATCTTTTTTTTTTTGAGGCTCTCAGGGTTACATGACTTGCCCAGGGTCACATAGTTAGTCTAAGGCTGGATTTGAAGTCAGTTCCTCCTGACTCCAGAGCCATTGAGTACTCTCTATCCATGGTGCCACCTAGCTGTGCCTCTCCCCCATAAGTCTTCTTTTAAAATGCTAATGCTGGGGATGGAGACAGATAGCAAAGGAGGGAAGGTGCTAATCTTTAAGAGTCATGTTGTTGTGTTCATTCTTGTAGCCCAAGAAGAACATGCCATCAGAAGAATGATGACATGACTTTCACTTTGTTTTGAGTGAGGGAGGACCGTGCAGGTGACCAGTCTCACTTCTCCTTCAGGGCCATCTGAATTCAGTGACCAGATATTCCAGGATGACTGGAGATGACCCAGGATGCACTGGGAGACCTTGGCCCCTTCAGGTCAAGGTCTATTCAGGTACTCACTTAGGGTGAGGTAATGAGCATTCATTGAATAGACCTATTTAAGAAGAAGCCAGGGGGTGGTTCCTTTAATAAGGCAGAGAGAAATGAAGATGTCAGGCTGGGAGGGAATCATATGACTGAGGAGAAAAAAGGATGTCCTCAAAACACCTGGGAGGGAAAGCTCTGAAGGGTAGGACAGAGATCAGACCTTGGGATGCCAAAAGGCAAACCTTACCCACTCAAAAATTTTGCTTCAGGACAGTCCCAGGATGGGAATAGACTAACTGGAGGACATCCAATGGCTAGCTAGCTGCACTTTGTGATGAGCAAAATATAGACCGATTCCCCTTGAGAGGGACACCCTTAGAATCATAGAACCTTAGCTCAGCCAGAGATCTCAGAACTCTTCCGAGTACAATCCCTCCCGAGCATGAATCCTGTTGGCAACATCACAACCCTCCCCCCACCCCCTAACCCACACAAATGATTCCTCATTCAATATCTTGCTACTGGAATACATCTAGTAACATGAAACTTATCAATTTCTGAAATAACACATTCATCGGGAGAGGGATAACTACTTGGTAGATTTTTTTTCAGTTATTTGACCAAAATCTGCTTGTCTGCAAGCAGGTCTTTGTTCTGCTGTTTGGGGCTGAGTAGAACAAGCTGAATCATTCTTCCCCATGATGGCTTTTCAAATATTTGAAAACTGTGATCCCATCCCCTTCTGATATAAGGAAAGAGTCGATTAGGAGAGATGAAACCATGGATTGATGAAGATGCCAGGATTTGTGTGCCTTGAATTTCTGAGGGGTGGGGGTAAGGGAGAGTGCTGGGGCAGGGGTGGGGGGGAGGAACTGTAATACCTCTAGTCTAATAGGCTGGGTGAGTGACCCAACACAATTTTCACTTGCCCAGGTCTTGGGAGTGAGGTCTGCATAGTGCGGAGTGCAGCTGGAAAGGTATGAGCCCCTTGAAACTTGATCTGGCTGCCATGAATTTGGTGATGTGCCTAATCAGTTTTGGGAAGGTGGTCCAATCCCAGCTGCAGCTGGCAAGATAGGTTTCCAGCTCTCACCCAAATATTCACAGATCTGGGAAGAGTCTATCTGATTCTGTCCCTCAGTCCCAGCCCTAGGCTGGAGCTGCGAGTTAAGTCCAGGATAAATACCAATTGCAGTAACATTCACAATAGCATACAGCTTGCTGTGAAACGGGTTTTAAATCCCATTTTGGCAGGCATATTAGGTCGGAGTATTCTTTTATTTTTACTTCAAAACCCTCTGTTTTACAAGCCTTCATCTCAGGGTAATGCTCTCATAAAACATGATGCCAGTGAGTGTGAAGATGGGTAAATTAAAACTTAATGGGGCCTGTGGAGCCAGGACAGCACAGAACAAGGAGGAGATGAGAGGACTATGTGGTGGGGGACCAGTGCACAATAGGAAACAGATAAATAATTCTCTCCGTCACTAGCTCACAATTCAAATGAAACCAGCTAAAGACTGAATTGAAGGCTGGGAAGGTGAGGAAACCAAATGTAGTGAATGGAAAGAGAATTGGAATTGGACCACCTAGGCTTGAATCTTGACTGATACTTATTAACGATGGGAACTTGAGCAAGTAACTTCTAGCTCTGGACCTCATATGTAAAACGATGAGGTTAGACTAGATGATCTCTAAGGTCCTTTCTAGATGTAGCACCCCATGATTTTGGGTACTGACTTTTCCTAAGGCAGCAGAAGTTCAATGACCCCTTATCAGGAGATCTCTGCCTTAGGTAAAGAGTTAGAAGGGGCAACCCTCAAAGTCTCTTGTAATGCGGCAATGCTAAAGTTGTTCCATGGATTCACCTCCCAGGTGTGCTTAACCAACATACAGCCACTACATTCACCTACATTTACCTGTGGGTTCATAGAATGAGAGGATGTTTTTAAATCATTCTCTGTTCTTACCCCCTTTTCCAGAATCACTGGATCATAATTTTAGGGCAAGAAGGGATTTTAGAGATCATTTAATTCAAATGCTTCCATTTATGGATGAAAAATCTTGAAGGCCAAGAAAGGGTAGAGATTTGCTTGAGATCATTCTGGTTGTAGTTGCCAGAGCTGTAATCCCCTGCATCCAAATTTGATACTCTCCCACTGTACTACACTATCTCTTGGACTTGAAATATTCTCTTTCACAGGGGACCCTAAAAATAATGCCATAATCTTCATAGAACCACAGAATTAGAGATTTAGAAGAGATTGCAGTGGCCATCTAATCCAACTCATATACCAAAGGAATCCTCACCATAATATATCCCAAGATCTACTTCCACTCTTTCCCTTTTTGACCATCGCTGATTGTTAGGAAGTTTCTCCTAATGTTCAGCTGAAAGTTAGCACTTTGAAACTCTCATTCATTCATTGCTCTTGATTCTGCCATCTGGGAACAAATAGACTAACTCTAAGTCTTCTTCCACAGCACTTCCCTTCAAATACTTGAAAACGACTGTCATGTGCTCTCTGGGTCTTTTCTTCTCCAAACTGAACATCTTAATTCTTTCAGTTGATCTTCATAACTTCAACTCAAGACCCTTCACAATCTTGGTTGGCTTCCTCTGAAAACTCTCTCTCCCTTTCTTTCTCCCTCCTTCTCCTCATCCTCTCTGGCAAAAATCTAAGTTTTATTATGCTTAAGCACAGGTTCAGTCATCAGGGAAAAAAAATCTTGAACAAAAATTAGGATTCTAAAAAGGCTTTTAATATATTTTTATGGACAAAATTATGTCAGTGACAGAAAAAATATTTCTCTTACATATTGCAATCCTATACATTTTGTTAGGCCATAAAAGTTAAAAAAAAAAGAGAGAGAGAGAGATTTATGATTCCATGCTTCCTTCAATGTCATAAAAGTTGAATAAACTTGGCTAGACAGAATCACAATCACATAAGGAAACATTCGATAGGTAAACTAAAACAGGTTACAGACTAAATGCTGATTCACAGAAATTCTGAATTTACCAAACTATAATGCTCTGAGGACTCTCCAGTTGATCAATGTCCTTATCAAGCTTTGATGCCTAGATCTGAAGACAATACTCCAGATGAGGTTTGATGAGGGCAGAGTAGAGTATCATCTCTTTATTTCTGAAAGCTATCCCTTTTCTTAATGCTAAATTACAAATAACTTCTTTTTGTTTGCTTAAATGGATGATTCATATTGAGCTGGAAGTCCACTAAAATCCCCAGATCTTTTTTATAACAGTAAAATTATGTACTCATTCTGTTGTAGATGCTGGGGAGAAAGACCCCCCCCCCCAAATGAAGCAATGCATACTTGGAAGGCACCTGACATTCCTTCTCAGTCTTCTACTCATAAAGTTAATTGTGTCCAAGTGTAAAACTTTATACTTTTCCCTTTTGATTTTCATCTTATTAGGTTCATCCCAAATGCTCTATCCCATATAGAGCTTTGGAATCCTAAATCTGTCAACTGTTATGTTAGCTATCTTCTCCAAGTTTTGTGTTATCTGAAAATTTGACAAGCATGCTATAGATTATGATCAAAATCATTGACAAAAATGTTAAACAGGGCTACAAAAATGTGCAAAAATGTACCCTTTGACCCAGCAATACTGCTTCTATGACTGTATCCCCAAGAGATCAGGAAAATGGGAAAGGGTCCCATATGTACAAAAATATTTATAGCAGCCCTCTTTGTGGTGGCCAAAAACTGGAAATCAAGGGGATGCCCATCACCTGGGGAATGGCTGAATAAATTATAGTATATGAATGTAATGGAATACTATTACATGATAAGACATGATGAACAGGAAGACTTCAGAGAGGCCTGGAAAGAATTCTTTGATCTGATGCTGAGTGAAAAGAGCAGAACCAGGAGAACTTTGTACACAACAACAACCACAGCGTGCAAGGACTTTTTCTAGTAGACTTAGGACTTCATTGCAATACAAGGACTTAAAAAATTCCCCATAGTCTTTTAAGGCAAAATGCCTTCCACATCCAGAGAAAGAACTATGGAATTCAGTAGCAGATTGTAGCAGATTATTTTCTTTTGTATTACGTTTTGGTTTGTTATATGATTTCTCCCATTCATTTTATTTCTTCTATACAACATGACTATGGTGAAAATGTATTTAATAGAAATGTATGTGTAGAACTTATATAAAATTGTATGCTGTCTCAGGGAGGAAGGGGAGAGTTGTGGGGAAGGGAGGGGGAGGGAGGGAAAGAAAAAATCTAGGTTGTATGGCAGTGATTGCAGAACACTGAAAATAAATAGATAAAATATATAAATTTTTTTAAAAATGTTAAACAGGATGAGTTCAAACCCAGATACTCGAGGTACTCCATTGGAGATCTCCTGTCATGTTGACAATGAATCATTAAAAATTTCTCTTTGTATCCAGCCATCCAGTCACTTCTGAACCATTTAACTCTATTGTCTTAGGTCTTATCGTCTATTTCAGGCTCTTATTTCATACAGAAGATGAAACAAAGGTCCAGGGAAGTTAAGGAGTGTTCTCAAATTCATACAAGCAAAAAATAAAGTCAGAACAAGCATTCTTTTCCTTGAGATTCTAACCCCTTCTCTGCTTCCCTTGTCACCTACATATTTCTCAGTGTCTTCCCAGACCCTTAGACCCTCCATAGATTGTACCTGAGTATAGGAGCCCTATTCTCTATTTCTTGTTATCTTCCCAAATGGGAAGCACAGAACAGGAATAGAGAATATTTGCTGGTTGACTGATTAATTAATTGCTTCTTCTTGTTTTCAGTTATTTCTGACTCTCTGTGACCCCATTTGGGGTTTCTTGGCAAAGATACTAGAGTGATTTGTCATTTCCTTCTCCAATTCATTTTACAAATGAGGAAACTGAGTCAAACAGGGGTTAAGTGACTTGTCCAACATCACATAACTAATTAGGATCTGGGGTCAAATTTGAACTCAGGTCTTCCTAACCCTAGGACCAGCTCTCTATCCACCACATCACCTAGTGTCCATATGATATTGTAGACTGGTATTAATAAAACAGATCCAACTTTTAGAGTGTGCATACCTTGAAGTCTGAGACCCTGTGGGAAATCTCTATCCTATATAATCAGATTTTGGAAAGTCTCCAGCTGTATATCTGACCTCTAGCTGAAGCTGAAATACTGAAGACAGAAAGCTGTTGAGGATTATATTCATTAGAGAAAGAGCAGATTCAGAAGGAGAAATCTGAATTGCCCTAGTTTTTTCAGGCAAAGTTCCAAGTGTTTTTTCCCCAAGACCCTTCCTTCCTTCTTAGTTGGAGACCCATATAAGGGTATCTGCCTCTTCAAGTTGAACAGACTCAGCTTATTTCCCTCCCATCTCATTTAGGGGAAATGGTTTTATTCGTAAGTGAAGAACCTTTCACAGGAGAGAGGGTAGAAGTCTGACAGCTCCGGTAACTAGAGATGAGTTTGGTCTTGGGCAAAGAACACTCATTTGGAGCCATAAGACATGAGTTCAAGTACTGACTCTACTATTTGCCATCTGTGTAACACTAACAAAGCTCTCTAGACTTTGATTCCTCATTCGTAAAATAAAAAGCTTACACTACCCAATCTCCAAGGTCCCTGGTAACCCCAGGTTCTTTCAAATTACTAGTCTGACAGACCTGACTACCTGGTGGTAAAATAATTACAAATTTAGACCAGGGAAGAACCGGCAGAAGGTTCCCTCGGTTCCTATATCTGGTCACTTTCTGTAGCTTCCACCCAAAGGGTTAGGGCATCCCCCTCCAAAGACCTATATCTTTGGAACTATAGACCTCTCCCTTCATTTAAGGAGGGGATGTTTGTGTGTAGGGTGGGAAGAGGGACCTGGGCTCTCTGAAGCTTTATTAGGTCTGTCATCTAGTAGTCCAGCTTCCTTCTCTTCTCTGAAGGGAGAGGACATGATCACAGTTGCTTTAGGCAATCCACTGTCCTGGCAAGGTCTCTGATCTGGAGCGAGGAAAGTATATCTTTCAGGGGTAGCTAGGTGGCACAGGGGATAGAGAAGGCCTAGAGTCAGGGAGACTCATCTTCCTGAATTCAAATCTGGTCTCAGACACTTAGCCTGCTTGCCTCAGTTTTCTCATCTGTAAAACAAGCTGGAGAAGGAATTGGCAAACCACTCCAAGATCTTTGCCAAGAAAACTCCACATGGGGTCATGAGAAGTCAGACAGGACTGAAAAATGACTCAACAACAAAACATCTGGGGAGTTATTCCCTGCTCTATCAATTGCTAGCTCTTTGACCTTGGGCAGCCAGTCCATCTCTAAGCCTGAGTTTGATTTGTATGAGGCAACTAGGTGTTGCAGTAGATAGAGAATAAATCTTGGAGGTAGGAGGACCTGACTTCAAATCCAGTCTAGACTCCTGACATGTACTAGCCATGTAACCCTGGGAAAGTTACTTAACCTTAATTGCCTCAAAAAAAAAAAAAAAAAAAGAGATTTGTACCACTTAAATCACAGGGTAATTGTAAGAGTACATTGAAATAAAGTTTAATATGTTTAAAAAAAATCCTATATGATTGATGAGAGTGGATGTTAGTCAAAATTGTTATAGAGGGGATTTCTGCAGAGAGCAAGAAGTTGGACTGACCAGTAACATTATTGTCATAATTACGCCCTGAGGAACTCCCACAGCAATGAAGCAGGGGGAAGGCATCACTAAATTTTTCGTTGGAATTCCCATTTTGCTACTTATAGATTAACAAGTAATTTAAAATTTCTTTGCGATTAAGGTTTACCTTACAGAGAAATTTTGAGAATCAAGTGAAATAAATTATGAAAATAAAGGGAAGAAAAACCATATATTTATAAATATATAAATATTTATAAATCTGAAAGCACTGTTATTATTGTTGAGAAGATAATAGCGAGGAGGAAGAAGGCTAATACCAACATAGGGCTATTTATGGTCTCATGGACAAATCAGTTTTTCTGCGGCTCAGATTTTCTCTGGCAAATAATTCACTGATATAGATGATCCCCAAGTTTCTTCCCAACTCTAAAACTCCACGTTTCTTTGATCTCCACTTGGGATACCACCTGTTCTTTTCTTCCCTTAGCTCAAGATAATAGAAGCCTTCTTAAGCCCCATTTGAATCTAAGGCAAGAATGTTAGTTGCTACTTGGGCTACTCATACCCTACCTAGAATACTTTCTAGATGTTTCCTCTCACACTACAGTTATCCCTTCCATATAGCAGAGGTTAGGAAAGCATCCTGCCTATCTAGAAAAATCTGCATCAATTCTTTTTTTTTACTTTCCTTTTGTATCAGGGAAGTAATCTAAATTATTATGGTATTAAAAGACAAAATATATTGATATTATACAATATGACACATGAATTTCATGTATTTCTGAGTTTCTAAGTTTTTTCTGTATCATCTACAGTTTCTGCAAAACTCTCCCAAAATTCCCATTTTATTTCTTTATACTAATCCACAATATATCAAAATGGTGATGGGAAAAGTCAAGATGGAAGAGGTAACTATACAAAGTTTTGAAACCTACTTGACCATAAAGTCAGGTATGTGTGTGTGTGTGTGTGTGTGTGTATTGAGGGAGTGTTGAGATGGGAGACAATGTCAATGCTAGGTAGAGAATGGAATTCAATATAGCAAACATTTATTAAACACCAGCTGTGTACAATGCACTGTGCTAGGTATTAGAGATGCAAAGACAAAATGAAAACAATGCCTTCCCCAGAAAAACTTAGAATTTATCCAAGGATACATTTGTAACATTAGTGAAAAGGTGGCATCTGACTTAGGCCTTGAAAAAATAAGGATTTTGGGAGGTGAAGGAAGTGTATTCTGGCATAGGAATGGCTTATATGAATGCATGAAGGCTGGAGTTGGAATATTGAGTTTGAGAACTAGCTAGCTGTTCAATTTGGCAGGAAATGGTATGTATGCAATGAAAGAATATGAAAATAAGACTGAAAAAGCAGGTTGTAGCCAGATTGTGGACAGCTTTAAGGAAGACTCTTTCTGAAAGAGATAATCAATTACTATCTTTCTCATTTTAAATTAGAAATATCTGCCTTTTATCAACCTACACACACACACACACACACACACACACACACACACACACACAAAGCAAAACCAAAGATCCTTTTGTTCTCAGGTACTCAGATGCGCCATCTTGTATCTTGATGTGGCTTCCCCATTAGTTTCAATTTTTTTATCTTTTATCTTTGCAAAAGTTTGACTTCCAAGCCTAGCACATATCAAGTTATGTGCTTCTTCTTAAGTACCAAGACTGCAAACTATGGGGCTACCACCAGGTAATACCTTGGTTATGTGTACGGGTAGTTACCAGCAGACACATGGATAATTGAGTTAAGGGTGCCATTGCTTCCCACACAAATATACTTTTAATTTAAAAAAAGGACTAATTAATATTTAAATTAATCTAATTTATGTTTATTCATAATACATTTATTGAGCACCAATTATGGCAAAGCATTTTGCTGTATGTGGTAGGTATTGTACTGACGTGTCATAATTAGTAATCAAAGCACGTGATACGCAATTTAGAACAAGCTTCAAAGAAGTACCAACACCTCTGTACAGTCCTCTTTTCTCCCACAAGCTTCAACCCTTGTCACAAAATCATAGATTTACAGCTGGAAGGGACATCAAAAGTCACCTAATCTGACACCTTCATTTTATACCAAAGAACACTGAGGTCCTGAAATATATCTTGTTATGGAGATGAAAGTAGTATTTGACTAAATGAGAATTGAAATCCAGGTCCTCTAACTCTAGATCCTGGGCTCTGCTGACTTACAGTCCTGTTCAGGACATGTTGGAGCTTCAGAAAACTTGTCATGAAAAGATCTTTCTCTAATATTTCAAGAGAAACTTAACTGTCTGCTTATAACTGATCAAGAGTGACCTGTAAGTTGCCTTCATGACCTTGTCATCCTTAGGTAATTCTCAAAACATATACAATTAGTTCCCCCTGTACTCCCTACTTAAAAAAAACCTGGGAATTTCTTAGATCAAATAATGAATTGCTTTGTATTCTGGATGCTGGGTACAGATATCTATCAGCTGCTGATAATACATGTAAGCAGAAGACAATGTGATTCCTCTGTGGTAGTCTTTTTTCTACTCAGGAGGACAGTGTCTTCCCTTTCCCACACCAAGTATATAAAATTAAGCTAACTTTATCAACTACAAACCCACACCAATCAAAGAGACATCAATTTTATGATGATACTTATGTCTTTCATGGACATAAAGGAAAAAAAGGAAAAGAAAAAATCTTTAGGCCATTTAAAACTATAAGATCATCTGCAAGTTCATGATCACTCCCCTATCAGTTGCTGATAAAATTCCCCCACTTTCTTCAATGCTCGGACCAACTTAGCTAAGTAGCAAAAGGTTCATCATCTGTAGGCTACCCATTTGCTAATCAATTTTGGGGGGCCATGAAACATGAAAACATGAAAGAAAGAAAGAAAAAATTACAAAGCAGTCCTCAGACCTATTTCACTTTCACTTCTGCAACTATAGTCACGGAGTGAAGGAAATAGGGGCAGAGGGTACCCAGGATCAAATCATTTTTATATCATCTATAAATATGAAATTGATGTCAGTATTCTAATTGTGATGTCATTGCCCAATGGACAACAAGTAGATGTACTACTTAAAGAACTGAGTCATATCAACTTTTATATTATTAATACAAAGGTATGTCATTTCATGAAACATTTGGTCAGCATATACTAATAGTGTTGGCAAGTATATATAAAAAGGCTGCCATAAAATAAATGCAGCCTGCATGTCAGTACTTATTACAGAGGATGAAGAAGTAGAGAAATTCTACAAGGAACTCCATAAAACCCTCCTAACTAAATCAATATTTACTTTGATTCATATAAGCATATTATCAAGGGGAAACTAGATTCAGTCATGACTATCATGTGGTGAGTTAGACATCCAAAGTTGGGAATAGACAAGAATGACTAAAAAAAATGTTTGGAGGTATGGTTCAGAAATAAGGAATAAGAGAGAGTGGAGACACTTAGACTACAAAAGGGTCTCACAACAATACATCTTGAATAATTTCTTCCAGAAAAAAAAATGAAAGCATTGGGGAGAATGAGCATGAAATAACATCATGAAAATGAAATTGATTACATTATGGACAGGAAGGAACTTGTTATTGGTGGGATACATTCTCAAATCAGCTATCAGTGACAAAAATATGAATAAAGGTCATGTGAACTATCCATAACAATTTATGTAAATAAATTGCAATAACAAGGAGACCAAAAGAGTATAAAAAGAGCCTTAATCAGTAAACATTTGACTAACTTTCCAAGTAGAGAGAGATGGCAGCCAATTTACACATCTATTTAGAATATAAACTAATTTGTAGAATCTTATGGGGAAGGATGGTGCAATCTTACAAATGATATCATCTCATAAAACAGAGAGAAGTGAAGGGGAAAATTGTTTGAAGAAAGCTTGATAAGAGACCTAATTAAGTAAAGTAATCCCAGGACTAAGGATAAAGCTTGAAGGAAGTCAACAGACAGAAAATGGAAAAGATCTGGAAATATTTTTTATAATAAACTCTTTTCACCATCAATGAGAGGAGAACTACCATATTTGGATGCATAGTCTGAGATGTGCTGATAGAGGAAATGAGAATGACATTGAAGAAACAAAGACAAGAAAAGCAGCTGGCTTAGACCAAATATAAACAAAATAACTATGCTGGAGGCAATACAATTTTGAGGTTGCTGACAGATCATTTCTCAAGGTGTCTTATAAAGGAGAAGATACCAATATTATTGAAAATCTCAGCCTTTCTAATTACTGAAAAAAAAGCCACCAAGTAAAAAAACATCAATCAGCACTGAACCATGTACCCACTGTCCCATCAATATAATATGTTTATAAGATGACCTATATATGCATCAAAGTCATCCTTTATAAGGGCACCAGAAGAGAAAAAGATGCTTTCTCAAGTATTGCTTCACAAGTATTGCTTCAGTGAAACATATCTGTACCATCACAAAATTGATTGAAAGATGTAGAGAATACACAATCTTGTTCTTACTGTTGATTAACTACCAAGAAAAGCATTTGTTTTGGTAGAATAAAATGCCATCTTAAACTCTCTCCTCCAAGAAGATGGCATCCATGCATTCATCAAAATCATATGTCTTGAAAAATATAGTCACAGAAATAACTTGGTTTTACATTCTTCTGATCTTTAATAACAAACAAAAAATCAAAAAGGAAAGAAGGCATGTGCTTGCTAAAGGTGCTTGTGATTCTCATAGAAGAGATCCAGAACAGACACTAAATCAGGGAGGGATTCTTGAAATATGGTTATTTTTTTAGATGCTTCTATTTGTCAGTGGCATTGCATTGATGACATCAGTCCCCCCAATATGCAGAGTTTCCTAAATGAGATTCATAATCAGTTTTAAAAATTTAACTTCCCTAGCCATACAGTAAAAACCAAATGGATGAAAAATGCCTTTTGTCTAGACTATGATGTGCAGTTAAATGGACAACCTATGGAGTTCATCCATTCAAATATGCCATATATATATATATATATATCTGAAAATGGGCAATGAGTTGGGCCCAGAGTTAAACAGAAAGTGAAGGGCAGGATAGCTTGCTTTTGAGAAATCGTCACATTCTTCTAAAGATCCTAAGATTCTCCCTGATGCACAGGTCCATATTTTCAACATAGCATTCTTCTGAAGTTATTATATGGCTGTATGTGCTAACATATTGGAATCTCTGAAACACTGAAGTAGAGGATCACTCCAAGGTCAAAGGAGGTGATTGTTGAGTTTGAGCAGACTGAACTACATTACAAACAAATAATAAATAATATAATAATGTGATAATAATAAAGAGGTCTGAAAGAAAGGAAGTCATCAAGGAAATTTATGAATGAAAGCTAAGACTGGGTCCAGGATGAGAAACAGTCAAACATCCGCTATTGGGGTGGACCCTATGTGATAAGCCTATTGGAAGGCAGGAAAAAGAGTCATGTAAGATTGGCAGGTTTAGGTGGATGGGCTGAAGTACCCATATTGATGACATTACCAATCCACTTGAGTATTTGAATACCTGTGTAAATATTATGAGTTATTGCAATTTATTACAAGATGAAATTGTATATTCTCCTTGAATTTCATGACAACTTTGAAGAAGTTTTAAAGAAGGGGGAAAGGGCATTCTGATTTGGCCTGAAAACAAGGGAAAAGACTAGATATTTGAGATTCTTTCTAATTCTAGAATTTTTCTATCATGTAATGCTTAATATCTGACTTCAGGACACCCAATAGCACCCAAGTGTCCTAAAAGGAAAACCACAAATTCAAAGAAGCCCCCCTCCAGATAAATTGAGAACACCACTATTTGAGCATTAAAACTGGCAGCCACACACAGCTCTTCACAGTTCAGCAAGCTATCTGTCATCCTCAACATTATGAACCGGATACAGTTAGAGTACTACCTCCCTTCCCCCGGCCCCTACCCCTAACATCCAGTTGGCCACTGTCCCCGGGAATGGACTCAAAATGAATCAATTTCCTTTAATTGGGGTGAAGGGTATGTGCTCCCAGCTCTGCCTGCCCCCAGCAAGCAGCAGGGGGTGAGCGATGAACCAGTTCTTCTGCAGGTATCTGTCCCTGTCCACCTTGAGAAGAAGATAGTTGCCTAGGAAACTAGTAATAGGGATCCACCAGTGTCCAGGGACAGGGTTCCAAGGTGTATAAATACAACAATTACGAAGGGGCTCCCATGGCTCACAGCCTTTTGGAGAACCTGCCAGAGAGCTAATGGTTTCCATAGAAACATTACAGAAAAGTTTAGCATGAGCCTGCTTCCTGCTGATCAGCTCCCAAGAAGGGATTAAAAGGCAAAAAGGGAGAGGATTAATGGGGGAAACATGTGGCCCTGTTGGTATTGGTAACAAGCCTGTTGAGGAAAAGGCAAACAGGTGTGTAAACAAGGCCTTTTCCATCCCTCAAAAGATCCAGAGCTGAGGGAACAAATTCAGACAAAATTCAGCTCCCAACCCAAATCTTCCCTCTCAGTTGGAGCCCAGTTCAGTATCGTCTTAATCTATAAGCTGCGTCAAGTCCTTTTAGAAGTCAGCAGGGTATAAATCTTAAGTAAATTAATTATACAAATTCAAATATGCTTTTAGAAATGGTTAGATCATGCTGTCTCTCCTCATAATATGCCCCCATTGGCTGCTTTTTGGACCCTGAGCCTGGAAGGAACATCAGAGGCTATGATGGGTTGTTTTTTGCTTTCTTTTGTTTTTTCCCCATCTCCTTGGCTCTACCATATTCTTAAATGGCTTCCAAAGAAGGACATACCAATTACTCTCTCTTAGAGAGTAGTTCACTACTAGTGCTCACTATACAGGAAGTCCGGAAGTTCTTCATCTCAATTTCTCTTGTCATTTAAAACTATTTTCTCTGGTTCTGTTCTTACTGAAAGCTAATAAAGACTTCGTATCTTCTTACTTAGTGCCTTACAAAGGCACTCCCTGCTTTACTTTTTGAGGATTTAGCAGGCCAACGTCTTTAATGTTTTCTTTCCATAAAATAGAGTAACTATTAAAAACAGCAGAAATACAGAATTGAATAAATTACTGGTGAAACTAGAGCTGAAAAACTTGTTATCTTCCCCAAGGGATTGCTGAAGATTATATTTATTTATCATCACACAGAACTTCAAAAAATATTGACCATGTATTAGGGCATAGAGACATTACACAAATGAATGCAAAAAGGTAGAAATCATAAACACAGCTCTTACAGATCATAACACAATAAAATAGTAATCAATTCAGAGAGCACAAATAAAAGATTCAGACTGGAATGGAGATTTAATGACAAAACACAAATAACATTTGAGTCAAAGAATAAATCATAAAAGCAACTAATAATTATGTGAAAGACAAAAAACATACCAAAATTTCTGTGATGCAGCTAAAACAGTCTTCACAGAAAAAATTTAACCATAAAAATACATATTAGCAAAATGGAAAAGAAACAAATTAATAAACTGAATCACTCTACCAAACTCATCTTAGGAGACAAATATAGTTCCAATGTCTGAAACAGGAAAAGGTAAAGCAAATGAGAACTATAGATAAATATCATTAATAAATATTGATTTAAAATCTTAAATGAAATCTTAAATTTAAAATCTTAAAGAGACTACAGCAATTTCTCCAAAAAGTATTTATTATGACTAATTTGGATGAATCCAAGGGATGCAAGAATGTTTCAACATTAGGAAAACAATCAACACAATCATTTTAAGAATAAAACTATCTGGAGCCACAAAAATCTCACTAAGTACGGAAAAACCTGTGACAAAATATAAGTTTATGCTTAAAAAAAAAAGTCTCTACAAAGCATAGGCTTAGAGGGATGTTTTTTTAAACACCATAAGGAATGTTTATCTAAAACCCAAAGCAATGGGGATACACTAGAATCTTTCCCAACAAATATAAAAATAAAGCAAGGATACCTACCCTTTCTGTTATTTTATATAGTTCTATAGTTAGTTTTATATACCTAGTTTATATAGTTCTAATGCTAACAATAGCAATAAAAATGGAAAGAAATCATGTGTAGAAATAGAGAAGGAAAGAGAAGGAAAACTATTTCTATTTGCTGATGGGATGATGGTTTCCTGAGAAAATTCTATGGAATCAGCAAAGACACCAGTTGAGATAATTAATAGTTTCTTAAATTATAGACTAAAAGTAAGCCATGAAAATCATTCACATTCTACACATTAATATGAAAACCTAAGAGGTGATAATGGAAAGGGGTTTCTCATTCAAAATGACTATGGAATACATTAAAAATTTGGGGATCAATTTATCAAAGCAAGTTCAATACATGGATACATTCAGTTAGAAAGATTTCCATATAGAAATACAGAATAACTTAAATATACATTGCTCAGAGATGGCTCATGTCAGTGTAATACAAATAACAATAACGAAGTTAATTTACAGTTTTAATGCTACACTAATGAAACTATTGAAGTGATACTTTACAAAACTCAGTAAGTTAATAACAAAATTCACCTGGAGAAACAAAAGACTTAATATTTCAATTGAAATAATAACTAAAAAAGGAAGGGATAAAAGGGGAACAGCACTTTCAGACCTCCAACTACATTATAAAGCAGTAGTCCTCAAAACCATTTGGCTTTGTTTAAAAATAGAGAAATAGATCAATGGAACAGATTAGACAAAGGAGAGTCAGAAATAATGGAGCTCAATAACATAGTGTTTGATAAACTCCAAATATAAATTACTCTGGAAACAACTGTATTTGATAAGAAATTTTGGGAAATATAGAACACAGTCTAGAAGAGATTAGGCTTGGACCAACACTTTTCACCATATAGCTCAATAAATTCAAAATGAATACTTGAATATTAAAAGACAGCATAAAAATTAGAAGAGAAACAGATCATCTACCTCTTGCAGCTATGGATAGGAGATTTATTCAGTTAGTCAATAAACATCAAGTATCTGCTATGTGCCAGGTACTGTGCTAATCACGGGATACAATGAAAGGAAAGTGACAATCTCATCTCAGGCATCTAATGCAAATAACTACAGTCAAATACACTACATACAGGAGAAATTAGAGATCACCAAGAGAGGGAAGGCAATAGACTTAAAGGGAAACTGAGAAAGTCAGGAGATGGAGTGTCTTGTTTAAGGAACAAGGAGGTCAATGTTACTAGTCACGGAGTACATAGAGGGTTATAAGGAGTATAAAAGTTGAAAGGATAGGAGGTGCGAAGTTATGAAGGATTTTGAATACCACATAGAGGATTTAGTATTTGATACAGGAAGTAATAAGAAGATTCTGGAGTTTATTGAGTTTGTGTAGCAGAATTTTACAAGGTTCTGGAGAGTTCAGAATGTTCAGGTAACCCTAACAAAATAAAATATTGCCCTACTTGAGGGAGCACTTCAAAAGGTATACATTTTTTACCCCCAATTATCAAGCACTTTTTCTCTTTCTCACATCCTTCCACCCACTGAGCAGAAAGAAAGGCAGGAAGATAGGAAGGAAGAAAGGAAGACAGGAAGAAAGGAAGGATGGAAGTCAGGAAGGAAGGAAGGAAGGCAGGCAGGAAGGAAGGAAGCCTGTATTATATAGGTGCAGTCATGCAAAATAAATTCTCATCTTGCCCATTCCTTATTCTGCTTGTTAGTCTGTCAGAAGATAGGTAATGTTCTTTATCAATCTTCTAGAATTATGGTTGATCACTTAGTTATTCTGAGTTTTAAGTCTTTCAAAATTAGTCATTTTTATAATGTTGACATTATAATATAAATTGTTCTAGTTCTGCTCACTTCATTCAACATACAAGTCTTTGTACATCTGTTTGAAACCATTTTTTGCTCATTCTTATGGTATAAAATTATTTTATTACCATAATTTGTTCAGCCATTCCTTAAATGATGGGCATT
Organism: Potorous gilbertii; assembly: GCA_028658325.1. Classification (NCBI taxonomy): domain Eukaryota; kingdom Metazoa; phylum Chordata; class Mammalia; order Diprotodontia; family Potoroidae; genus Potorous; species Potorous gilbertii. Next base: position 150,809,911 of record CM053771.1, on the reverse strand, counting down.
TAATCCAGGGTTGGTTTTGGAGGTTGTTTTTACCACCACCAAAATTGCAGTTGGAAATATTTTTCCTCTCCCTTTGATTTCATGAAGGTATAATTCTAATAGTAGTAGTAGTACAACTGGGTCAAAGTATAACATATTTAGTTACTTCTTATGCATAATTCCAAAGTGTTTTCCAGAAGGAGTGAATCCCTTCATAACTCCATCAATAATGCACCAGTATGCCTGTTTTCCCATATCCCCAGTAACTTGTATCATTTTCCGTTTTTGTCATTTTTGCCAATTGGATAGGTATAAAGTATAACCTCTAAATTACTTTAATGTAAATTTCTCTAAAGGTTAGTGATTTTGGAGCATTTTTTTCAGCCTTTCCTTAAGAACTTACCTGTTAAATCCTTAGTGTACTTATCATTTGGAGAATGTTCTTATTCTTATGCATTTTAATCAGTTCCTTATATATCTTGCAAATTAGACCTTTATCAGAGAAACATACTGCAAAGATGATCTTCCCAGTTGTTTCCTTTCCAATCTTAGCTTATTGCATTTTTATGCAAAAACTGTTTAATTTTATGTGATCAAAATTATCCATTTTGTCTTCTGTGATCCTTTCCATGCTTCATTTTGTCATGATCTCTTACCCTATCCATAGACAGAGGCAGACTTCTGATCATTTTAGTGACCCAAAAGAGGAATGGACTGCTTCATGAAGTAATCATAATTAAAGATTTTCAAGCAAACCTCTGGTCCTTAATTGGGGCTGTTGTAGACAGGATCTATGCTTTAGGCATAGGTTGGACTAGATGACTTCTGGCTCTGAGATACTATACACATTATTCAATTGTTTCTAAGGATAATTTCAAGCTTTTTCTCGGTTGAGGTTGTTCTTCCTTGCTCTTGAAAAGGACGAGTGGCATCACAAGTATGATGTCTTGATTCGCTCATGAATTGGGTTTAAATGAGGCAGAGCCAAGCAAAGTCCTCAGCCTCACTTTCTCCTCCATAGTCATACAAGTCCAGCGGTAAGGAAATGAATGTAAATAGCAATTATTTTTAAGTTTAGAAAAATGTTTCTTTAGAATGTTTCACCAAAGAAAGGGATGTTACTAGCCTTCTACTTCACCCAATATGGGGACACACACATAGACATACTTCATAGTCTACAAATTGAACAGAATGAAATACAGTTATCCTTTCCAATCGCCACTTTCCCCATCATGGTGTCAATGTCACTGGTTGGCATAAGAAATTAAATGGAATATTTTTTAGAATTTTATGGAAACCACAGAGGACGTGTGAAGGCCAGCAGATGACACAGAGACTGTGACCAATACTTAACCCAAATTTTACAATAAGATACTGCAAACACCCCATAAAAGAGAAAGAAAAAAATCATACTTCTCTGGTATGAAGAGAGGGTCAAAAGTTTTATGCAGATTTTTCAGATCAAGGCAGTCACCAGGCTCCTAACCCCCAAGATATGGAAGGGATAAACTATATTCAGAATTTGCCATGACATCAGATACAAAAGCAACAGTTTATCAAAATCCAACACATGTTATGGAAAATAATATTTTTCCCTTTTTGCTTCATCTCCAAGACTCTCTAGGTAGATGAAAACCTCAGTCAAGTTCAGCCCTCATTACTGAAGTACAGAGGACCACCACTCAATAGGACCAACTCAACTTCTCTGAAATGAATCACCAGCTCTAAACAGCATGACCTATGGAGAAAGGACCTGGAGGAATTTCTAGGTCCCAGACCATGAGTTACTTCTCTCCCCTACTCAGGGGCTCCAATCACAGGAGGGACAAGAAGACCTAGGCATCATCTTCACAATTGTGTCTTCCTACCCTCACTTCTATACCTCTCTGAATTTTTTTTGTGTTGTTTGTTCAAGTGAACATCATACCTCTTTTCTGTTTCTAGTCTCTTCAAGTTCTGGTGTAGATTTGGACCTGAAGCCACTCATTGTCTATGGGTTTTATTCTAATAATAATGTCAGGCAACAAGTATTTATTAAGCACTTAATGACGTGTTGGGCATCATGCTAAATTTAATAATTCAGTAATTCATCACTCAGCTCCTGGCATTTCCCCTGGCTGTCTCCCATGCCTGGAATGTTCTCCCTCCTCATCTCTACCTACTGGCTTCCCCAGCTTCCTTCAAGTCCCTGAAAAAATCCTGTCTTCAACAGAAAGCCCTTCCCAATCCCTCTTAGTTCTAGCAGATTCCCTCAGTTGATCATTTCCAATTTATCTTGTATCTAGCTTGTATCTATCTATTCTAGAGTGCTGTCTCCCCCACTAGTGTGTGAGCTACTTGAGGACAGGGATTGGCATTTGCCTCTCTTTGTATATTCACCACTTAGCACAATGCCTGGTACACAGTAGGGGCTTAATAAATGCTTCTTGGCTGACTGATCATGCCCAAATACAGTTTGCAAAGCAGTTTCTCATGCATTATGTCACTTCTTCCTCTCAATTTTTTAAGGTAGATGGAAGCAAGTCTTATTACCCCCATTTTAAGCTGAATAAATTAAGACCCAGACAAATTTAATGGTTTCCCCAATGTCACACACCTAGTAGGTGGCAGGTAAAACTGTGACTCAAATTTTGGGCTCTTTCCTGTTGCATCATCCTGTCTTTTGACTTATACCTGCTCCTCTTTCAAATCCATCAAGCATTTTTTACTCCAGTGGGTTCCATCTGCTACAAACAGATGAGAAGGAAAACCAAAAGCCTCCCTTTCTGAATTATATTTGTGTCTAATGGTAGTCATCTTTACGATGGGAGAGAAAGGGAAGAAGAAAAAGGGAAATTTACATGATAAATTTATTATATATTTAAAAGGAATAGCATGTTGTATCTAATAGACTTGCAGTTTCATGTGCAGTCATCTTTGTATTCTTGTACTAATGCTGTGGAAAGGCTTATTTTATTTCACAAATTAAAAATAAAATATATGTTAAAAAGGTCACGGCCTAGGGACCATTCCTCAAATGACAGGTTTGCGATATAGGAGGATAGAAAAGAGAAGGAGAGAGAGGAGGAGGAGAAGGAGAAGGAGAAAGATAAGAAGAGAGAAGAGAGAGAAGAAGGAGGAACAATAGATAAAAAAGGGATAGAGACAGAGGGGGTAGAGACAGGCAGACAGAAAAAGGGGAGAGAAGAGGAAAAGAGAGAGAAGAGTCAGGCAAAAAGAGAGAGAGAAAAGTATAGAGAGAAGGGGAGAGGCAGGCAGACATAGAGAAGATGAGAGACAGAGACAGAGAGAGACACAGAGAGAGACAGAGAGAGAGAGAACAGAGAGAGAATGAGAACTCACAATCAACCCATAAATTTCACATTTCAGTTCTCCCTGGGGAAATACAAAGCAACATTGCCAAGACTACCCCTGAGAGCAGTCAAAATGAAGAAAAGGAAAAAGGTGTGTACACACACACACACACACACACACTCTCACTCACACCCTACCCTTCTGTGAGATGATTTAAAGGCACTAACAGCAGGCATTACCAGTTGCCCATGTAGGATCCTGACACACTGCTTTGAAATGCCAGTGCTTAGCTTGGGGTGGTATGGGGAGAGCTACAGGCCTTGTAGAAGGCTGACACCCTCTGTGAAATTCTGGGATGTTTTATGGCCGGTTTTATGTGGTTGTTTTTGATATGCCTTTCTCTTACCTGAGCTCAGTCTCTCTTCCTCCAGACTCCATCCTGCTGGGGGAGAATCAAAATTTCATTTTTACAGCTTACTCCAAGTCCCCCTGCTCCCTCCTTCCCCCAAGTTTATTCTATTATGAGTAAGACTTGCCCAATAGGTGGGCAATTAAAATTAAAACCCAATATATGAGTCAAGAAATAATATCCTCTCTGCTTCAGGAGCTGCTGTTGCTACTGCTTTCCTTTTGAAAAGAAATTGCTTGAGTGCAAGAGATAATAAAATTACTGAGGGCTTTACAATTTACGATGGTCTTCCCTCATAAAGACTCTATGAAATTGCTAATACAGGAATTATTCTTTCCCCCTCCCTCCCATTTTATAGATGGGAAAACTGTTTCTGAGTGACCTTTAAACCCAGGCCCTTTAACTTGAAGGTCAATGTTCTTTTCTCTGTATTGGGCACAATCACAGGTTCACAGACACTCTAAGCCCTAACTCTTTATTTTACAAACAAAGAAACTGAGGCCCAGAGGGGAATTGACTTGCCCATGTAGTTCATAGTAATTTAAAAAGGACCTTAAAAGACTATCTCCTCTAACCCCCCCTCACAAATAACTTGCCCAAGGTCACACAGCTAGTGATTATCAGAGAGATATGATTTGAATTCGAGAGCAAATTTTTTTCCCTTATGCCACGTAAATAATTGGCAGAGCCAAAACTAGAGCCCAGGCTTCCCAACTCACAGTCAGTGCCTCTGCCTTCACCATGCCTGTCACATAACTATCATAACAAGAAAGGATGTCCATGTAATTAAAATTTTCAATTCAAGCAACATTTATTAAGTACCCATCATGAGAAACTCACTAGGCAGGGTGCTAGGGAAGATGCCAAGACAAGGAATTCATTGAACTCCAAGCTGGAAATCACCTTCATTTGTGTAGCCCCCATCCCCACCCCTACTCCCATCCCAACCTGGTGCTGGATTGCTTCTTCTTTCCTCTCCTCTCCCTCCTGCACCCTCCTGCAACACACCCTGACTGCATCAAGGCAGATGAAGAGTCTTTCATTAAGTGATTCAGAGATCCAGTGGCAAGAACACCAAGTGATTCCAGTTACAAACTGGGCCAGCAGGCTCTTTCTTTCTCTCCTTTGTCAGGGAGACGTTATCATTTGGTGGCAATGCCCCCAACACAGCGCCCACACTATTTTGAAATGAGGTTCTTATGTTATAGGTAAATATTCTTCCTATTCTGTTCTCGTTCCCTCTCCTTCCGTTCTCCTCTCTCCTTCTTTTGCCTGCCCCCCCTTTCTCTCTTCCAACTGTCTCTCCCCCTCTCCTCTTTTATTTCTCCCCTATCTCCTTTTTCCTCCTTTCCCTCTCTCTATCCTATCTGTCTCTGTCTCTCTCTCCTTCTCTCTTTCTGTTTCTCTCTCCCTCCTTCTATCTCTATCACCTTTCCTTCATCTCTCACTCCCCTCTCTTCTTCAGTCTTTCTCTTTCACCCTCTCTCCCTCGTTCTCTCTCTCTCTCTCTCTCTCTCTCTCTCTCTCTCTCTCTCTCTCTCTCTCTCCTCTCTGTCTCTATGCCTCTCTTTCTCTGTCTCTCTCCTCCTTCCCCTTCTCTTTCTCTCTCTGTCTCTTTCCCTCCGTCTCTCCCTCCCTTTCTCCCTTTTACTGTCTCTGTCTTCCCTCTGTCTCCCCCTCTCTCTGTCTCTCTCCCCCTTCTTCTTTCCCTCCCTCCCTTTCTCTCTTTCTGTCTGTCTCCCTCCCTCTTTCTCTGTCTTCTTTCTGTCTCCCACTCTCCCTCTCCCCAACCCTTCCTCCCTTTCTCTCTGTGTCTCTGTTTCTCTGTCTATCTCTCTCCTTTCCTCTCTTTATTATCTCTTCCCTCCTCCCCAAGCTCTTTGCCCTAGTGTCCTCACCAATAGGAACCCTAGCATGTCACTTTGACCTGATTATCTGTTTTTCTTCTCGGCTGCTTTCTGATCCTCAGACCAGGAAATATCAAGGGAGGTGCATTTCAAAGCAGATGCCTCTTTCATCTCTGGAAAAAGATTTTGGAGATGGGATGGGCTTCTCTTTCTCGTACCACCCTCCTCACTTCACCCTCGTTCTCACCAACCTCAAAGGCATAGAGAAATATCATGAGAGCATTCTCTTCCCCGCTAGCTGGAGTACAGCTTTTCAGGAACTCTTTGGGGTGGGCAGGTGTCTTTCTAATGTGGACTCAAGGGGATCACAGATATGTAAATAGTTTAAGTTGATAACACAAGTATCCATGTGGAAGATTATGTTAGAATCTTGGGCAAATTTGCCCAAATGTCATTGCTTCTTCTTTGAGGAAGGTTTAAGAATGGCATTTTATTTCCTTTAATAAGGTAAATACAGTAACTAGAAAAGCTAGTAGGGAATCAGCTCAGACCTGAAACACTAGGTTATTGAGGCTCCTCTACTTGACCCTACAGCATAGACACCTCAATCACTTCCAGGAACAGAGAATTCACACCACATTCCCTCCCCGCATCTAACTATATACCATGTGTACTAGTAGGTGTGTTGTGATGTAATGGAAAGACTGGTTACAGTCATATCTGGGTTGTAACCACAGGTGTGCTAGTAAAGGTTTAACCATTGACTCAAATGCAAGACAAACTTTTATGTTTAATCTACATTAACATTTTCTCCATCACTTTCTTAAGTCTAGACAATGAACAAAATAATAAATTAAGCCCTGATTTGTAGCATTTACCAATTTTCAAGATGTAAAAGATCACATTAAAAATTTAACACCCGACTCTCATGAGTAATCCAAGTTGATTTCAGTTTCTTCCTGGCTAAAAACCTTTAATAGCATTAGTCTGACTGTGTATGGACAAGCCGCATCACCTCCTTCTTTCCTCATCTCTAAAATGGGATAATATTTACCGCATTACTGCAATACAACAATGGCAAATAACAGTGAAAGATTACAGAGCTCTGATCAATGAAATGACTAATCTGTCTCCTCTTAGCCAGTTAATAAACTTAAAAAAAAAAATTAAGTACCTGCTATGTGCCAGGCAATGTGCTGAGCACTAAGGATACAATTGAAGACAAAACACAAAAACAAAACAAACAAACAAAAAGTTCCTGCTCTCAGACTGCCCACAATCTAATGGAGAGATATTATCTGAGCTATTGTTTGAGAGTCGGTGGAATACAGATGCATGATATATATCCTTGTTAGGTATGGACAATGTATGGATTTGTTTTCTTAACTATCCTTCTCTTTATATAGTACATGTTCTGGGGCTGCTTCCCAAACCCCACTCAAACCATCAGGAAGGAAAACTAGAGATCATTTATCATTTATGTGCCTTTGTGTTCTAAGGTTAAACCAGATGCGTTGGGTGTGGCTTCTACAACGCTGTAACTAAGGAGTCCCCATTGGTGTGCTTTCCCATCGATTCTCACTGACTAGACAAACTTAACCAACTTTTAGTTCGGGTTATTTATTAAGATGGAATGGTAAGAATAGCTACATCAAATATCTCCTCAAAGTGCAGGCACTCTTTCCCATGAGACGTACAGACTAGGGGAAAGTGGGCTTAAGTTTAGAGAATGTATAGCAAAGGTCTAATTGTGGTTGTTGGAAGTCCTTTTCTCCTTCTATGGAGTGCTGATGAAATTCTTCTTAGATGTGATAGAGCTTTCTACTGGGATGCCTACAAAGTCTTTAAGCTGCCTTTCCTCAGATGCCTTATTTGTCCTCAGCTTGTAACGCAAACACTTCTAGTCACTGCAGTATCAAGAATATTTTTAAGATGCTGATAAGAAGTCCAAATCTTCTGGACTTTTTGAAGTTCTCAGGGAAATCTTCTGGTTAAAGGAGAAGGGGTGGGGAGACAGAGGGTCTTCTTCTCCTGCACCTAATTAATTTTTTCTCAGGAGTTTTGCTGCAACTAGACTTTCAGATACTGAAATCCTGGGTTCCAAACTGGTTTGTTATTTTATGTAAGACCCATAGAGGGTGACTGAGTCTCTTTAAACAATCCTGACCACTTCCTTTGTAGTCACCCCATTTCATCCAAAGGCTTTCACTCCCTCCTAAATTGGTTAAGGGTGTCTTGCATCATGTCCAATGACCTTGAATGATTCAGTGATTCAGAAGAGGTGTTCTCATCTGGTTAAGGCAGTCTCTTTAAATGGGATTGGAGGACTGACTGCATTTAATTCAATTAACCACCATCCTTAGAATTATAAAAGAGAATTCTATGGTAGGAGTAGGAGAGGATTATTGGAAGTAACAATGATTTTTTTTATGGTACTTAATTTTTTTCCAATTACATATAAAGAAAGATTTTACCATTCACTTTTACAAAATGTTGAGTTCCAAATTTTTCTCCCACCCTTTTTCCTCCCCTCGTCCTAAAATGGTAAGCAATTTGATGTATGCTATATGTGTGTAATCATGCAAAACAGATTTCTATATTAGTCATGTTATGAAAGAAGAAACAAACCAACAGGAAAAAAAAAACATCCCCCCAAGATAAAGTGAAAAGAGTATGCTTTGCTCTGTATTCAGAGTCTGTCAGTTATTTCTATGGATGTGGATATTTTCCGTTACGAGTCCTTTGAAATTGTTTTGGGTCATTGTGTTCCTGAGAAGAGTTAAGCCATTCAGAGTTGATCATCACACATAATGTTCCTGTTACTGTGTATCATGTTCTCCTGGTTCTTCTCACTTCACTTTGCATCAGTTCACGTAAGTCTTTCCAGGTTTTTCTGAAGTCTGCCTGTTCATCATTTCTTATAGCATAATAGTATTCTATTACATCATATACCACAGCTTGTCCAGCCATTCCCCAATTGATAGGCATTACCTCAATTTACAATTTTTTGCCATCACAAAAAAAGTTGCTATAAATATTTTTATGCACCAAAGTCCTTTTCCCTTTTTATGCTCTCTTTGGGATACAGATCTGACAGTGTTATTGTTGGTTCAAGGTATGTAGTTTGATTGCTCTTTGGGCATAGATCCAAATTGCTCTCCAGAATGGTTGGATCAGTTCATAACTCCACCAACAATGCATTGGTCATTAACAGGATTTAAAACATTTGTTGAAAAGTGAAGGGCAGGGAAGAGAAAGGGCAGGAAAGGGAAGAGCATGGAAAGACAGGGAAGGAAAGGGAAAAGAAAGAAAGGGAAAGGGAAGGGATGGGAGGGAGAGATGCACAGGGTGAAAGGGTGAGGAAAGGGAGAACAGAGAAGGAAAGGAACAGCAATGAAAACAAGGAATGAATGGGGATAGTGATGCATTCTTATTTATAAAACAGAAAAGGAGTGATAGCTCCCAGATCCCTCAAGTCATTAGATTGAGATTCGAGGAGCAAATTGATGCTAAAATGGGGAATGGAAATAGTAGGCTCTGTTCCTAAGAGAAAGTCTTCATTGCTAGGAAAGGGCCTTGACTGGCCTGTGTTACAGGGGGAAAAGTATTGGTACTACTGGGAGCTGAAGCCTGTTGCCATCAGAATTCTGAACACGGAGATTTTCTGGAATCATCAAGTTAGGACTGTTCTACCGAGACAGAAGTTCACTTCTTTTTCTGGGGACAACATGGGAGCCTTAAAGTATAGCAATAACTTAAAGCAGCAGCCAGAATGGACTGAATTATCACCCTAAGTCTCCAAGAGGGAGAAATGCATTCACTTTGTTAAGTCCTAGGGTCTGCCCAGAAGTGTTTAATAAAAACCCAAGAAAACCATGGTAGAATTTTCCCCCTTTAAAGCCTCTAGATACCTCTGGTCAGAGAGGATGTGTCACAGTAAACCCAAGGTCCCAGCAGTGCTATCCTAGCCAGTGAAGTTGGCCAGAAAACACAGGTCAAAGGCTAGGCATTCCAGTCAAGCCTGTGGACCTTGGAAAATGTCATTGCATTATAGATATGCACTGACCATCCACAATGTGCTCAGAAACCTCCAATATGCCCTTCCAGTCATGAGGATAAAATCTAAATTCCTCTTGCCTGGCATCCAAGATTCTTCTGCAGTCCCAACCTTCTTTAATACATTCATCTATGATTTCACTGGAGTCACAGACACATAGCATAGCCCCTCAGTACCTTACTAGGCAGTTTCACAGCCTGGCATCCAATCTTCTAATTAGGAATACCTCCTAGACTGGTATGGATACAGACATACAGTTTGTGGTCAGACCATATTCAAAGTCTCTCTGACTTGGTAGGACTCTCCTTTTCTATGAGTCCTAGCATCCCCTAACTGTTCTCATCCACTCAAATTCCTTACTCCTTTTATGAAGTTCTGTGACATTCATTTTTATACCATTTGGGATGCCCTATATAATTTAGTAGAAGGAACCTAAACTTAAGGTCAAGAAACTTGTGTTCTAAACTCAGCCCTGACACACTAGCTTTTTAACTATAGTCAAGTCATTCAAAGGTTAAAGTGGAGTTAAGTGAAGGTGATGAATAGATAATGTAGATAGTCACCCACTGTATCACCAGTTATCTTGATTATGTCTTGCCACTGGACTTCAATGACTGGAGAAGAGAGTGAGGCTCAGAATTTTGTACAGTTCTGCCTCTCTTAAATCCAATTTATTCACAAGTCAAGACATCACCCTTATGATTCCAAGAATGAAAGACGAACGACAACAATAGTGCCTGAAGAATAGTGATTGAATACGGGAGGTAGCAACAATGACAACAACAAAAAATTTCCAAAGAAGAAGAAGAGCAAGAAAGCTAAGTGGTTTTCTGATGAGTCTTTCCAAATGACTGAGGAAAGAAGAAAAGTGAAAGGAAAAAAAAGAAAGGGAAAGATATACACAGGAAATACAAGAAGATTTTCCTTAATGAGTAATGCAAAGAGATAGAAGAGAGCAATAGAATGAGAAAGAGGAGAAATCTCCTCAAGAAAATTAGAGATATCAAGGGAATGTTTCATGCAAAAACAGGCATGATAAAAGATAAAAATTGTAGGGATTTAACAGAAGCATAAGGGTTTGAGAAGAGGTGACAAAAATACATAAAACAACTATGCAAGAAAGATCTTAACATGATACGGTTACTGATCTAGAGCCAGATGTCCAGGAGAATGAATTCAAGTGGGCCTTGGGAAGCATTGCTAACAATAAGCCTAGTGGAGGTAGAGGAATTCCAGCTAAGTTATTTAAAATCCTAAAAGATGATGCCATTAAAGTGCTGCAACCAATAGGTTAGCAAATTTGGAAAACTCCACAGAGGCCGCTAGATTGGAAAATATCAGCTTGTGTCCCAGTTCTAAAGAAGGGCAATGCCAAGGAATGTTTGAATTACAGAATGATTGCACTCATTTCACAAGCAAGGGAGGATATGATGAAGCTTCAGCAAGGTAGCCTGAGCAATATGTAAACTGAGAATTACCAGAAAAGCAGATTGGTTTTTGAAGAGGCAAAGGAACTAAAGACCAAATTGCCAGCATTCTCTGGATTATGGAGAAAGCAAGGGAGTTTCAGAAAAAAAAAAATCTACTTCCCCTTCATTGATTATGCTAAGTCTCTGACTATATGGCAAGAACAAAATGGGGCAAGTCTTCAAAGAAAGTACCAGTTCATTTTACCTGTTTTCTAAGGAACCTGTTTGTGGGTCAAGAAGCAACAGTTAGAACTGAATATTGAAAAACCCATTGGTTTAAGATTGGAAAAGGAGTATGACAAGGCTATATATTGTCACCTTATTTATATAACTTACATGCAGAGGACATTAAGTGAAATGCCAGGCCAGACAAATCAAAAGCCAGAAATAAAACTGCCAGGAGTAATATCAACATTCTCTGATTGCCATCTCTGATGGCAGAAAGGGAAGAGGAGTTAAAAAGCCTCTTGGTGAGAGTGAAAGAAGAGAGAGTAAAAGCTGACTTGAAATTTAACATAAAAAAACCCCCAAAACTAAGATCTTAGCAACTGTTCTCATCACTTCCTGGCAAATAGAGGCAGAAGAAATGGGAAGTGTCAGAGTTTATATTCTTGGACTCAAAGATCACTACAGATGGTGACTTCAGCCATGAAATTAAAAGACCCCTTGCTCTTTGGAAGGAAAGGTATGGAAAATCTGCACAGCATATTAAAAAGAAGAAACATCACCTTGCTGATGGTGGTCCATATAGTCAAAGCTATGGCTGGGAGACTCAGACTATAAGAATGCTGAACACTGCAGAATCTATGCTTTCAAATTGTGGTGCTTGGGAAAATTTTTGAGGGTCCCTTGGATAGCAAGGAGATCAAATCAGTCAATACTCAAAGAAATTAATTCAAATTATTCACTGGAAGGTCAAATACTAAGCTGAAGTTTAAATACTTTGGCCACATAATGAGAAGACTGAACTCATCCAAAAAGACCCTACTTTTGAGAAATATTGAAGACAAAAGAAGAGAATGGCAGAGGACGACATGTACAGGTAGTGTTCTGGTGACCATGAACATGAACTTGGACAGACTTTCAGAGAGAGTGGAGAATAGAAAGATCTGGCATGTGATAATCTATGAAGAGCTGGATGTGACTGAATGACTGAACAGCAATAACCAAGTCATTCAATCTTGAAACTTTAGTGTTTCATCTTTAAAATAAGATGTATAATACCTTGTCCTACCTACCTTCTGTGGTTGTGATGAAGGCGAATTTTAAACCTTCATAATGTGAATTATCCTCATCATTACTTCTTTTTCTTCTACTACTGCTTCTGCTGCTACTACTACTTCTACTACTACTACTACTACTACCGTTACTTTTACTACCTCTACTACTATTATTACTTCTACTACAACTACTTCTCATTTTGGCACTTCATTACATATTGTTTATTCAACTGTTTCATGCCTATATCCCCTAGAACTCCTAGAGCCTATTTTCTGTCCCCTTTAATGCCTAATATAGTGCTTGGTATAGAGTAAGTATTTAAAAGTGTGTGTCGACTTTTGATGTGTTGACTAACTGGTTGGGGCTTTATAAAGATCTGATCAATAAAAATAACCCCACACCACAAGGTACCCGCCCTTCAGTAAATTGCCAAAAGGCCTATACCAAATATGTGTCCCTCAGAAACCTGCCTAAAAAAATCTCAGGCAAAAATCTTTGTTGTAGTAAAGGAATAGAATTAAAACGGGCACCCATCGGTTGATGACTAGCTAAACAAATTTTGGTGGATGAGAAGAAGAATGATGAATATAGAGGATTCAAAGAAATTTGGCAAGAATTATATAAAGTGATACAGAATTAAGTGAGCAAAAGAGAAAGAACCATAATAACGTCAAGGAAAATACCTCTTAAACTGTAATCGAAGTTGAACAGGCTTGTAGGAGCCACCTCAGGGAGTTTGAGCCCAGAGCTTATCTGGAAACTTGTGGGGGCTACAAGAGGCTCAGTATTTGGGCACATTGAAGATGATTAACTTCCTGGATGTTCCTGGTCATGTGGTAGCTCAGTGCTGAAGGATGTGGGCATTTTAAAATAAAAGAATACTCCCTTCATTCACTGCTAAACCAGATGCTGATGTTCAGTCATGCCTGACTCTTTGTGACTCCTTTTGGGGTTTTCTTGGCAAAGATACTGGATTAATTTGCTATTTCCTTCTCCAGCTCACTTTACAGATGAGGAAACTGAGGCAAACAGGGTGAGGTGATTTGCCTAAAGTCACACAGCTAGTAAGTGTCTGAGGCCAGATTTGAACTAAGGGAGATGAGTCTTTTATCCACTGGGCCACCCAACTGCACATGGAGATGATGACTTAATGGGCCTTTTAAAAGGAGAAACAGTCTCTAGTTTGGTCTCTCTTGCCTTAACTCTCTTGCTCATAAGGCAAATGCTGTTCTCTGTCTCTAGACTCATGAAAAGTGTGAGGATGCATGTTCTCTTTTCCCAATACCTTCTTCCAAGCGGAACATGCATTTGAATAAGTTTGTGCATGGCTCCCTGGTCACTTTCCCTGCTTTCCATTTCCTAAATAGGTGATCAAACATCAGATATTTCTGAGCATAGAGATGACCTCCTGAGAGTCTGTAAATCTCAAGTCCAGAGAACAGATCAGGTTGGTGGCAAAGAAAGCTTTTGCCCCAAGGAAGGTAAATGCTAACACAAAAAGAGAATTAGCACAGGCCTTGCCATTTTACTTACAGAACCATATCAGGAGTTGTTTAGACAGTGTAGAAGCAAGGTGAAATGTAAAATACCTAATCAGTAAAACTGCACACTGCTTTTTTTTAATGACTTTTAAGTATCAGCTACCAGGGAGATTGTAACCATAGTTTGTTTTTGTCAAAGGTGCACTTGGAGTGTTCTGTGTTTAGCATTCCTTTTGGAGAAACCCTAGATATGAGCTGAAACATAAGTTTTAAGTTGTTTGTCCCCTGGGAGGAGGTGGTAACCAGTGAGCCAAAGATTATAAACAAAAGCCCCCTCCCCTACTCACCCCAGTTAGAGACTGAGATCCTGTTGGACTGAACCTGGTTGGACTACATACATGGAGAAGTGGAGACTAGTGGAGAGAGAAGGAGCATAGTATGGTAGTCCCTAAGGGCCCAGCAGCCTCAGTACCTCAGGGTTACAAAAGACTTCCTAACGCTGTAGAAAATGGATGAGGAAGCATGCCTCCCACCTCTTGTCAGGGAGGTAATGAACTAGAGTAGAGAACGAGACAAACTTTCTCAGACATGGCCTGTGTGATAGATCCGGTGATGCATCTTTGTTACAAGAGAGGTCTTCTATTTAAGAGAGAGAGTTGAGTTAGTTGGAAAGTGACAAGCATGAAAAACAAAAGGGAAATGAGAGAAAAGTAGCATTAACAAAATATTTTAAAATACTCAAAAGAAAACAAAAGGGATGTTTTTGCTCAGAAAAGGATGCATGTAAATAAACTGCAATTTTGTTACTACTTTGCTAAATTTAATATATTCTTTTAAAAAACAAATTGTACCTAATAGATGTTTGCAGTTTCATGTACAATCATCTTCTTAATATACTTAAATGCTTATTTATTGTGATTGTTAAGTTCACAATAAAAGAGAAAATTTTTAAAATGAAACAAATCTCAGCCTTGCCTGCCGGAGGGCCCTCTTAAGGAGCTGTACATCGTAATTGGGTTAAGGCATTTGGTTCTCTAGGAGGAGAAATATATTGTCTAACTTAACTCTGCTGCCCATTGTCAGTTTAAAGGAAAGGACCTGGGAATAAGGAAACTTGGATAGAGAAAGGAAATCTGGTTAGTGGGGAAACATCCAAACTAGAAGGAACAAGGTAGGAAGGGATAGCACAGTGCTGGGACCTGGACAGTCAGAGGGTGCCACTCACTCAAAGAGAAGGCAATTAAAAGAGGGTACTATATCAAAAAGAGGAAGAAAGGGCATTGAAGAACAGCCTCACCCACCTCCCAGCTTTTGATTTAGGCCAGCTGGCCTAAGACACACATAGATTTTTGTCATTGTTTTCCATTGTTTATACTTGGTAGGTGATATACAGATAATGGGGTAAACCATTCATTCCCAGTTCTTTAGTATTCTTCCTCCTAGTTTATTTTACTCAGTTCTCCCTTCAAATCTCTCCATATATAGTAGGCATTGAATCAAAGCTGCTTAGTTAACACTCCTTCCCTCTCCTCAACAGGCCCCCTTGTCCTACCTTTCTCCATGTCTGATTCCCTCCCTTTCCTCCTTTCCCTCGCTACCATAGTATGTGATGGATGAAGGCCTGTCAATTGAGAATACATTTCCCAGAGTAGCAGGACATAGGGCAAAATTGGAGCTTCACTAGCCGGATCCTTTCCCAGCCGGTGTTTTCTACAACCGCTGCTTCACACCTGGCACTCAGTTTTTGTCATATAAATCACAGTCACCATCTAGACCTCAGGTGATCAGGTTTGTGAGGTAGCAACTAACAAAAAAACAAAACAAAACAGGACTTTGATTATCAGGAACATTTTGCTTATAAACAGCTACTTCTGGTAAAAATAGATGTAGTCTAATGATCAGTTCATTCATTTGATGACCTCAGTTGTTCTCAATAGACTGATACCCATCTACAAGGCTGGCTTAGAAATCCCTCCTTCTTGTTTTCATTTTGTGGATTATAACTCAAAGGAAAAACTCTCATCAAACACATTTAGGACTTGGTAAAGAAAGGATGACTGAAAGGGTCGCTTCTACAAAAGAAGGCAAGTTTGTTTAGCTTCATGCATGGTCCTTAATTAGAACAAATAGTCTTAGCCACACAATAAAATAAAATTGATGATTCAGTGACAGCTAATCGTTTGCAAGAAACAACAGATGCACTTACAATGAAGATATATTTCATGGTTTTCTTTTGTTGCTTTTTTTCCAAAGCACTCCTAACTGACTGAATAATGTATTATAATGACCACTCTAATAGTTCCAAATATGTTTTTAAGAATTTATAAAGCAATCTGTCTTCTGTGGAGTCAGGCAAAGGTTACTTAATTGGTGGTAGAGTTAAGAGAGAAGGGGCAGAGGCGTTGCACCCCAATTGACTTTAAATGGTCCCAGTATTATAGAGTGACCTTGAAGGTTTTGCAGAGTTTGAAAGAGAGCGTTGAAAAGAAGACAGAGTACTCTGCTAGCATGGGGAAAATGGTCTCAAGCTAAGAAACCAAGCTTTAGTAGTTATTTTATACTGCTTATTCAGAAAGATGATTACTGGGCAAGGGAAGAAGATGGGAGGAAGGAGAGAAGACTGTGGATTTGTTGTTTTCTCTTTCCCCTAGACTAGAGAAAGAGATGAGCCTAAACTCCAAGTTGGAGAATTCTGGCTAGATCACAGGGAAAAGTTGTTACTTGGGACCCTCAGAGGGATTTGCCAAAGGGGGTTGAGCATCTCCATCAACAGAGTCTTTAAGAATGCACTTCTGGGGTGGCTTCTTTGGAAGAAGCTTTGTATGCCAGATGAGACTATGGGTAACTGTCCCCCTTCCTCTCCCCCACAGTTTTGAAAACCCAGATGCTGGTGCTTCTCTCTCTGGTAACTGTGTATGTATGTAATGGTCAGTCAGTTGGATCAATCTGTTGATCTGTGATGCATGTTATTGCTTATGGTCAGATAGCTAGAAACCTTGTCTGTTGGTTTTTATTTCTCTGCTCATATTTTCTCTGGGGCAAAAGTAATTAAAGTAGATTGTTGACCCCTTAAAAAAAAAAAAAAAGAATGTGCTTTCCAGCCAGCCATCTAGAAAAGTTAGCAGGTGTGGGCCTGCTCAGGAGCTAGGGTCAGACCAACAGACTTCAGCAGCTTTCCAGAGCCCTCCTCTCACCTTCTGAGAAAAGGAATGGTGAGACTTTCTTTTTTCTTCAATTATCAGAACTTCTTGTTTGGAGGCCCAGAATTTAAATGATTATTCTGGCTTCTGAGGCTCTTTCAAGCATCAGAGATTTTGCAATGTCATGCATCAACCTCATAAAATTAGAATGTGGGTACAGAGAGAAGGGAAACATGGGTAATGAATGAAGAAAAAGCAGGCTTTAATGATACCCATCGCAAAGAGCTGGTCCACTCTCAATTATCCATGGTAAACTGCTGATCTCTGACTGACTTCTTTCTTTATATTCCCCATCTTCTATCACCTCCTCATCCTCACCATTAGTTACTACTCAAGGAGTGCTGAGTCAGAAGTTATTTACTTAGACTTTATGAAGTAGTAGAAGAAAAATTAGACTGAAGTTCAGGAGACCTGGATTCTAATCCCAGCCCTGATAGCCCTGTCACAGAGGTGTGACTATGGACAATTCACTTCTGGAGTTTATACTATAGACAATCTACCTTTCTGGTACTCAGTTGATTTAATATAAAATGAGGGGAATTGATCCAGATGTGGCATTTTATAACTATCTTCTGTTTGGAAATCCACATGTCACCTGCTTTTTCCCTTAGCTTGAGACCCAGCTGATGGAACACTATGCCTCAAGGAAGGAGTACCTGAGTTCAAATCCAACCTCAGATCTTCGACAACTCTATGACCCTAGGCAAGTCACTTAACCACTATTTGCCTCAGTTTCCTCAAGTGTAAAATGGAGATAACAATAACAGCTGTCTTCCAGGGTTATGACAATCAAATACGATAATATTTGTTAAAAGCCTACCACAGTGCCTGGTACATAGTGGGTACTATGTAAATACTTATTCCCTTTATAAATTACCATTTTTGGCCAGGAGGAATATTTTAACCTGTGATTTCATCTGTGTAAGAAACTCCTGGTACAGAAATTACTTCCACTGATACAAATCAGCAACTCATCGGTGACTTGGGAGGGGAAAAAGTAAGCCAAAGTGGCTTGCCTATGGTGATATGGCTGATATGTATCCAGATTAAATGCAGGAACTCTCCAGTTTCTGATTCTAAAGTCAGCCCTCTATGCAGATAATTGAGAGCAGTACAGGTTACTTCTCCCAACATCAGAAGACACCTCTCTCATCAAAGTAAGCATACCACCTAAACACTCCATGGCCCAGGTACTACTTGATCTCGATCTTCTCTGCAAATCTCCCAGGTACAGACTCATTAATGAACATCATTTGTTCCAAAAGCCTTGTTAATTTCATGCTGACCTGATTGTAGCTAATTAAAGATCTGGGTCCCACACTGTCATATGCAAGACTCAGAGCAGAGATTGTCCCGGGGACTTTCTCTTTCTCCCCTCAATACCTGCTTTTGGGGGAAACCTTAGCTTTCTACTAGAAATGTTTCTCCTAAGTGAATGCCCCATTCCCAGAAGGAATGGGCAGATTCTCTTGGTAAACCAAAAACTCAGTTATAGTCATAATAGTTTTCTTTTACAGAGTACCTTACAAAGCCCTTTTCACACAACAACCTTATGAGGTAAGACATGCAAGTATAATTATTTCCACTTTACAGATGAGGAAACTGAGATAACAAAAGAGGTAAAGTCATTTGTCCAGGATCACACAAACAGTATTTAGCACAGTCAGGATTTTTACCCACTTCCTTAGACTCCAAAGCCAGAGTTCTTTCTACTCCAAGATGCACAATAAACAACAGCATTCTATCATCAAGCACTCCTCTTTCCAACCTTTCCTGAACAAATCCAACCTATACCGGCACACCCTCTCCTTTTGATAGCTGCCTCACAGAGAAATGGCTTCCCTTAGCTCACACAAAATGAAAAATTAATTAACGACCATATGGTGTAATGGGAAGAGTTCTAAAATTGTAGTCAGAACATCTCAGTTCAAATCCTCTCTCTGCTATTCCATACCTGTGCGACCTTGAGGTAGATATTTGAACCTCCTCCAGGCCTCAGTTTCTTCATCTGTACAATGAAAGACTTGGAGGCCTCTCAGAGCCCTTCCAACTTTCAGAAATCATTTTTGTCCCTTCCAATGCCTCTGGTCAGCGTTTACTTATTTATTGTGCCGTAATCTTCCCTGTTTACCCATTTCAGAGTCATCCAGAAGTCAAATCTAGCTTCTGATATCTAGGGTTCTCCAATATATTATTCTGTGTTCTGTCTAGATCCAATTTCAATAGTTGGTTGAAGCTAAGATGGGTCTTTTGGAGTGTAGGAGCTGGATCCAATCTCCCCTGTCCCCTAGCCAGCAGTTCCTTGCAGGTTAAAGTTGTTATTCAGCTGAGTTTGACTCTATGTGGTCCCATTTGGGGTTTTCTTGGCAAAGATGCTGGAGTGATCTGCCATTTCCTTCTCTAGATCATTTTACAGATGAGGAAACTGAAGCAAACAGAGTTAAGTGACTTGCCCAGGGTCACAGTGCTAGTAAGTGTCTGAGGCCAGATTTGAACTCAGGAAGATGAGTCTCCCTGATTCTAAGCCCAGCGCTCTATCCATTGAACCACCTAATGCCCTTTCCACCTAGCTGCAGGTTAAAAGTAAGAGGCTGGTATTTAGACGTTAAGGCAGAAATGAGTTTCCCTTTTTCATTTCCTACTCAATATACAATAAATATAGCAAAACAAAAGCATCACATTCAGCAAGCCCTGAAATTGCTTCTGCTTCTTCCTCCCCTCCTCCCTTCTTAAGAAAATATTTGTATTGACATTCTCCTCATCTCTTCCTCCAGTGAACAGATGCTAAGGGAATGGGACATATAAAATATTAAGCAAACACACAAGTGAAAATTGAGGGTGTTACTGATCTGCTCCCCAGTGAAGCAACAGGAAGCAAATCAGCCTGAGCAGTTTCACATTTAGGGGAACTAGAAAAGTGTGGGGGAGAGACAACTGGGGATTCCAACAGGGACTATGCTATCACCACTGAGTTTCTAGGCAGGAGAGCCCTCTGGAGACACCTACAGTGTTTAGGAGTGAAAGAGCTACCTGCTTTCACAGCATCACAGAGAAGAACTGAAATTGCCCCTGCATTCACTCCAGATGTAATGGTATCTTGAGGTGACTATATATATGAATTCTAAAGGATCATAAAGGTAGAGCTAGAGGGGACTTTAGGGGCCAGAGAATTTAACCCTCCCCATTTTAAAAATGAGGAAATTGAAGTCCAGAGAAGTTTAGAGAGAGGCTCAAGGTCATGTAATAAATAAGTGGCAGGGTTGGGGGGTTCAAATCCAGGTTCTCTGTCTCCAAATCCAGAATATTTTCCGCTCAAATATCTCCTAAGAAAAAAAGCTCTGCATTGCATCCTCTCAATCAGGAAGTCATTTCTTGTGTCCAATCTCAGTTTCCCTATAGAAGTTGTTTCAATGACCATATAGTCCACTTATCTGAAGCCTGAATCTTTCTGGCTGCAATTCAAATACAGTTTCTTTGGTTAGGCCATTACTAGAGGTGGAGACAGCTGGTATAATATTTTTGATATAATAATGCTGCATATACTTAAAGAAAGATATTAAGTTGGCTCAGCCTTCTCTTCTCTAGGCCAAAATAGCAAACTTTCAGAGCCAGACTTTCTGGATTTATTGTAATACCCTGCTTGGCTTCAGAAGTCAGGTATTTTACAGAAGTACAGGAAGAGGAGGTACCTTGCTCTCAACATTAGGGCTATGGCCACAAATGTCTCTTTCACATCATTGTTTTACGTTCCCACCATAGACAGTAATTGTCCCCTGGGTTACCAAACAAGCTCCTCCTGTTATTTGGAGGTATTTCTCAATCCAGGGGAAGTATGGGAAGGGAAGTTGTAGAGGAATGAGCTACAAATGTTCTAAACAGCCATTTACGGGATTAGGGGAAGCAAAGTAAAAGCCATACTGAAGCAAGACATCCCCAACTCTTCCATCTTCTGCTCTACCATTAATACTTCCTCCCCAAAATGTATGTATCATGAAAAAAGCATCCATTCTGGTCTTCCTGTTACATGGAAATTTCTCTCCCTCCCTCTCTCTCTCTCTCTCTCCCCCCGCCTCCATTACATTGAGAATAATTTTTTTTTAAATTATACCACAAAAAATCCACAAGGAAATGATTATACAGATTCTGTACAAACACAGAGGGAAACAAGGCATTCAGTCAATAGACATTTATTAAATATCTGCTAAAGTACCTGGCACACAGGGGCAGCTACTAGTGAAGTGGACAGAGTGCTGGACCTGGGAGTCAGGAAGACTCATCTTCCTGAGTTCAAATCTAGTCTCAGATATTTACTAGCTATACAATCACAGGAAAGTTATTTAACCCTGTTTCCCTCAGTTTCCTCATCTGTAAAATGAGCTGGAGAAGGAAATGGTAAACTACTCTAGTATCTTTGACAAGAAAACCCCAAATGGAGTCACAAGGAGATAGACATGACTGAGCAATGTGCCAGGCAGTGTGCTAAATGCTAGCAATACAAAGAAAGGCAAAAAATCCTTCCTTGCCCTCAAGGATCTCATAATCTGATGGAGGGCGCTGTGAAAACAACTATGTACAAGATATACACAAGAGAATTGGAAATAGCCAACATATGGAAGGCACTAAAATTAGGAGGGATCTGAAAAGGCTTTCTGTAGAAGGTGGACTTAGAGGAAAACATTTTACCTTTAAGGAGCTTTAATTATCAGAGGAATTTTTTCTTACATTAAACCATAACTTGCCTCTACCCAGTCTTGCTTCTAATTCTCATCTCTGGGGCCGATGGGAATGAGTCAATGAATCTCCCTGATCTTCAGTTTCCTCACTTGTAAAATGGGAATCATACCAGTACTGCCTACCTCATAGTTAATAAAACACATTATAAGTAATATAGTACTATGTAAACGCTTTCTCATTTTTATAATTGTTAGTAAGATCACGCCTTTAGCCCTCATCCTACTATTATTCACACAGTTATGAGCTGTCTTTGTGATTAGCAGAACCACAAAGTAACTCTAAAAGATAAGGAGTTGGCATATATGACTCATGCCCCTCCTAAGAGTTTCATGACCCAACATGTGAGGCAGAGCTCTCCATAGTTCAGAAATATGAAAAGCAACATTGACAGTTTGGGTATTTTTCTTCCCTCCTTAGGGAAATGGAGTATGCAGAAAACAGGAGGATGTTTCAGAGGAAACAGGATGATTGATACAGACAGTAGGGCTATATGGGGGAGGGGGGGGCAACCAAGGAAGGAGCACATTAACTGGCCACACATGTAGGCCTCCTGAGAAAAAGCCCTGAAAGCAGGAACAATAATTTGGGGAAACCAGGGAAGGCCAGTTGTGTGCTCAGAATAAAGGAGAGGCAGATTCAGGAAATTTCAGTGACTGAGTTCAGAAGGTTCTGTTAAGGGAGGGTTTACGAAGCTTCAATGGAGGACAATTTCAACCCAGAAAAGAGGAGAATCAGGCTCCAGACAGAAAAGACCTTGTTTCCTTAGTGACCAAGAAAATTGAAAGACAAAACCTTGGTCATATAGTATATGAAGTGTTCAAGTAAGAATGGACCAGCAAAGACAGATAGAATGACCCAAATATGCCAGTCCTGTTAACATGGAAGCCACCAAGACCTACCATTTGCCTTACTACTGGGCCCTGTGACTCACTGGGCCTTGTCATCTACCAAACTGGAACACCAGTTTACTTGTTGGGTTAACATGTGCCAAGCTAACCGGAGTAATGAGTGTGTATTTAGAGTTACCAGCTCTATCATTCATGTCCTCTAAAGTGAATTAGATGCTGCTCACATGTAGAGGGAAGAGAAAAGACCATGGGAACTAGAGAAGGAAGTCCTGCTCTTCCCTTGGTGGTAGTATCAGAGAGTTTGCCAGAGGTTTGAACGTCTAATGAGCTTGTTGTTTGCCGACCTCTTTTGCTCATATTTCTGCCAGGTTTTCAGGAGTAGCCATGATACTATATGACCAGGCTGGCCAGAAATGATCTGGGATGATCCTTGGGACTCTATGGCTAGGATGGAAGGCAAGTAAGGTCACGCCACAAGGGCATGTGGGAAGGGGGCCCAGGTGAGAGTGTATTCCAGGGGATCTGAGTGGAGATTAATGACAATAATGTTGTTATCATTAACATATTTACTTAGTATTTTAAAGCTTGCAGAGTTCTTTCATCATTAAAAAACAACAACCTTGGGGGGTAGGTAATGTGAGCATTATCATTCCCATTTTACAGATGAGAAAACAGTCTCTAGGGGATTTAGAGGTTGGACCCTGATCCTATTATTAAGAAACACCAGAGTTGAGGTGTGAGTCCTGGTCTCTCTCGACCCTTAAAGTTATTCTTATTTTCATTAGATCGCTTTGTCTCTCAATCAGTTATCAGAGTAGGATGGAACAGAATGGAATGAAAAAACATTTTTAACTGTTTCCTGGATGCCGAAATGGAAATACAAACAGAAAAGCATGATAGTTCCTGCTCTCAAAGAGCTTCCATTCCAATTGGAGAAGAAAACACATATAGGAGGGTTCAGCTATAGGGTAGATATGACCCAATGGTCCTTAGGTCTCAAAGGAAGAAGAGATATGAAGGTCCTCTATCATCGATCCAGAAGGATCATAGTTGGTGACTTCTTCCTCATTGAAGTGGCATGATTGGCCATGTCCAACACATGGCCAGGGTCTAAGAGGGTCCAGGACTATGAATGTTGGGAAAGGGAGATTGTGGTGAGGTCTGAGGAAGGGGCTGGCTGGGGCACTGGGGAAGTGTGCTTCATTAGCTTGGTTGCTATGCTCTCTAGTGCTCAGTTGTGGTTTGTTGAGTTGGGTGTGTTGAGGGAAAGAGTTTCATTCCAATCTGATCAGCTTCTGCCAAGGAAGAAATCAAGACTTATCAACCTGGAAAGCCAATGATCATAGACTCATAGATCATTAGAGTTTGAAAGGACCGTAAGAGAGTATCTGGTCCAATCACCCTTCATGTTCCTCTTCATTTTACAGCAGAGGAAACCGAGGTCCACAGATATTAAGTGACTTGGCCTAAGATCCAACAAAGTAGAAAGTAGCAGAATCAAGATTTGAGTGTTCTGACTCCAAAGGTAGCAATCTTTCCACTATGTCACATGATCACCTCAATTAACCATGTCAAAATCAGAGAACTTATAAGAGTCACAAGGAGTGGGCTGAGACCAGAAGATCCCAGAAATGTGACTTGTTCCAGCAGAACCTCCCTACAAACCGTGGCCTTTTAATAGGAAGCTCTGAGATTTCTGTGTAGCTCTCCTCAGGCCACTTATTGGGAGCTGGCTTTATATTAAGTAGTGTTTTACTGAGTGTCCTACTGAGTTGTAGGAGGCAGTGCTACTGGTGGCTAGACAGGTAGCCTTGGACTTGGAGACAAGATGACAAGAATTCAAATCTTGCCAGAGACATTAGCTATATGAGCTCTGGCAAGTCACTTAAATTTTCTGAAACTTGGTTTCCCTCTCTATAAAATGGGGGAAATAATAGCACCAACAGGGTTATGGTGTGCATCAAATAAGATAATATATGTAAATATTAGCTACATAATCAAGGCAAGTAGGGATTTCTGCCAGGGCCTTTGATATCTGAGTCATCTACTGGTTCTGGAGCGGGGGCAGGACAAATGAGTTGTGGACAGAGAAAGGACGACAGGGAATTGGCTAACACTGAGAACAAAACTGACCCTGAACTGGGGGAACTCCAGACAATCTGGGAACTGAAGGACTGGGGGTGGGGGTGATGAAGTAGGAAGTGGAGGGTCACTAGAGCCCAAGGGGATGGGATTAATGGTAAATTACAGAGTCCCAAATCTAATTCAGTCTCCATACATTTTACCCTTAATACATACTTGGAGATGAGCTTTCATGCTGCCTGAATGCAGGTTGTCGTTGCTCTCTGATGACAAATCCTTCAGCCTCAGGACCCTGGCTTAGTGGGAGGACAATTCCAGGGGACCTGCCAGGGATCACTCAGCAAAACCAAATCAACAGTGACAGCAAGGCCATGTGAGTCCTGTGAGAGGCAGAGGCAAAAATAACCCCAGGAGCCACAAAGGACTGGGAACCAGCCCAGGCTCCTACTTTTCCTCCATTTCAGGTAGGAGCACGAGCATGATGGCCCTGAGACCTTCCACTAACAGGAAATTAAGAAATTGTCTATTTAATGAAATTCAAAAATAAGGAAAATGCAGGGACTGAGCGTGGGGTAAGACCCAGCCTCTTCTTAGCTCATGAAAGCTTGCACAGTTATGGGGAGAACCTGTGAATTTCATTTCTGCAACTTAAAGGCTGGGTCACCAGAGCTGTACATGTTTCCGTTTCTCTCATCAGCTTGACACCACAACTCACTCTGGGCACTGGGGGCCCAATTAGATTGCTTTCCACATCATAGAACACGAGGAGGATAATGGGTTCTGACAGCAAGGAAATGGAGGCTCTGGAGCTGGCCAGCTTTCCCCACCTTCCCAGGGAGGGTGTGGGGGAGCTCCTTCTCCCTCACATGCTCTGGGTGCCCCTCCCCTCTCTGATATGCCTCATCCTTCCTCTCTTGCAGGGCCCCCTCCTCCAAGGAGTCAGCCTCGTGTATTAACCCTAGGAGACCCAAATGGTTCCTTTGGGCAGCGCACCTTTAGGGGATTACTTAGCAAGCTCAGTTTGTTCTGAGATTTAACTGATCACTCTCTTGGTGAAGGACAAAGAGAGGACAACAGGGAACTGGCCCAGGGTCCCCACTGAGAACAAAAGTGGCCCTGAATCGGGGGCATTCCAAACAGGGCAGACTGAATGAGGGGGCAGCGATGGAAGAAGTGTAATTGTTTCTTTACTACGTGTGTATTGCAGGTTGCTTCCTCCCTAGTGAGACAGAGAGGTAGGATCCATTTCTCTTCCTTTTCCCCTAAAGCGGGCAGAGTGGACCTACAGTCAGAGCAGACTTGCAACTACTGGGGCCCACGAGAAGGATAAAGCAAATGTTTCTCGACATTTTATCGGGCCTGGAGCACAGGGTAAACTGATTGATCCTGAGCATTTCACTCACATCATCCTTTTTTGGAAAATAATGCCTGGTTCAATGAGAAGAATGCCGGATTTTTGAGTCAGAGGACCTTGGTTCGACTCCCAGATCTTCCTCTAATCCCAAACTGGCCAAGTACTATCTATGTGGGCCAGGGGAAGTCATCGTCCTCTCCAGGCCTCATTTTCCTCAGCCGTAAAATGATCCTGTTCTCCTTCTCCGATGCTATCATCCTTCTTATGTGAGTTAACATACGTAACGGGCTTAGTAGACCTTAAGGTGCTGTATAAGTACCTTTTATCTATTTAATTTGCAAATTTTAATTTTTATGCTTAATTTTGTTGATTTAATTATTTTTTTTGTTATAATTAGCAGTAATAATAAGTTCTCCCCTTCACACACTCCTCTGTCCAGCCAAACTGGCCTTTTTGTTAGTATCGTCTCCTGTTGCGGCCCCTTCGCACAGGCCTGAAAGGTGCTTCCTCCTCTCTAGAATCCCTAGTTCTCTTCAAAGCTTAGTTCAAGCATTATCTTCTACATGAGACCTTTCCTTATCCTCCAGCTGCAGTTTCTCCCCCTGGAAATTCTCTGTATTTACTTCACCTACACTTTGTGTAGGACTATGTATATACATGCTATTTCCCCATATGGAATATAAATCCCTTGTCTTTGTACCCCACAGTGCCTAGTCTAGGGCCTGACAGACTTGGAGCATAATAAACGTTTGTTTATTGATTGTTTGTATATCTCATAGCCCTTGCTGTGACAGTTATATCTTCTATTTTTCTTCTCTGTGGAGACATAGGATAGCCCCAGGGATCAGATGAACCAAGGCCAGAACCATGAGGAGTATTCTTGTGCCCTGGGCAAGTAGAAGATAATGCTGAGGGCAAAGAGAACATTGAGAAGAGCTTAATTATGGTGCAGCCACTAGTTTTCTGTCATGTAGCTTCTGACTTCGGGTAATTCTGGTAAATAGGTGCTAAACTCAGTTATCTCCACAGTGACAATGGACATGAAGTACTTTGAAGCTCTCCAAATTTCAGTTCCCTGGGGCAAAGTCCCTATCTCTTCATCCTGGCCAGGGCCCTGGCCTTTGCCGAAGTCTTAATTCTACAGGGATAGGGAAGTTTCTCTAAGGGAAAGGAAGTGTCACAGAAAGGATAGAACACCGGGCTTTGAATTAAGAAGACCTGAGTTCAGGCTCTACCGTAGATCCTTACTAGAGACGTGACCCTGAACAAATCACTCAGTCTCTCTCTGTACTGTGGATTCCTTACCCACAAAATGAAATGGACTACATGGTCTTTAGAGTCCCTTCCAGTCTACTTCCTAGAGTCCCTTATGACCTTATAAAACGAGGAGCCACAGAGAGTGAGAGATTGCCAGAAGCCAAACCCTATCTCTCCCCAATCCTCACAGTTTTCTGACATGAAACCCAAGTGTGACATGGACAGACAGGGCCCATCCTGGCAACATCCCATTCATCTCCATGACAGCTCTCTCCACCCAAATGCTCATGTGGCATGAAATTGTCATAACATAACACAACACAATGTGGGAAAGGAATGGATTTAAAATAAGCATTCTGTGTGGAGGTGTTCCTACCCAAAGGCCTGATCTGAAATCCACCTGGTATCCTACCCCTCCTGACTATTTTTGTTTGTCTGTCGGTGTCCACAACAGCAAGTGGGCAAGTCATTTAACATCTCAGGATCCTAGTTTCTTCATTGGCAAAGGAGGGGGTTGGATTCTATGCCACCCCACTCCCTCATCTCCCCAGGATACTTCCAGCTCTCAATCTATTATGCTTTGAACCTATGATGTCCATAGAATAACAGCTTTGGTCTAGACATTGCCTAGAGACAGCTATTGTTTATGTTTCATTTTCAAAGACCAATGACATAACAAGGATGATGTCTTGACTTGCACATGAATTGGACTTAAGTGAGGCAGAGTGGTACAAAGTCACTCTCTCCTCCAGTCATTGAAGTCCAGCAGCAAGGCAAAAGTCAAGATAATTGGCAATGGCCTGGGATGAAGCAGATGACCTTGGGGTCTTCGATATCTGACCAAGCTCTAAGTACCTGCTTTTACTGTCTTTGTGGCAGGTGGAACAAATTGTTATCCTGGAAGCAGCTAGGTAGGCAAGATACAGAGTGTTGGACTTGGAGTGAGGAAGACCTCAGTTCAAATTTGATTTCAGATAATGAGTACTAGTTGAATGACTCTAGGTAAGTGACTTAAAGCTCTGTCTGCTTCACTATCTCCTAGAGTTGTGACAATCCCATGAGATATGTTTATAAAACACTTGGCACAAACTGGCACATAGTAGCAGTATATTTTATATATATATATACACATATAT
The DNA here is from genome assembly GCA_028658325.1 of Potorous gilbertii. Lineage (NCBI taxonomy): Eukaryota > Metazoa > Chordata > Mammalia > Diprotodontia > Potoroidae > Potorous > Potorous gilbertii. The sequence continues at coordinate 150,781,543 of CM053771.1, read as the reverse complement.
ATATATATGTATATATATATATGTGTATATATATATATATGTGTATATATGCATAAACATATGTATATATGTGTGTGTTATATACATATAATAGTTCCCTTCCCCTTCCCCTAGTGTCTATTTGCTTTATAACTGGCCTGTTTGCTCAATGTCTCTCTTAAAGCAATCTCCATTTCCATTACATAGGACAATATCCAAAGAACAAAGTAATTCACCCAGCACTTATTAAGTGCCTATTCTATACAGAGCTTATCTTAGTTAAGTATTTACAAACATAGATGGGTTACAATCTGCACCATGCAAGGGAGTATCCATTATCAAAGATCACAGATCCATGAAAGTCCACAAAGCATATGGACCACCATTCTAGAAACTAGGGGAGAGACAAAGTTTAGAGAAAACATGGTCCCTGTCTTCACACTAGTCTAGGCCCTGTTCTGCTGGTAAAACACCCTGCTTTCAAGTCATTCCAGCTACCCCTAGTCACTTAAAATTCTTTTTTTCCAGACACTGTTGTAAGAGTTCAACCTGCAGCAAACTCATGACTTTCCCCTGTTTACTCCAAAAGCTTCATTTTCATTGTTGTTCCCTTTAATCCACCTATCCTGTCATCAGCCCACAGGCCTATTAAATTAATGCAACCTCACTTAAGCACACATTAATCCTCACCTAATACAAGTTAATCCATACACAGTCTAAACATGAATTTCTAAAATCAATGTTTTTTAAAAAATTTCATCCATAGTAAAATAGATTACAAAAGAACCCACAATTCTTGGGGAGGGAGCTATTTCTTTAAAGCAGGTGACCTGTCCCCTGCAGCTCAGCTGAATTGAAACAGAAGCAGATTCTCACATCCTAGCAGCATCCCATGGCTAGAGAAGCCTCAGCTGCCAAAATATCTGAGTGGTGGGAAATATCTGCCACTGGATCTGAGTTCAAGGAGGAGGAAATGTTTGTGTGGGGCCTGGGGTACTAATCTTCCAGAAATGGCTATCCTTTAGTCATAGTTATAGTTCTATACCCCCATGCCTACCCCCAACTTCAGTACCCCATTGGAGCAAGCCTACAGAAAACTTGTTTCCAAAGTCAGTCTTGAAAACCTGGTCTCCTTTTTATCTTTCCTTTCTGTTTTCCCAGGGAACCACTGCATAGGTATTGGTGGCCATGAGGGACTCATAGATTTATAAACCTACCAAGGAGGATTAGGGGTTAGGAGAAAAAAAAAAGAAAGAATAGAATGAGTATTAGGAATCTCTGGGGGAAATATGTCCTAAATGTCCTTTCAGCCTGAGGACTATCTATAACTCTATTAGATGTCAGACTACAGACCACCTGCCAAGGGACCAGGCTGCCTGACCTCTGGGGTTTTTCTGTTTCACACATTTGTGCTTGTTGGGAAGGAGCTGGAGAAGAGGAGGCTTTATGGTACTGAGGGAGATAGAAATGTATTCACTGCGAGAAACACTCATCTTTGATTTCTCCAGTCTTTTTTCTTCTTTAACTCAGCAGCATTCACAATACTTTGCCAATCACCACTCAGTGATTGGGCTATGAGTGACTCCTGCTCAGTGAAATAACAGGAAATAACAAGCTATGCAAAAAGTAGACTCAATAATGCAGAATAGATCACAGTGCTTGCATGTATGAGGGTGTGTATGTATGTGTACTCAGGGATGCACACACACGTTCACACCTATATGTGTCTCAGTCTTTCTAAAGGAATTATATTGGATGCTTCTGAATACATCAGAAATAGAAGTTTTCGGAAAACTTGTGGGTTAGGTCTGGAGGAGGAAGCCTGCTTAGCATTATCTTGAGATTTCTTATCATTTCTAACACTAACCTGGCTCCTTCTCTTTCCCTCTCCTTCCCTCTCCTTTTCTCTTCTCACTTCTTGATAGAGAAGAGGCCAAGGGGAAGGAATACATCTCCAGTCCTTTCCTCCCTTGTTGATGTAAAATTAAATAATCTCTTAGAGCAGTGCTGCCCTTCCAGATTGGCTGAAGCAATCTATTAACTGGGGGAGAGTTGATAGAATAGAAAGCAGCAAGGAGAGAATGGGTATCAGAAGGAGAAAATTATAGCCATTTGGTCTCTCGATTGAGGCATTTTGCTCCAGGGCAGCTAGGTGGTGCAGTAGATAAAAGTGGAGCCTAGCATCAGGAAGACTGCTTTTCCTGACTTCACATCTGGCCTTACTAACTGTGTAACCTTGGACAAGTCACTTAACTCTATTTGCCTCAGTTTTCTTAATTGAAACAAAAATGAGCTGGAAAAGGAAATGGCAAACCACTCCAGAATTGCTGTCGAGAAAAGCCCAAATGGTATCAAGAAGATCTGGGAATGACTAAAAGCAATTGAAATGTTTTTTTTCCCTCCTCCTTTTCAGTTTACAAGGTTATCAGTCCAACTCAATCCCCATAAATGTGGATCAGATCCTGATGTGTATGAAGTGAAGATGTCAATCCTTCTCTCCAACTGTTCCCAGAAAGGTCCTCCACAAAGCAAATCTATCATATGTTAAGGACTATTTTTAATGTTTCTATTTTAATGGAGTTGTTGTTGTTGTTGTTGTTAGAGGCAATCAGGATTAAATGACTGGTCCAAAGTCACACAGCTAGTAAATTTCAGAAACTGGATTTAAACTCAGGTCTTCCTTACTCCAGGGCCAGTACTGTATCCACCATACCACCAAGCTGCCCTTGTCAAGGACTTTTTGTTCCTATTTGTAGGTGAGGTCTAAAGGGTAAGTAAGCTCTAGCTCAGAAGGGGAAGCTTCTCTCTATCCTCTGAGCACACCCATACCACTGAAGGACATTCTTTTCAGAGTATTAGAGAGGCACTGGGCCAGGTAGGCTGAGAAATCCACCAGGTGGGTGAAAGTCTTTCTCTCTCTGCTCTGTGGAAACCTCACGTCTTCAGTGACAACCTTTGCACAGTTTAATTTGGTCCAAACTCCAGTTAACCAGCCGCCTCTGGACCCTTCTCATTCCCTGCCTCCTCCTGACAGCCCCAGCTCAACTGGAATAATTGCTTCTCAAAAAATAAAGATAAAAGAGTGTCAGAGAAATTTTGAAAAACCAAGAGGGGTCAGGTCCCTTCTCTCTACCCTTAAACAGTGAGGCCTGATTAAGGGGCCAAGGCAGGGTAGGAATAGGGATGAGATCAGGCTGTTCCTTTCAACAAATAATTTTTTTTTCCTAAACCTTCTCCTAACTATATAGTCTCTCCTCTTTGTGCCCCTCCCTAAGGCAACAGAAGGAGAAAGGAAGAACTTCACTGAGGCCAGCTTGATGTCTTGCATGGAGCCAGAGGTCCTTGAATCATGGAGTCATTCTTCAGTTTGCCCTGGGCCAAGTTTGTCTGCAACGTCCATTCTCCTCTACATTCAATTTCACTGTCACCATCCTTTTGCCCAGCACACCTATCTTGCTCTTCCAACCTCTGGAGAACTTTCGCCACTTCCTTCCTCCTCCCCCTCCATAAAAACTTAGCAATTCTGTGTCCCATTCTCTCAGAGCCCAGCTCTCTGCTGGGTGATATGGAATCAGGTGGCAGTGGGTTCTGGTTGGGGTTGGTCTAAATGACCTCTGAGATCTCTTCTCGGTCTATGTGATTCTGTGATTCATTTATATATGCAACTTCTGAAGATCTCTCAGTTATGTCAATAACTTTCACTCTCAGCTACGTAGGAACCCATGTAGGAACTGCAAAAACTGTCCACTGGGTTTCTTGCCTTCAGAATGGGATAATTTTCCCAAAATAGTTCTACAATATGTCTTCAGTACGAGACCTCTGGTCCATCTCTCAAACAATCTCTTGTCTCTGATCCACATCCTCCCAAAAATCAAAAGGGCAGATTCCTTTCCAGCAAATAGGCAACTCTTCAGTTTGGGGAGAACTGTGGGCCCTTACCTCTGCTGCCTTGTTATTAAATACAACTTCACTACAATTTAACCAGTCTTTATTAAATATCTATTATGTGCAAGACATTTTGCTTGTCCCGGGGATATGAAGATGGGAAATGGTTCAGTCCCTTCCCTTAGGAAGTTTATAGACTACTAGGAGGTTGAGATGTACACAGAAATAATTATGACACAAGTTAGATGAAATGTTTTTAGGATAGATCAAATGGAGCATGATGACATATTCTTGGATGTAAGGATCAGTTTTTACCTGTGATCAAGGAAAGCCTGAGCTAGACTAGAGCTGGGTTCTGAAAAAAGGGAAGGTTTTCCATAGTCAGAGATGCATTGAAAATTTTTTCCAAACAGGGGAAATTGAGCTCAGCTGCAAAGAGAGGGGACAGGGGAAGGATGCAAAAAGGAGACTGACTAGCTATCTAGTTTGACTAGAAGGATAGTGGTGCCTTTACCAGAAATAGGTAAGTTGAGAAGAGGAGTGGGTTTGGAGGAAAACCCACTGTGCTGGATGTGAAAAAAGATAATATGAAGTAATTTAAAAAAATTATAAAATTGGCCATTTATTTATCAGTTTAAGTTTTGTTTGTTCAATTTTGATTAATTTTATTAGCTCATGCAAACAACCAAGCAACCCCTCTTTCCCACAAGATACATTCTTCCCCAATGTTAAAAAAACCATCTAATTGAATCATCATGATGAACAATATCACCTTCTACTTGCAGTTTACTGATTTGAGGAATTGTGTATATGACCTTTGATAGTATGGCAACAATATTGTCCATTGTATTTGACATGAATTATTTTTTGCCTTTTTTGTTCTGTCTTCATTTACATTTTTGCAATCATTGTGTACATTATTCTTTTAATTTTTACTTCACTCTTCATCATTTCATGTAAGTCTCCTGATATTTCTCTAAATTCTTCATATTTATCATTCCTTTTTTTGTCACAAAATAAAATTCTTTATTTAACTTTTTACATTCATTTTCACAAAATTTTGGGTTCCAAATTTTCTCCCCATTTGTCCCCTCCTCCCACCCCAATACACCAAGCATTCTAATTGCCTCTATCACCAATCTGCTCTCTCTTCTATCATCCCTCCCTTCCCTTACCCCATCTTCTCTTTTGTCCTGTAGGGACAGATAACTTTGTATTCCCTATTACCTGTATTTCTTATTTCCTAGTAGCAAGAACAATACTCAACAGTTGTTCCTAGAACTTTGAGTTCCAACTTGTCCCTATCCCTCCCTCCCCACCCATTCCCTTTGGGAAGACAGACAATTCAATATAGGCCATATCTGTGTAGTTTTGCAAATGACTTCCATAATAGTCATGTTGTGTAGGACTAACTATATTTCCCTCCATCCTATCCTGCCCCCCATTGATCCTATTCTCTCTTTTGATCCTGTCCCTCCCCGAGTGTTGACTTCAAATTGCTCCCATCTTCCATTGCCCTCCCTTCCATCATCCCCCCCACCCTGCTTATTTCCTTCTCCCCCCCTTTCCTATATTGTAAGATAGGTTTTCATACCAAAATGAGTGTGCATTTCATTCCTTCTTTTAGTCGAATGTGATAAGAGTAAACTTCGTGTATTTTTCTCAGGTCTCCTCTTTTTCCCTCCACTAAAAAGTCTCCTGCTTGCCTCTTCAATAAGAGATAATT
>CM053771.1:150692149-150775453 GCA_028658325.1 Potorous gilbertii | reverse complement strand
ATGGTCTTATTTTTTTTCCCTTTTCTGGGCATTTTCCAAGCCAGTTACTTGACTTCCGAGATTCCTTTCCACCCCCTCCTAGATCCGCCCAGCTAGTGGTTGGGGTCTGAGATTCAAATGCTGCTTCCCAGCCTCAGGGCTTTCAGTGGGTGGGTGCAGCTGCTATTCAGGGTAAGATTAAATTCAGGTTCTCAGGTAGGGACAGGGCCACCTCCCAGGCTCAGTTCCCTCAGGGGATTTATGTGGAGACCCTCTGTAATGGATCTGAGGTCCTGCCTGCTTTGGGAGCCCCTGTCCTCTGCTGCTGCCTCCCGTAGGGGCCTGAGTTATGGAGACACCCCACTCACCTCTTAGCCAGACCAGAAGGCTCTCTCACTGACCTGTAGCACCTGTGGGTGAAGAGACCTTCGCAGCCTCTGGAGATTCCGTCCCTGAAGCCTGCTCTGATCTGCTCCTTCCAGACTGTGCGGCCAGGGCAGGCCTGGGCTCTGCTCCGGGTCTGGTGCGCGATAGACCTTTGGTGTCAATTTTTCAGGGCTCTCTGGAACAGAAATCTCCACTCCATTGCTCTGTGGCTTCTGCTGCTCCAGAATTTGTTGGGAATTCCTATTTATAGGTAATTTGTAGGTAATGTTCAGAGCTAGTATATGTGAATCTTCCTACTCTGCCATCTTGGCTCCTCTTTATCATTCTTTATGGTGCAATAATATTGTAATTACATTCAGAAGAAAATCTTTCTCCTGAACTCAGTCCTGAATCAATAACCTTCTATTGGATATTTCCAACTGGATGTCCCACAGGATGTCTCTGACTCATCATGTTCAAAATATAATTCATTATCATTCTAAGTCCACATTTTTCCCCAACTTCTCCATTTCTGTCCAGGGCACCATGATCTCTCTAGCCACCTGGGCTCCAGACCTTAAAGTCACCTCCATCTCCTTTTTCTCACTTACATTCCCATGTCCAGTCACATGCTAAGTCACATTGCCTTTACCTCTACAACAAGGGGAGATGTCATCTGTCTCCTTCACGGTCCTCACACAACCTCTATCCTCGTTCAAACCTTCAACGCTTTTGCCTAAAATGTTGCCTTAGTCTCCAATTAAGTCTCCTTAACTCACTTCCCTCCTTTCCAATGCATCCTCCACAGAGCTGCCAAAGTGATTTTCCTAATACACAGATCTGAACATACCACTCGTATCAGGAGTTAAGGATTCTCAGGAGTAGAAAGGAAGGATGGATTTGAAAGATATTTCAGAGGCAAAATTGACAGAACTTAGCAACTATTTTCGTTTGAGAGTCAGGTGATGAAGAAGGAAAAATATAAGGAAGTTCCAAAATTCTAGATCTACGTGTCTTCAAATTGAAATAGGGAGAAGAGAAAAGACAAGATATGCCTTGTTTTTTGGCATTGGGTGAGGACTGGGGTTGAGGATGGCAGGAGGGAGGAGAATATGAGAAGTTACATGTAGGACAAGTTGAGTTCCAATACCAGTGAAACATCTTGGAGGAAGTCATGCTTTGGCTTCAGGAACTTCCATGTTCCTAGACTGGGGAGGCCAATGCAGGGAAAAAATAAATAAATAACAAGTTTGAGAACCTTTTATAAATGCACATGGAAAGAGACTTATTCTTAATAAGAGTCACATTTTGTTCAGAGTGGACTTTTCAGCTTTAAAACAGTTGCTCTTAGTAGGCAGTGGATCTGAAAGATAGGACAAAGGGGAAATAAAAGAGGAGAAGAAACTGATGAGAGTCAACCTTGCTTACTAATCAGTAATGGTCTTCCCAAGCCCTTGTCTATGTAGGGTCTCTGGACTCTACCACTGGCAAAGTATAACTTGATAAAAACAGGAAAAGGCAACTAAATGTAGGCCAACCTTGTCGCATATATAGAATCAATCAACAATACAGTCAATCAACAAGTACATATTGATACCCACATAGAACAGAGTACTTGTTGGAGGCTGGTACCCATGGTGGAGAGGCCCCAGGGCCTCTAGGATGAAGCCACCAGAGTTTCTAAACAACCTTCTGTATCTCATTACTGTAGTTATAGATCAGTCACTGGTCCAGCCTGGAAATAGGAGCTGCTGACATATCTCAGTTCAGAGAAGGTCCTTATACTGGTCATTGCCATTTGTACATTCAATTCAACTCATCAAACTGAACAAAACTGTCTAATATGTACAAGGTACCAAGGTTAAAAAAAAGTAGAAATGAGAAGGTCTCTGCCTCAAGAAGGTTATGAACTGCTGGAGGGGACATGATTTGTATACAGCTGAGTGAATAAGAAATATGTACAAATATAATGAGAGGCAGCAAAGCAAAGTGGATAAAGAGCTAGTTGGCTGCAAGAGTCTATAAGAATTTATCAAATGTTTTACTGTGTGCCAGATACTGTTCTAAACATTACATATACAAAAAACAAGTGGGGGGGATCAGTCCCTGCCCAGAGGAAGCTTGTATTCTAATGGGAGAGACAATGTGTAGATAATTATATACAAGATACCCACACAGTAAATGGAAGGTAGCCTTAAAAGAGAAGGATAGGAAGGCTTTGAGAAAAGACCTTTTGTACAAAGTGGTCTTTGAGATGAATGTTGAGTCATACTTAGAGGGAGAAATACCTGGATTTGGGACCTGCCCTTGATACATAGAAGCTGAGACCATGGGCTCCTCAAATGCCTCCAGTAATTCTCTAAGTAAGATTAGACAAGTTGTACAATCTGCATTGGGGGAGGTAATTTTCATACTGGGAATTCCACATATTGATGAAATCACAGGTCTGGACAAAACCAAACAAAAGCATGTAAAACGATTTTAAGAGGGAGAGAATAACAAATGGTGCTCTTGGATGATACCACAACACCAATAACTCTTTGTCAAGTATCATTAAGGAGCTGTTGCAGAATTATTGAGAAACTTGTGTAAACTATTCAGTCTAATAGTTATCCTGATCTATGCCTTGTCACTGGACCCAGATGGACATGGAGGAGAAAGTGAGGCTACTGACTTTGCACAGCCCACCCTTCACTTAAATCCAATTCACTTGCATGTCATGGCATCACCTCCCTGCTGTCATGGTCCTCTTCGAGAACAAAGGGCAAACCACAACAGTCATAGTGTATGAAGTGTGTATGTGTGTGACTACTGACCATCCCAAGGAAATGTCTTATTTTCCATATCCCCTGCAGGGGAGTAAAAGTGGACTTAGGGTATGTTCTACTTGTCTACGTATCAAAAGATTGTCACATGGTCATGGGGGGAAGGGAGAAGAGGCAGAAACTTGTCTACCAATTGGGGAAATCTCTCAATGCAGGGCATTTTCCAGTCCCCTAGGCGAGTCATTGTAAATCAATTAAATTCATTTCCAAGAATTTCAACTCAATTTAATAAACATTTAAGTGACTCCTATAGGCAAGGCACTGTGCCAGATGCTGGGAATGCAATGATGAAAGAGACAAGTTCCTTAACCTCAAAGACCTTACAAAGTAGTAAAGAAGATAGGACTGAAAATAACTATAATTCAGATTCGAAAGTAAGACCTTCATAAGATAGATTCAAAATGCTAAGAAAAAGTTTGCCTATGGGAGACATCCTCAAGGAACAGCACCAACCAGCACCACAGCAAACCTTGAAAGAATAAAATTTCAATAGGTAAATTTGGGGAAGGAGTGATTCCTGAGCATGGGGGATTCCATTAGTAAATTCATGGAAGCAGGAGAGGACAGGGAAAGGTCCAGAAAAGGTGAGTGTCCCAGTCTAGTTGGAATGTAGTCTATATCAACATGACTCAAACTTTTTAGTGTCCTAAAAATTATTGAAGATCTCAAAGAGATTTTATGTGCTTTTTTGTGTTTGTATGAGTCATATTTATCCATTTTTACTGTATTATGAATTAAAATGGATAAATTTTTAAATAACTATATATTCATTCATTTAAAATAACAATGATAAACTCATTACATGGTAACACAATTACTTTGTGCATTATTTCCCCCAAAAAATTAGTGATTAAAGTGTCATTGTTTTTTGTACTTCCTAGCTTAATAGAAGACATGTGGCTTCTCAAATCTGCTTCTGCGTTCAATCTGCTGTAATATGCTGTTTGGTTGAAGGATATGAAGAAAATCCAGCCTTATACAGATTTGTAGTTGGAAAAAATGAGGAGTATTTTAAAATCCAAATAACGCATTAGTACTATTAGGAAAATAATTTTCATCCTGTAGATTCCCCACAAAGGGTCTTGGGGACTCTCAAGTGTTGGTAAACCTTGACAACCACTTTTCTATAAAGGAAGATAGTGTGAGACAAAACTGGAAATGTATTCAAGAGGGATTTATTGAATATATAACACTTTACAAGGCTGTAAATAGCCTTGTATAGCCCTCACTCACTCAAAACAAAGTCAAGTGCAAGTCAGGGCATCATTTCTCTGATGTCATAGTCTTCTTCAAAAATGAAGGACAAACACAGCTAACTATACCCTTCTTCTTGACCTTCATGGAGAATTTGATGTTGCCTTTAATGTAGACCTGAGTCTGTCTCATCATCTAAAGACCTCCAGTCAGATGTACCATCAATTCATCTTTTATCTTCAGTGTTGAAGTCCCACTGTTAATGTGCTGGGCTAACGGACCAGAGAGAAAAACTAACTTTCAATTTGGCCACTGATTCAACAGTGGACAATTTTTTGTTTCCTTAGCCACCGTTGCCAATGAAAAACCAGTCATTGCCAATATACTTTGAGAAGTTGAAGATGTTTGTAATGTCTCCACATGGCAAAATCTAAGTCTGGCTAGGATGGAATTTATGAAAGCATACAGATAAAGAGAACTTCCTTTTTCCATAATAAGCAATTACAGTCCTAAACTGAGGCCACTTTTTATCATTTTTATGCAGAGAGTTCAAACTTTGTGTATGAATTAGACCAGTTGGTTTTCAAGGTTCTTTTCACCTCTACAATCCTTGTCTTCCAAACTGTCAGGATCATTGCTACTAGCCATTACCAGACTGATATCATTGTCATCTTTAAGAGAGGTGCCATATTTAATGTCCAGCCTTCATGTCATTGTAATCAGGGTGCCATTCCATGCATAATACAATCATATTTGTTTTCCTAAGGCAAGGATTTTCCTTGCCCTTACCCTCGATGAGTTTTCTGTCTTTCATCTTCACCATCTTCTTGAAACTCTTCCCTCCATGGTCACTAATGATATCTTTATCGCTAATTCCAGTAGCTTTTCCTTAGTCCTCATCCTTACTGAACTTTCTGCAGCATTTGGCATCAATGACCACTCCCTCCTTCTGGATACTCTCTCTTGCTTGGGTTTCCTTGATGCCTGTTCTGGTCATGGCTCTCTTCCAACATGTCCGAGTAAAATTTCTAAATCTCTTTCTACACTCCACTCTACAGTTCAATAGCAGTCCTTTTCTTTCTTATTCTCTCTTAGTGACTTGCTCATTTTTAGTGTTCTGATGGTTCAGAGTGAGTGTAAATAGCAATTGCTTTCTGTTCTGGCCAGAAGTTCTGAGGGTCTTCCCCACCCAGACTGATTCTTTTGTGAAGGCAAACTAGGCCATCTTTTGCCCTAATTCTCATCTAGCTTTTAAGCACAGAATGCATGTTGAATCATTCAAACTGAGACCTGGGAAAGACCTTAGCTTAAAAAGACCTAGCTCTCCCATGGCATCTGGGACAATTGCCCATCATCTTGATCTATGTCTTACCACTTGATTGCAATTAATCTGAAAGAGAGAGTGAGGCTGATGACTCTATGCAGCTCTGCACTGTCCAACTCACTTGCAAATCAAGACATCCCTCTCCTCATGTCATGGGTCCTCTTCAAGAATGAAGGATGTACAACAACAATAACCTCTCTTTTGGTTCAGTCATTTCAGATTCTTCATGACCCCATTTGGGATTTTCTTGGCAAAGATACTGGAGTGGTTTGCCATTTCCTTCTCCAGTTCATTTTACAGATGAGGAAACTAAGATAAGTAAGGCTAAGTGATTTACCCAGGATCACATAGCTAGTAAGTGTCTGAAGCTGGATTTGAACTCGGGTTGTCCTGACTCCAGGCCCTGCTCTGCAACTACTGTACCACAGAAATGCCATGTTAAAGCATCATATGAAAGCTAGCTCACTAATCTACATACCCAGGCCTCATCTCTCTCCTGAACTCCAGTCTTTCATCTCTAACTGCCTGTTGGTCACATCTACAAGGACGACCTCTAGGCATCTGATACTTCAACACATTCACAATAACAGTCCCTATCCTTCCCTTCAAACCCACCCCTCCTTTTAACTTTCCTTGGTTTTTATTTTGTTTGTTTGTTTTGTGGACACTGCCATTGTTCCAGTCATTCAAATTCATTACCTAGGAATCTTCAAATCTTCACTCTCCTTAGCACTCCTAAGCACATAGTAGGTGCTTAATAAATGTTTAATAACTCACTGACTGTCCTTCAACCTCCATATCCAATCAAATTCTAAGCCCTGTTGATTCTACTTGCACAACACTTTTGGTATCCTTCTCTTTCTTTCTACTCACACAGCTGCCAACTTCCAGACTATAGAAATAGCTACCTAATTGATCCTTCTGCCTGTGATTTATCCCTTCTTCAATCTATCCTTCATGCAATTGATTGAGCTGCCAATTGATTTTACTAAAGCATAGGTCTGAGCATATTTTTCTCCTGCTCAGTAAACCTCAATGCCTCCCTATTATCTCTAGGATAAACTACAGTCTCCTTTATTTAGCATTTAAAGTCATTTGCAGTCTGACTCTTGATTATTTTTTCCAGGGTGATTAAAGATCTCCTCCTGTCTATAATGACACCAAAGACCTCCTTATTCCAAAAAACAAAGAAGTCTCAGAGAAACTCAAAACACCATGACCAGGAAGCTGAGTCACCCTGTTAGAATAAGACCAGAAGTAATAGCCTAAAGCTCCCTTTTCTGCCATCAGGGAGTTTTAATACCAAATACTTCTCAATTTTCCAGTTTTCTCACCTCCCACTAGTGTGAATCAACACTAGTGTCCAGGTCCGGATACCTCATTTTCTTCCCTGTTCAAGGCCTGGTTGTGCTAGACCTAGATAAAAATTCTATAAAATCCTACAAGACTTTACTCACTGGGGCCATCAAAGCTTCCAGTAGGGCATCTAACTCTATCAAGGACCTCATTCTCCCTGACCATTACTCCTTCATTTTGTGAGTTTCTCCCCTCCATAAAGCTAGTTTCTTTACTGTCTCTGGGTTTTATTATATGCGAAGGGAATAAGCATTTCTATTGTACCTACTATGTGCCAGACATTGTGTTAAGTGTGTGTTTTTTACAAATATTATCTCACTTGAACCTTACAACATCCCTTCAAGGTGGTGCTATTATTTTATCCCCATTTTATAGATGAGGAAATTGAGGCAATTAAGTGACTTGCTCAGTATCACACAGCTGTTAAGTGTCAGAGGCTGAATTTAAACTCAGGTCTTCTGACTCTAGACTTGGTGCTCTATCCACTATGCCACCAGCTGCCACTATGGGACCTTGGTATTTCAAATCTAAGTCTGTATTAAGACATTGTCATGCAGCATAAGTTTGATATAACCCAGCCTACATCCTGTTCCCCTATATATGACATTCTCTAACATTTGTACCTTTGCATAGACTGTCCATCATTCTTAAAATGCTCTCCCTCCTTATTTCACCCTTAGAACTCCTGTCTCCTTACAATGGCTAGTTTAAGTACCACCTTTTCAAGAGGTTTTTATTAATTCTTTCAGTTGTTGGTGTCTGTCTCTAAATCACTCCTTTATTTTGCTTACATTTTATATTTACTTATTAATGAATTTGTGGTATCCATCCAGTAGAGTATTAGCTCTTTAAGGACAAGGACTAATCCCTTATTATATCTGTATCCTCTGCACCTAGTATAGTGACTGCCTCATTATAAGACATTCAATAAATGCTGATTGACTGATTGCTTGATTTCCATGAAACCCACTTCTCCCAGGAAGCAATAATGCATGCTGGCATTGTAGAAGCTTTAAAGATGGATAACAAGGTCTCAGTGTTCAAAGATCATGGTTGATTATTGTACTTCATGGTCAAAGAGGACCAAAATGACATCACTATATTGGAGTCAAGATATAGTGTGTCCAGCTGTGGTTGGTCAGACCAATGGGAGCTCAGAAGGCTCTATCACATGTCAGGAACAAATAATCCTTATAAACATTTGGTGTAGAGATGTCTCTATATTTGCACATCTCACAGTTCTAGAAGCAAATACTTAAAGAGATAAAAACATGAAAGATAAAGTACATGAAAAAGTAAATCATAACAATGAAACAAGACCACAATACAAAGAGATGCCCCAGGGCAGGACAGGATTAATTTTCAGATGATTAGTATGGAGTAAAGAGTTACGAGTTCCCAGGAGGGAGAAATCAATGTGGGCTGGGAAGACTTGGTCCAAGGTGGGGATCGAACTTGAACTACATCTGGTAGGATGGGTGGGGTTGGAAAAAGAGCCTTGGGGAAAGTTAAAGGATTCCAATTTAGGGGGTGGGGGCTGGTAACAAGTAAAGGTAAGGACATGGAAATAGGAGAAGTCTGTGTGGAAGGTCAATAGACAGCACATGTCTGGATTTCATTGTCAACCTTGCGTGTGTGTTTGTCCTTCATTGTCTGAAAAGACCATGCCATCAGAGAAATAATGCCACAACTTACACTTGACTTTGTTTTTGAGTGAGGGAGGGCTGTTCAGGTCACCAGCCTCACTTCTCCTCCAGGGCCATCTGACTGCAGTAACCAGATATTCATCAGGATGACTGGAGATGACCCAGGATGAGGCAGTCGGGGTTAAGTAACTTGCCCAAGGTCACACAGCTAATGAATGTCAAATGTCTGAGGTAAAATTTGAACTCAGGTCTTCCTGACTCTTGCTCTGGGGCTCTATCCACTGCACCACCTAGCTGCCCCTGCTGCCAACCTACTGGATGAGAAAATAGCCCAGCTCACTCAGAGTCCTTGCTGCTGTTGCTACGGCTATAAGTATGTGGTTGTGCAAGAAATCATTTTGATATCTAAAATCATCACCATGCTCTGCATCTGGGTACCAAGTGATATGTACATGTGATACCTCTTATATCAAAAGTTCAGGCCCGGAGAATATTGAATTTGTAAACAATTTTGCATCTAAAGCTTCCTCTAAATGCCAGAGCATGAAGTCTCAATTCTGCAATCAGCACATTTCAGGAGAGGCCTCCCAATTCAATATCTCAGGATAGAAATGTGAATAGAAATTCAGTTGGAGCAGTGCAGCACAATCAAACATATCCGCTCTGGAGTGAAACAGAAACAGAATAAAACATGATTTGCTTGGGAATCTGTAGAGGCAGAGGAGCTGGGGTACAGCAATGGTGTCTCTTCACTGATCAGTGGAACTAAGGGAATAAAGAGGGGTCTACTAGAAGGCGATTTTGGAGACATTTGAGGCAGTGTGTCTGTGTCTGTGTGTGTGTGTGTGTGTGTGTGTGTGTGTGTGTGTGTGTGTGAGCTGCATTACAAGGTGTTTGCTTATTGCTTTTAGAGAGCACACGTAAAGGCATCACATAAGCCTCCTGGAACCAAAATGTTTGTGTCGTCTGCCCAGGGACCATGACCAAATTCATGTCAAATTCCCTGAACACAATGGGTAATAAAAAAAAAAAAGTCAGTGCCTTCAGGAAGTGAAACAAGGTAAGAGGCACCAAATAAGCTGAGGTGAATGAGTGTGTGTGTGTGTGTGTGTGTGTGTGTGTGTGTGTGCGCACTGTAGGTGAAGGTATATTTGTATATGTGAGCATACATGTTCATGTTCAAGGACATCTGCATCTGCTTCAGTGTTCATAGATAGCAGACCTAAGACCAGTGCATACTGGGGGACTAAGGTCCAATATGGTGTTAGAACTTGCACTACCTTGCTGGCCTAGGCAGCATGGTGCAGTGGGAAGGACATTGGACCTGGAGTCAGAGGACCTAGGGTCAGACCCCAGCTCTGCCTCCTACCACCAGTGTGGCCTTGAGGAAATCATCCTACTTCCTTGAGCCTCGGTTTCTCCATCTGCAAAATGGTGGCAGAGGGGAGGTTTCCAGGATGTTATGACTTCTAAGGCCCTTTCTAGCTCTAAACCTATGAGCCTCAGGTCTGTATATACCATAGGTCTCATAAACCCTTATATGCACAAGCTCACATTTTCTCCTTGGGTCCCACAGTACGGGGCCCTAGCTTTTGAGACCAGAGCTCTCGCGCTACTGACACTGGAAAGTTCAGTGAACTGGTGTTGGCCAAGGAAGGAGACCAGGCCCTTCTGTCTTGAAGTGTGGCATTTGAAACACCCAAGAGCCCTCCACGTTCTCAAATTCAGGCCTAGCATACTTTTGGGACTTCAGTTTCTTCATTCACAAAATGACAAGGTTGATCTATCATAAGTTCTTTTTTAAAAATTGTAATAAGTTTTTATTGATATTTCCTGTTTCTTTTATCACTATTGTTGTTATAAAAATATGGAATGTTTCATGAATTTGTTTATCATCTTTCTCTAGGAGCCCTGCTAATCTTCTCTGTATCATTCTAATTTTAGTATGTGTGCTACCAAAATGAGCACCTATCAGGAATTCTTAACCTTTTGGGGAGAATCATGAACCCTTCGTTTAGCAGCCTGGTGAAGCCTGTGGATCCCTTCTGACAATAAGAACCATTATATAGCAGTGAGGTGGCAGAGTGGATAGAATCCTACACCTGGAGTCAGGAAAACTCATCTTCCCTAAGTTAAAATCTGGGCCCAGATACTAACTAGCTGCTTAACTCTGTTTGCCTCAGTTTCCTCATCTGCAAAATGAGATGGAGAAGGAAATGGCAAACCACTCCAGTATCTTTGCCAAGAAAACCCCAACTGGGGTCGTGAAGAATCCGACATAACTAAACAGTAACTGAACAGCAACATTTATATAGCATTTATCATGTGCTAGGCACTATCCTAAGAGTTTTACAATCATTACCTCATCTAATTTTCATAACAATCCTGCAAGGTAGATGCTAGGCAAACAGAAATGACTCACCCAGAGTCACACAACTAAGTATCCAAGGCTGGATTTGAACTCAGATCTTCCTAACTCGAGGTCTGGCTCTCTATCCATTGTGCCACTTAGCTCCCTGAAAAATGTGTAAAATAATATACATGAAATTACAAAGAAAATCAATTATATTGATTTTATAAAAAGAAATTGGGTAGGAAAAAGTAAAAAGGAGTAGTTATCATATAAAAATAGGACATGAAAGGAAGAACTAATACAGAGGAAACAAGTTGGGGTAGAGGGCTGTTAATGTTGGAACTTTATTCTCATCTGGATTGAAAAGGAAATAGGGTATGTCTGAACAGGTTTACAAGTCTTCTGAACTTCTAAAGAGGTGAGAAAACTAGAGAATTGGGTGGGTGTATAGAATAGGATTGTATATAAAAGGGTGTACAGAATAGGATTAGGAGGGTGGGGGGAGAAGATAAGGGAGAGAATTTCATAAAATAAGGAATAAGAGGGTAAAGGAAAAATATAAGGTAACAGGCATAGGGTAAAAATAGAGACTGAGAAGGAAAATAGTGAGTAAAAATAAGATGGAGGGAGATTAGAACTTTGTCAAATCTATAAGAATATTGAATCTTTCCTTAATTGATAAATGGTCAAAGGATATGAACAGGAAGTTTTCTAATGAAGGAATAAAATAATTTATATTCATATAAAAATTATTGATTAGAGAAAAGCAAATTAAAATAACCTTGAGATATCATTTTACCAGATTGACAAAAATAATAGAAGGAGAAAGTGACAAATGTTGGAGAGGATGTGGAAAAATTGGGACACTGATTCATTATTGGTGGAATTGTGAACTGATCCAACCAATGTGGGGAGCAATCTGGAACGACGCTAAGAGTTCTTAAACTGCCTATACCCTTTGACCCAGCAATGCCACTACTAGATCTATTTCCAAAGATAATTAGGAAAAAAAGGAAAAGAACCTACATGTTCTAAGATGTTTATAGCAGTTCTTTTTGTAGTGACAAAGAACTGGAAATTGCAGAGATGCCCTTCAACTGGGGAATGACTGAACAGGTTGTGGTATATGATTGTGATAGAATACTGTTGTGCTGTAAGAAAGGAAATGAATTAATGGATTTTAGATTTTAGAAAAACATGGAAAGACCTGAATGAAATAACAAAGAGCAAAATGGGCAGAGCCAAGAGAATATTTTATACAGTAACAGCAATAGTGTCCTAAGAATGACTTTGAGCAAATAAGTTATTTTGTCTATTATAAATACCCAAATTAATTAGAAAGGATTTGTAAAGAAAGATGCTATCTGAATCCAGAAAACGAAATATGATAAATAGAAGTATGCATAAATTAATTGTGTGTGTGCGTGTGTGTATGTGTGCCTAATGGGGGGAGAGAGAAGAATAATAAGAAAAAATTTACATGATAATGTTGTATATTTGAAAGGAATAATAAGTTCTGCACAGCAGATTTGCAGTTTCATGTACAATTCTCTTTTTATTATACTATGCTGTGGAAATGCTTTTTTTAATTCTATAAATTTAAAATAAAATTGAAAAAAAGAAATATAGTTATTGAAAAAAATTTTTTTAAGTTTGTCAACCCCAGTTTAAGTACTCCCTAGGCTGCATAATTCCTGACATCCTCCTAAAGCTCAAATCTGGCACTGTCACTCTCCTATTCATTGAACTCCAGTGGCTCCTTATTACCTTCAGGATCAAAAATAAAAACCTCTCTTTAGCTCTGAAAGCCCTTCCTCGTTGACACCTTTCTACCTTACCAGTCTTCATACACCTTCTTCCCCTCCCCATATTCTGCTCTGCAGTGACACTGGCTTCCTTCCATGTTCCATGAACAAGACACTACAGCTCTTGACTCTGGGTGTTTTTTACTGACTTTCCCTCCTATCTTTGTCTCCTTCCTTGTCTCTCCTTCCTGTCATCCCTGAAGTCCCAGCTAAAATTCCATTTCAACCAGAAGTCTTTCCTAATTGTGCCTAATGCTTATGCCTTCCTTCTATTGAGACTCTCCAATTTATCCTATAATCAGTCTCGTTTGTACACAGTTGTTTGCATGTCATGTCCCCCTTAGAAAGTGACCTCCTTGAGAGCAGGGACTGATTTTGCCTTTTTTTGTATCTATACTGCATAGCCCAGTACCAGGCGCATAAATATTTAGCAAATACCCATTGATTTGAGATTTCTTCCAACTCTAATATCTCCTGATTTTGAGAGTGTTATTTCAAGTTCCCTCCAAAAAGCCCCTGGCTGACTTAGAAATTAAACCTATCAGTTCAGCTCACCTAGAAGCCAACTGAAGATCAATAGAAGCTTTCTCCTCTCACTTGCTTGAAACAGTGAGGGGAATGAATGCTGTGTCACACTCCCCAGTCCACTAAGAGTCTGGTTTTTGCCCCCTGAGTCCCCTGGACCTGGGGCTGACTAAAAGACATTCAGTGGGAAGAGACATGGGAATGCATGTAAATATACAACAGATAGAACCTTCCTAAGCCCTCCTTTCAATCCTGCCTCAGGTTTTTCTAAAGGGCTCCACTGGGAGGCTTATGGTAGCCTTTCTAGCACCACATCTTAATTGATGGCTTTGATTTTATCAGAGAGGACCCATTAAAATTGATAGAGTTGCTCTTGGTGACTTCTGTTAACTCCTCCAAGAGCCAGTTTTTCATCTGTCTCTTCAAATCAGCTTTTTACCCTCCACCCCGACCCCTACCCCTTGCTGACCACTGCTAGGTGGTCAATGATGCATTTAGACAAGCATGCTTTCCCCTCATCTCCGTGTTCTCTCTCCCTTCCTCTCCCTTGTCTCCAGCAAAAGTCAAGTCAGGGATTGGAGGGGCCTTGGAGACCCCACTCTGCTAGCCCACAAGTTGCTAGACCAAACCTCTCAAGGAGCCAAACAGGCTTCCTCTAACCCAAGAGCTTTTTTTTAAACTACCATTTGAGGTCCTTTTCATACACATCTCTCAGAGGAAGATCAAATCCATTGGACGGACCAGCAAGAAAGAGATTTAGAGCTGGAAAGAGATTTAGTTGTGGTCTAGGCCATTTTACAGTTGAAAAACTGAAGTCTACAGAGATTATGTGATTTTCCTAAAGTTACACAGATAGTAAGTACCAGGGCCAAGATCTGAACCCAACTCCTGATTCCAGATTCAGTTTCCTTGTTACTATACTAAAGCTTCTGCTTTCTGAAAGGGAAAAGGAAATACCAAAAGTAGGTTGGAGTTTCCACCCAAAATGCATCCAATGTTGTATGGGACTAAACCTAAATATAGGTAGGGCAAATGTAGGGCAAAGAGCCTCAGACTGTGCTTTCTGCCCCTTTTTATACTCACAGAGTAGACATGTGACTTTACAAGCCCATACAAATCTATGTGATCCATTTAGAACTGGAACAAATTGCTTACCTTCTCAATGAGGTAGGGAGGGAGGGAGATAATCTGGAACTAAAAATAAAAAAAAAATGTTTCAAATTGTTTTTACATGTAATTAGGAGGAAATATTAAATCATCAAAACTACCAAAAAAAAATCTATGTGACCCTGCTCTCTTCTGTTGTACTAGAAAGCTCTATGATCAAGCCAGAGTTATCCTGTCTCCTACAGATTGCTAGCTACCACCATTTCCTCACAGGTTAAATATATCACATTCACCTTGGCCCATGGAAGAGGTCACAAGCCTTCCTCCAGGCCAACTCTTTGATATTGATCACTACCCTTTCTTTCAGGGGTTTTAAATAGTTTTCTTTAGAGCACTAAGCACTACTGGACAATGTGGGAGAATATGGTAATAAGCAAAGGGCAGAATTTCTGAAGTATGTGGGTCATCCCAGTTAATACTACTGTTCTATAAACTCAACTGAGATCAAAGCCTGACTCTTTCCTATCTCTTCTGTCTACTCTCTAGCTGACCCCACTTCTTCCACATCAAGGGTCCTTAACCTGGGGGTCTGTGAACTTGATGTTTTAAAAAAATACGTACATATATATATTGCCATTCAACAGAATAGATTTTGTTTGTAACCCTGTGTATTCTATTCCATCCGTTTAAAAACATTGTTCTCTATATTTATATACATCCTTCTGTCTCCTCCCCTTGAGTGTCCCTTAATCAGCCTCAGGCCCAGGAACTTCAGTGGACAGAAGTCAGACTCTCAGATGACTGGGGAACGGATCTTCAGTTGACTTCTAGGTGAACTGTGTTGATGGGTTTAATTTTCTATCACCACACTGACAATGACAAAAGAGTACATGACACATCTGTTCTGAATCTTGTCTCAGAGTCTGCCAGCTAGACGTTATCTTAGGTTTTAGCTTCTAGTCAATAGTCTCATTTGGCAGAATTATGAGCATCTCAATTATTCTCGAATGCACTTTTCCAAACCTTAGTCCTGGACATGGATACGGAAATTCCTCAATGTACTTCCCTTTCTATTCTCAGCTACCAAATTCTTCCCCTTTAATAAGGTCTTTTCCACTTGTTAAGGCCTGGTCATGGCAGGTTGGGCGCTGGGAAATAGAACCTTGGATGAATAATATTCTTTTTTTCCCAAAATTATCCCCTTGAGCTGTTTACCTTAGTTTGGCATATCCACAATAGTAATAAGAGCTAACATTGATATAGCAGATTCAGGTTTGCAAAGCACTTCATATATATGTGTATATGTGTATGTATGTGTGTACATATGTATACACATATAGGCATACATGTATGTACACACACGTATATTATGTGCACATATATATGTATGTATACACACATATAGGTACGTGTACATTGTCTATATACATTATATACAATTGGATTCTCACAATAACGCTACAAGGTAGATAGCATTATTTATTATGCTCTTTGAAACTGAGGCAGAAAGAGATGTTAAATCAATTGCCTGCGTCAGAATGCTAGTAGTATGTGAAGCAGAATTCAAACTCAGGTTTCTCTAACTCGAAATCTATCTTTTTATCCATTACGCCACCTTGTTGCTTCTATCTATCCAGCTTACTGAAGCTCCAGTTTTAGGACCTGCTTCTCACCTTTTGAGCAGTCTAAGCACCCTTTCTAGCTTCTTGCTCAACTGGTACTATTCTTGGTGACAAATGGCTTCCCAAATTGGTGATCCTAAGGTGGGAATGATGTTCTCTTTTTTGAGGGAGACTCAGCATGTTCTGTATCTCCTTCGGGACCATTTACTCTAAGCCATTATCTTTCCCTCCAGCAGAATATAAATTTCTTGAGAGAAAGCATTGTTTTGCTTCTATCTTTGTATTCCTTATACCTGGTACAGTTGTTGGCACATGGGCACTTAATGAATGCCTGTTGAATTGACCTGCACAGTAGGATTATTTTCTAAAGGTTCTAAGATCCCTTTTTCTAGCACTTATTTCTGATGACAGGGGAAAATGAGTAAGAATATGGCTTCCTTGGGCTATGGGTAATCTGTAGAGGAATGAGCAGTTATGTCTGGAGTCCAAGGGTGACGGGCCCCACAGGAAAGTAGATCTGAGTCTGGAGTTGCCTAGAACTAGGAAGGAGTAGATGACTCTCCAGTGAGGCAGACAAGACTATAGCTGATTTCCGCAAGACTACTCATACTTTAGACTCCACCATGGAATGGAAAACCAGAAAATCAAGAGGAAAAAACCTAACTCAAGGAACAACCCTGGGAAACTTTCCAACCAATTATTCCATTTTCTGAGGGAAACATTTCCTGGAGGTGTAAATTGAAAATAAACATTTGCCCTAAATGGCAGCAATCTACAAGCAATGAAGGAGAGCATTTATAACTAGGAACATCCAAAAATTTCCTTTAAACTCCTGTTGGCACCTTTTAAGCATTTTAACAAAGTACCATTAAGAGACTAAAAAGTACATTTTGCTTCCATCAATTCTTGTTACATTTGTTATATTACATGAGAGATAAACCACTTAATAATCTAGGTGGAACATTGCTATAGGTTCCTGAGTGTGTCTCTCAATTGGAAAAAAAAACTGTTTAAAGGGTGCAATGCATCCAGATGGAAGAAGCATTTCCTCTCTGCAGATATCTTAGTGCAGGTTTGAAGTTGTTGTTTGACATCTATAGGACTATGGTGACTACTTGTAAAGTGATTTGCTCAGAGAGATAGAAATATTAGCAAAGTTGATAGTCAATGGGAAAGAACATCCCATTGTCATTTGGGAGAAAGGAGCTAAAGAAAGGTAAACTTCTGGCTTTCAAACTCCATCCTATATATTTATAAGAGGTTGTGGCTTGAATTTTCTTCCCATAAACAATTCTGAAGGGCTTCATGGACCACACACCATGGGGCACATCTTAATAGATTTCCTTTTTTTTTAATTCAATCAGGATTTGAATACCCAAGAAAAAAGGCTTAAGATGAAAGTTGATGATCAAATAAGCTGCTAAGGATACAGAGAAAGAACACAAGGGCTTAGAACTCTCATTTCTTCTGTTCTCAGTTCAGTATCAGACCCCCTGGCATAGCACTTCTCCGAAGATTATATATAAGTATATCAGATAGACTTATCTCCTAGTCAGGACTCTCTCTCTCTCTCTCTCTCTCTCTCTCTTTCTCATACACACACACACACACACACACACACACACACACACACACACACGCACACACACACACACATACACACACACATACACATACTCATTTACACATAATACTTCTCCACTAGAGTTTTGGGTTAATTCACATATTCCTCCTCCTAAGACCCTACCCACAGTCATATCCTTCATTCATCTCATTTGAAGGCAATTTCCTATAACACTATTTATTCTTCACAAGATAGTAGCTCCAGTTGACCTTGGGCTTCCTCCTCCAGCATACCTACAAATGCCTATATGGAAAGCTAAGGATGAGTTGGATCTGTGCATGTCCAAGGAGGTCCCCTTAGCTATATTCCTAAACCCAAGATATCCCCAGTTGTTATATTGTTTCATATTAACTCTTATCTACAAGTTTTCCAATCACTGAACTCTCAAAGAGGTGGTAATACTACAGTGATTAGCTTAGGGATAATTCTGTGATAAGGAGAACTTTTAGATCTTGTCAACCAACTTTCCCTGCACTCAAGCAGATGGGAAAATGAGTCATAATTTATCCTTCTCCAGCACATGGCAAAATCCTAATCTGGAAAGAGTAAATGGAGTTTATGCCAGTGAAAAGAGTAAATGGAGTTTATGCCAGTGAAAAGAGCAAAACAAGTCATGGGTGAATCAGAAGAGAGTGTGATAAGCTCACTAGCTTTCCCTGAATGTTTTCCGGAAGGATCAGAGGGGTGAAAGAAAGCTTGAAGAGCTGCATTAAGCCAAATTGTCATCTGAATTGGACACACCATCAGATGAATAAATCTGAAAAAAAAAAAAAAGCTATGGAGGACCTGAATGGGAAAACCACACAAAACGAATGGACCTTTCTGAGCTTCTAAAGGAAGAGACAAAGGAGTCCCATGACTGCGCAGAGAACACCCAGTTAGTCAATGATTTCTTGAAAGGCCACAACAAGAAGGATCTCTTTAAGCTAGTTACCTCTGCACTTTATTTAACGTACTCAGCCCTGGAAGAGGAGATGGACTGTAACAAGGACCACCCAGCCTTTGTTCCCTTGTATTTCCCCGTGGAGCTACACAGCAAGGAGGTGCTGATCAAGGATATGGAGTATTTCTTTGGTGAGAAGTGGAGAGAGAAAGTAAAGTGCTCAGAGGCCACCCAGTGCTATGTAGACTGGATCCACCATGTGGGTCAGCACCAGCTGGAGCTCCTCATGGCCCATGCTTACACACAGTATATGGGGGACCTTTCTGGGGACCAGGTACTGAAGAAGGTGGCCCAGTGGGTACTGAAACTGCCAAGCACAGGAGAAGGGACCTAGGTTTACATGATTGACAATGTAGACAATGCCCAGCAGTTCAAGCAGTTTTATCAGGCCAGGATGAATGCCCTGGTCCTGGATCTGAACATCAAGGAGAAAATTGTCAAGTCCAAGGACCTTCAAGTACAAACATGCAGATTTTCAATGAACTGGACAAGGCTAGCTCTTTGCTGGCCCCAGAATCCCAGGATGGAGAGCTCTTATTACATGGTGAGACAGGAGATGTACACAAGTGCCCCTACTATGCTACTCAATAAGGTGCCCATGAAGGTAGAGCTTGCCCCTTCAAAAATGTCATGGCTATATTGAGGTAGCCCAACTTTCAACTTATCTTCACTGCTGTTGTGGCCCTGGCTTCTAGACTGATGGCCCAGTACTTCATGTGAAGGAGGAGCCCGTGACCCTGGTACTTGCCAGAGATAATTCAAGTCAACCCCCCTATTGCTACCCTAACCCCACTGACTAAACCATCACCTCAGGTGAGGTTTTTTTAAGCTGGGTTTGAAAAAACAAGTAACCAATAAAATCAGACTTTGAAATCAATGCCCAACAGACTGCTCTCTGCAATATGATTCTGTAACCCAGATACTAAGGGTAGGGTCCTGAATCTAAGCCCAGAGGAGGACTCAAACCCAGAACTTAGTGATATAAGAAGCATAGCTGAGAACCAAAAACCTCTATGCAGGGAAGCAATTTCCCTTAGCCTTGTGTAGTCAACCTCTCCCCTAAGGGCTCTACCATGTAGTTGGAGCTCTCTTCTTCCTTCTCATCTCTCATCACTCAGGTTTGTATTGATCACTCAGTGGATGAGATGCTTCCCTCAGAACACTGGTAACTTGTTGGAGTAGAAGGAGGGGAGAGAGAAAAAGAATAAAGCTGATACCCTATGTGCACCACACCAAAAGACAGGGGGACAAATAGCCCTGGGAGGAAAAGAGCCTGTTTCTGGGCCTCGGAACCAGGCTTCCACCCTCAACTTTGAGGAAGACTTCCATTTTCTTCCTTCAGCAGACCAACCCTTGCTGTCCCTCCTGGACAGAACAGTAGGAGCAAAGAGTTTGGCTTCTCATGTTAAAAGTTAAAGCATCCAATAAAATTTATACTTTAAAAAAAAGAGTGAATGTTTGCACTAAATAGAAGCTGGATGTCTTGCTCCTTCTGGCCCTAACAGTTCCTTATTACCTATTCCTGGTGGATACTTTGCTCTTTCTATCACTTTATTCATTTAAGCAACATTATAAAGCACCCAAAGAGTATAGTGTTGAGTGCTGGAGAAAATACACAATGCTGCATGATAATAAGTTCATCAGAAAGTTGTTCTGAGGTCTGAAGGATCAGGTCTTTAC
The DNA here is from genome assembly GCA_028658325.1 of Potorous gilbertii. Classification (NCBI taxonomy): domain Eukaryota; kingdom Metazoa; phylum Chordata; class Mammalia; order Diprotodontia; family Potoroidae; genus Potorous; species Potorous gilbertii. The sequence goes on along the minus strand of CM053771.1, from coordinate 150,755,104 downwards.
TGACATTGCGGGGAATCAGGGGCTTTAAATAATAGATTGAATAGATTGAAATCTAATCAGTATTGTAAGAAAGGAAGATATTTTAAGCAAAATGAAAGTGTGTTCAGAGATCTCTTTAGTGGGAAGGTATGAAATTTTTGAGCAAAGGGGTTATGTGATCAGACCTACCCATAAAAAAGATTTTATTTTCCAAAATGAAGGTTAGATTGGAAGGAGACGGAGAGGAGAGGCAGAAAGATCTGGTATGAGGTTCTTCTCCTGACAGGTAATGGGAATCTGTACTGATGGTGGGAGGAAACAGATACAAGAGATATAGAGGTTATAGAGTTATATGATATAATATATAATGTTATATATGAATATATAATAATTAATATATATTATATTATAATATAATACTGCTGTTGTGTTGCTGTTGTTGCTGCGTTCATCCTTCATTGCTGAAGAAGACCATGCCATCAGAGAAATGATGACATGACTTGCCCTGGACTTTGTTCTGAGTGAGGGAGAATTTGCAGGTCACTAGATTCACTTCTCCTCCAGAGTCAAGAGTTAGTATTGATAATCACTCTGAAGCCAGGAGAGGAGGAATTTGGGCAGGGACCTATGGTGGTCCAATCTATGGGCTTTCAGAGTGCACTTGGTATAAGCTTTTGGGAAAGAAAGAAAGAAAGAAAGAAAGGAAGGAAGGAAGGGAGAAAGAAAGGAAAGGAAGGAAAGAAGGAAGGAAGAATGAATGAAAGAAAAAAGAAGAAAGAAGGAAAGAAATCAAAATAGAGATAATATCATATTATAATATAATATATAACTATAATAGTTATAGAGGTAAAAGCATTAGGACTTGATAACTGATTGGATGTGAAATGTGGGGGAGAGGGAGGAGGCCAAGATAATCTCCAAATTTTGAATTGTGTGATACAGTGGAAAGAAACTGGCTCTGGAGTCAGATTATTTTGATTCCTATTCCACCTTTGTAGTCTACTATTTGTGTGACCTTGGGTGAGCCATTAAACTAACTTTGGCCTGAGTTTCCTTATCTGAAGAAGCATCTGAATTAAGTGGCCTCTGAAGTCTCTCCCAGTGCCAAATCTATGATCCTAGACAAAAATGACACCAAGAGGTATAACAGACAGGAAGAGTGAAGTCAGAAGTAGAAACTGATTTAAAGAAGAAAAATAATAATCTCAGTTTTGGACGTGTTGATTCATTCATATATATCAATGAGACATCCAAGTAGTCAGGTCCCATAGGTTTTAGGGGATGTGGACCTGGAACTCCAAAGATATGTTAGAAGTAAAATATAAATTTGGGAGCCGTTTAAACTATGATGGCAAATGAAATTGATAATGGATAGAGTAAAGAGAGAGAAGAAAAGAGGGTCAAGGATAGACTCACAGAGAGCAGCATTAAAGGGGCATGAAGAGAGTAAGGGAACAGAGACAGAGTAGGTAAGCACTGTTATGCTCTTCCCCTCCCCACCACCCTCTCACCCCCTTCCCCTTCCCACTAACTGCAGAGTATTCTTTATGGAAATGAACTGGCATCATAGGAGAGTCAAGGTGTTCACACATATATACACATATACTTGTGTAAGGGTAAATTCCATAGAACTCACAGCACACTCAGTGCCAAAGAATACCTTTTGAGAAGTGGTGAGTTAGAGTTAGGAAACAGAACTAAGAGAAGAGGGTGTGTCTAAAAATAAGGGAGGAAAGAACCCAGTGATAACAAGCAGTCAGTAATGTCAAAAGCTACAGAGGCAGATGAGGACTGGAAAAAAGGCCACGGAATTAGTGATGGAGAAATAACTGTTGATCACTGAACAAAGTTTCAGTAGTGAGGGAGAGGGAAGGGCTATGAGTATAGAAAATGAATCAAAAGAATTTAGAAGCACATGTATTATGATGTGATAAGGCTTATCAGGTATAGGCAGTTTCTTTGAGAAGTTTAAGTAGCAGAATAGAGGAAAGAAATGGAACAATGTCTATATAGGGTCGGAGAGTTACGATATTTTTAAAAGTAGGTTTCTATTTTTAAACTATATTTTTATTTATTTCATTAAATATTTCCCAATTACATTAAAAAAATTTAACATTCATTTTTAAAACTTTTGAGTTCCAAATTCTCTCCTTCCCTCTTGCCCCTACCCCACTCATTGAGAAAGCGAGCAATATATATGTGAAGTGAAGTCATTAAAGCATGTTTCTAAACAGAGAATTATGTGGACCTAAGTGACTTGCCCATAGTCATATGTCCAGTATATGGTAGAAGTGGGATTTGAACTCAGGTTTCCCTGATGAAGACAGATGCCAGACTAGTATTCACTAGATACCCTGCTGACTCTTTAAATGACTCTCTAAAGCTTTCTCTCAAGTTGTAGAGAGAGCACTCTATCAGTTAAATCACAGGTCCATTTTTTCAAAGTCTACAAACAAATGAGGAATAAGATGAAGTATAAGAAAGAGGAAACAATTGTTGGAGTAAGGTCTTGTGGGGAGTGGGAGGGAATAGACTCAAAGATGTGAGTAGAAATTATCCTTAATTAGGAGTAGAGTTATTGTTTCCTCTGTGGTTAGAGAGAGTGCCTAAGAAATTGCAGATCATGGCATCATCTTCCTCATATGGTCCTCTTTGAGAACAAAGGACAGACAACACCAACATCGAGAGAATAAAGAAAAGTAGATCGGGCTGCTGGGAAGGTTTGGGGAATGGAGCAAGCTGAGGAAGCTGTGGTCAGGTGAGTTCTGTCACAGAATGAATATTGGACAGAGCACCAGGTGAGGAGGGACCACGTGAAGTATGGAAAAGGGAATCACCTTCTCCGGGCACAAGTTTGCTACTATCCAGGGTACCTTCCTTTGTCCCCCCAAACGTTCCTTCTCACCACTAGAGGGATTAAAACCTCTTGCCCCTTTCTGGCCCATGAACTCTCCTATCTCCTTAAGTTCCAAACTCTGCTGCACCCCAATCCCAGATGATGTACCCCTTCATGTTCAGACAGGAACTCTGTCCCTCAGGGACCATTCCAATACCAGCTTTCCTCTCCTTCTTGTTCTTCTGAATCTCAGAGATCCGAGAGTGTGTTGTCTGGGGGTTAGTCACAAAGGAAAGGGAATATACAAATTCAAAAATAGTACACAAGAGCCAAGCCATCAGAAGTGTATAAAAAAGAAATCTTCTTAGTCTAAGACGAGGGAGCCTTTAAGCTTCACAAATTTTTCTTGATCTTTTTAAAGCCCAAGGTCTGATGTTCTCATAATAGCTCACATTTTTTATATAGGATTTTAGATTTTGCAAAGTGTTTGCCTCACAGTGACCCTGTGAAGTAGAAAATAAGACAATCATCATCCCTATTAAAAAAAAAAAAAAGAACCCATGCTTTCTCTTTCATTAGTATAAAGAAGTCCTAGTGGAAAACTTGCTCTACCTATGTGGATCATCTTCTCTGCAATTTACAGCCTTAGAAAATGGCCTTGGAGGTTAAGAGAGTAAGCTCAGGCACAGAGCCAGTACACTTCTGAGGTGGGACTCAAACCTAGGTCTTCTTGACGTTGAGGACTTTCTGCTGTCATCCCCTACTCCAGGCTACTTCTATCCCTATCTTACAGAAGAGAAATGGAGACTCTATAAGGGTTAAAAATAACTTCATCATAATTACTCAGTAAGTGGGATTCGAACCCTGATCTACTGAAGTCAAGAATAGGGTGATCTCATTATGTGGACACTCTTATCATACAGATAAGAATGCTGTGTTCTCTTTCAGGATATCCATACCCAGCCACATTGACTGAAACTCATTAGTTCATTCTACAACTCCAAGCTCACTCTTAGCCAATGAGGAAGACTCTTGTATTATTGGAACAGGGGATTGTGGTCTCTCTCTTGCTCTCCCTCTATCTCTGTGTATATACATACGTACATACATACACACATATACACATACATAAAGTATACACATACATAATACACATATATACATTACAAATGTATATATGGTAACGTGTATATTTGTGTCTGTTGTTCAGATAATGTCATGTCTAATTCTTCATGATTCCACGTATTCTATCATGTCAATACTATTCATGAGATTTTCTTACCAAAGATACTGGATTGGTTTGCCATTTCCTTCTCCCATGGATCAAAGAAAATGGAGGTTAAGTGACTTATCCAGGGTCACACAGCTAGTAAGTTTCTGAGGCGGATTCCGATTCAAGTCTTCCTGGTTTCAAGCCCAGCACTCTATCCACTGAGCCAACTAGTTGCCTTTTCTATATGCACACACACACACACACACACACATATATATATATATATATATATATATATATATACACACATATATGTGTATGTATGTATGCATTTTTATATATTAGTATGTGCATACACATATAGCCATGTATTGTGTGCGTATATAATATATAAAAATATATTTATATATCATATACAATTTTATATATATATATATATATAATATATACTACTTAATCATTTGCCAACTTCCTCTCCCTTTTTACCCCCTTTTTACTAAGGCATAAGCAAGGAAATACAAATGACTAAAACTTACAGCCTATAATTAGAAGATGAGAGTTGGGGAGAGAATGTTTTACCCCCTAATCTGTTCCTTCTCTGTCTCTGAGGAGCAGAAATCTCAGAGCTAAAAACAGGTGACTGTTCCTTCTTCATCTCCAATAAAACTATTTTCCCTGACTAACAGCCTCTCTTATAGTGAATGAAGTCTCTGGCTGACCAGCTAAGTATAGGTGCCAAGGTATGAACGGGTCCCTTTCTTGCGACAAACAGCCCCTTCACTATCCAGGAAGCTTGTGTTCCTGTCTCTTATCCCTGCTAATGACAAAGTGGAGTCTGCACAGAGGCCTGTGGCCCTATCCTCTCTTTCCAGCTTCTCAATCAGGTGTTTCTGGGGCCTTTTGGCTCAGAATATATATACACCTTCTCCAGAGCCTGCCCAGCAGACCATTAAATGTAGAGCAAGAGGAAGAACAGGTTTGCATGAATATTAACAAGAAGGTTGGAGCAGCAGCTGGCTTGCTAGACACCTTGCTTTATATTCTCCTCACCCTGGAAAGACTTGAGCCCCAGCTGAAGAAGCATGGAGGAAAATGGAGGGGTTTATAGAACTCACTTGTGGGGCAAGAGACACCTAACCTTCCCAACCACTCCAAGGTTCTCTAGGGATGTAATTCCAGGCTTCTGCCCTTAGAAGGATGGGACAGTTCCCCTTGGTGTCTTCCTGAAGAGGATATCATCCCAATACAAAAGTTATGAAGAGAAAAGAATGGGAAAAGAGGGAGAGTGTTTTGGAAATCTGTTAATAGGTACCTCCTCATCCACAGCATGGTGCTAGCTGCTGTCCAAAGAGAAATGCTGAAACCTGGTTCTTGCTAATTGCTGGGAGCAGCTAATTGAAGACAGACAGGTAGGCCAAGCTACAATACACAGAAGCAAAAGAATCAAAACACTAAGTCAGGGGTGTGAATCCTGAGGCTCAAGGCTACATGTGACCCACTGGCTTCTCAGATGTGGCCTTTTAACTGAGTCCAAGTTTTACAGAATAAATTCTTTTATTAAGAGGCTTTATTCTGTGAAGTCTGAATTCAGTCACAGGGACACACTTGAGAACCTAGAGGGCCACATGTGGCTCCAAGACTGAAGGTTTCTCACTCCTGGACTAAGTCATAATATTCCTGAGCTTGGGCACTCATAGCACAAACAGGTCATAGGTGAGCACATTTAGGGTATATGTGTAATATAAGAAGGTGGGGGAGACAGGAAAAATAAGTGTATAATTGGAGATGGGGAATAGGTAAAGTATTCCTGGAATCTCCATGGCCAGTCAGTTGAAATGGTCTAGAGCTAAGAGTTGGAGGGATACATGGAAACAAAATTGTTACCTACCACCAGAGAAAACATAATGTAGTAAAAAGAACCTTGGACCTTCAGTCCAAGACGAGATTCAGACTAGGTTCAGATCCTCACTCCATCCATTGACCCTGGGCAAGTCACTTAACCTAGGCAGCTAGACAGTACAGCAGATTGAGTGCTAGCTCTGGAGACAAGAAGACGTGAGTTCACATCTGATCTTAGATATTTAACTAGATATGTGACCTTAGGTAAGTCACCTTAACCTCTGTCTACTTCAATTTCCTTATCTGTAAAATGGAAATAAGAGTAGCTCCTACCTCCCAGGATTGCTGTGAGGATAAAATGAGATAGTACTTATGAAGTTTTGCTCACCTTAAAAGCCTATATCTATAAATGCTAACTATTATTAACCTCTCTTGACCTCAGGATCCTCATCTTTAAAATCAGGAAAATACTACTTGTGCTGGCACTCGCACAGAGTTGTGAGGAAAACATTATCTAAACCCTAAAAGATAGTAAAAATGTGTTATTATGTTAGCCCTATGCAATGGGACAAGTCTCACAGGTAAGACATCACCCAAGCTTAGATGGTCATTAATGCAATAAAATGTAAGGGCATCCCAAGACCTCCTGTGAACTCTAGTCACTGAGCCCTTAGTACATGATAGACATTCACAATTTTTAAAAGTAAAGAACTCACTTAGTTTTTATCCAAGAAATCTGATATCTTGGTGCCCAGGGAGTTGGGTTCCATTATCACAGCTTGTTTTCTCCTTAACATCACTTATGCTTCATCATGTCCGGTGTCTGCCTGCCCTAAGTTTCCTCCAATTAATATTAGAAAAATAGAAGACTCACAGGTAAGGTGACAACTTGTTTCATCTGATATTATTGGACTTTATATTAGGGTGAATAACTCTGGGTTTGAGAATAAACTTTATCATGGGGTAGGGACAGAGCCAGGGTGACAAGGTAGAGATGATGGCTAACAGTCTCCTTGGAATATCCCTAGACTGTCCTCCTCTTTACTCAATATTGAGCATGTCACTTAAATTCCAGGGCTTGAATTTCCCTATTAGTTCAATTAGAGGTACAGGATAAAATCCTCTTCAGAGAAATACACATACCAGAGGAGACTGGAAGGAGACTTCCCCTGCCCCACAGGTCAGTTTTATAAGCCTTTTCAATTTTTTTGGTAGAGTTGTGATATTAGATGGAACCTCACTTTTCATTGGGGAGGGGGCAGAGTGTAGAGGACAGCTAATCATTTGTAAGAAAATAAAATCGTAGATTTTTAAAGTTGGAAGATCATTAAATCTAATTCACTTATTTTACAGAAGAGACTAAGTTCCAGAAAGAAAGGACATGCCTAAGGTCATACATCCAAAGGTCAGAAAAAAACTGGAACTAGAACTTACAACTGAGATCTCACAACTCACCATCTAGGGCTTTTTCCACCTGATCATCCTATGTTAACCAAAAGAGGCTGGTAACCCAATCTAGAAATGCCAAGTAAGACCTTAGGAGATGACACAGAGGGGAAAGACCTCATGAATTGGTCTGCATGGGTAGAAGAGACAGGATGTAATTTGTTTCCTTTCACCTAAAAACCTTTCTGAGGGCTTAAGTCATAAATTGCCTGAGTTCAGGAGACGTCTCAGCATCTTACAACAACGAGTCAGAGGGTCGGGACAAATCTGGAATAAAAATAGGGATTAAAGTCAAGGTATGCACAATTCTGAAGGTACCTAGTCACTTAACAATGTTTCCAGGGTTCACTGCTTTCTGTTCCCTTCTCTCTAAGGAAGCAAAGGATTATCCCTCTTCCAAACAATCCTCACCCATCCCAGGCTATGGGGGATTGCCTTTGGTGGATCTGGGAGTTAGGGCTGAGGGATACAGAATAATGTACTTTGGAAGGAGACACCAATTCGATCAGGTAGCCCCCCTATCCTTAGAATACACCAGTTTTAAATGATGCTAAAGATGGTGGGTATGGAAGAAAAAAGAAACCAAATGATACAATTACATCAAAGAAATTATAAGTCCAGTCCCTTCCCTATGAGATATATTGCTTTGAATTATAGGTTATAAGCTTATAACTATGGGAATATGATCTGTAAAATAATCGTGGTATAATAGACTCAGAAGACCTTCTTTGCTACTCTCTAGCTATGTAACCCTCAGCAAATCTGTCAGGTTTCAAGTCCATAGAACAAGATGTCCCTCCCAGGATAAGCTCTTCACCCCTGATCTCACCACCAAGCTGCTGACTTGATTGACAACACCTATCTCAACCGCCTCTGCTCTCTGATTGGATGGCTGGAGAGTAAAATACCCAACCCCTCCCAACACCCTCCTTTACGGAGAGCACAAAATGTATTGAGCTCACTCCATTATGTAAGTTCTTTAAGGACTGGGACTATCTTCCTTTTTATTTATTGTATTCCCAGGGCTTAGGACAGTGCCTAACACAGTGCCTGGCACATAGTATGTGCTAGAAAGAGAGAGTTAGACTAGAAAACTTCTGGAGTTCCTTCCTCCAAGATCAATGATTCTTTCTATGAGGGTGTTGAAACAGTTGATCTCTGAGGTATCTTTTAGCTCCAGTGATTCTGAGATACAGTAGATTGTTAGCCTCTGAAAGTAACTAAACACCTTGGAAAAAGGTTGGCCTGGACCATTGGGTAATGAACTTAGTTAAATTATAAAAAGTCAAGATAAGTTGGATTTGCAAAAGAAGAACAAAGTTCTTTGAGGGCAATAATTATTCTGGATTCCTCTCTTTGGTAGAATGGGTCAGTGTTCCTCAGCTTTATTGGGGAGGAGCAGAAAGATCTAGAAAAAGTTGGTGGGTGTAGAAGGAATTAGGAAAAATGGAATAGGAAAAAATATCAGCCTTACAATTTATGAGAGAAATATCCATATAGTCCAATTTATGAAGTCAAGCCTGAGGATAATTCGATTGTTGTAGAGTGGGGAAGCAATAGCTTGTGCAGGGACTTGACAACTCTGAGTGATATTTCACTCCATCCTCGGGACGCCTAGGGAAGCTTCATCTGCCTGCTAGATCTCAGCTGCCATTGGTTGCCCATGCTACCATTTATCTAGGAGCCAACGGAGGTGCAAAGTTGTAAATCTGACAGGGATGCCTGTGAGTACTCCATCTCCCAACTGGCCATCATTACCCACTGCAGAAGGCAAAGCACAGCTTGTTTATTTGTAAACAATCCCTGCTCTTACAACTTTGAAAAATGAACCTCTGGGGTCCATCATTATATTTCCATGCTCTCTCCAGGTGACATGCATGATTTATTTCTACTTCCTACCAGGGATTGTTGGGGAAGAGGGGGAGAGAACTACTTGAAGAAAACCACAGATGCTACTGCATAGAAATGACAATTTGTTCGATTATTAGGGAGAAGAGAAGGTATGAAGTCCTAGGAACACAGCTTGCCCTGCTTCCTATGCCCCTGTTTCCATTTTTGAGAAGCATGATGCAACACTTTTATCCAATGATCCCAAAGTACATAGAAGACATTTCTATATCTAATTACATATCCTCCTTGTTGACCTGTCCTACATATTAACTTCTAACTTACATTATAGTTTATAACATTGGTCAATAAGCTTCTCAAGGCACAGTATAATAAATGCTTAATAAATATTTACTGAATTGGACTAAATTATGCCAGAAAGCCAACAGTCATCACAGTATTCATTCTGCAGACGGGAAGTTAGAATTAAAGATAGACTATGAGTGAACCATGATCACACTGTGTAACTGTGATAAAGCCAGGTCTCTTAACTCTACTGAATGACACTGTCTGACATGGAACCATTGGCTAAAATAGTTTCTCACAGCTCACCACCTTCACTTTTGCAGGCATGGTTCCTTTTCCTTCATTCCATTGATGACACCATTATCTTAGGTAGAATTATATTGGTCATGTCAATAAACAGGGTAGGAGTCTAACTTCATTATTTATTTATTTATTTATCCATTCATTCATTTAATCTAATTGATCAATTCTGTTTTATCACTTTATTTATTTAATCAATCAATTACTTATTTATTTGATTTGAAAGAATACCAAGTGACTTCCTGCTAACACTAAACCATCCATTCAACTAACTTAGGGTGGCATCTAAAATTACCATCATTCACTCCTTTGGGTGAGGAAATATACACATAAGACCCCTTATTGAAATGTAAATTTGTAAGAAGTAGAGTACAACGGAAACAGCATGGGGTTTGAAGTCAAAAGACCATTTAAAGCAAGGCTCTTCACTATGATTGTGATTATAAACCTGTAAATATATCCCTCAGAAGGAACTCTAATCTAAGAAGTAATTATGGTAAAGTAGAAGAAGTTAGTGATCGTTTAATTGGACTGAGTTCAAAAGACTCAGAAGACCTATCTCTGCCACTCCTAGGTATGTAACCTTCAGGAAGTCACTTAACTTTTCTGAGCCTCAGTTTCCTCATCTGTAAATGAGGTTGAATTCGATGACATCTGAAGTTACTTCCAGCTGCAGATCTATGATGCTATGAGTGAGTTGAAATAGCTTACCTCTGTCTTCCAATTCTAGAATTTTGTGATTCTGAAATACGGTAGTGTCACAAGTGAAATTCAACATAGGTAAACTGAGATAGTTCAACAAGGGCAAACTGAATTAATTTTTTGAGCTATCAAGACAGTGTTGATTAACAGGGGCACTACCTGACAATATAATGGGTCAATGGCTTGCCTCACTTTCTAGCTAAAAACCCTAAGATAAACTCATTCTTATAAGATTAAAATAAAGAATAAAGCTGGCTACGTGACATTGTGGGTTTGAGCACAAAATGATTGGTTACAGAACTGAGGCAGGAGGGACAATATAACTGACTGGAAGTTGGAAATGCAGGGTTAGCAACAGCCCTGCTTTCCCTCTTCTGACTAAGGAAAGTTCATTAGTTGAGTCCACCTGCAAAGTTAAAAGATAGTGGGTCGAACTTTGGAGAACAAACCAGGCGTCTTTGAAGGATAGCTTGGTGGTGAAAAGATATTAGGCTAGACTCCCTCTTTTCACCTGAGTCCCTCAAAGAGAACAGATTTACTTGAGGCAAGAGTAGATTTATTATCAATGATTATCAGAAGTGTATGTCTAAATTTAACTCATTATAGACCAGCTGAATTTTTGCACTCAGTTCAGAGACAAAGAACCATGACTTAAACAGTTACAAGAAAAAACCAATTAACTGTAAATAGAATCAATAAAAATGACAAAGAATCAATTTAATCTTCTCAATGGACTGATGACATCTGAAAGTAAATGGATCCAGGTGTGAGAAAGAGGGAAAGGGAAAGATATTGGCAATGAATGAGAACAGGTTCATTGAACTACAGTTCATTTAGGTAGAAAATGTATCGTGTTTTGGGTTGTCATCATTGTCAATGTCCTTGTCCTCCTCCTCGTTATCATCATCATTGTTTGCATTGTTTTTACCCCAGTGAGTTAAAATATTGAGGCTACCTGGCGGGTGGAACAGATGCTGAGCAACTAAGAGAGAGGCTCAATCAGCCCATTTATTGCTTCACTTTATGTTTATACTGGTATGTACTTACATATGTATTCCTGTCTCCACTACCAGAATATAAACTTCTTGCAAATAGGGACTGGTTCATTCTTTATACTGTATACTAGTACCTATCACATAGTAGGCTCTTATTAAATGTTTGTTGGTTGATTGATATATGAGCTCTAGATACAAAGCTTCTGTTAATCAGTCTAAGATTGGTTTATCATTTAAGGCTGCTGTATCACATTTCTGACTCGTAATGAGATTTGAGTCTACTAACATGTGTAGATCTTTTTCACTTTAATTGCTTTCTAGCTCCTTTTCCCCAATCCTGTAGTCATACAATTCCTGATTCTTGTCAATTCTACCTATACAACACCTCCCCTGTATGTTCCCTTCTCTCTATTCATGGTCATCAACACCTCTCATGTTTATCATTATGATGACCTTCTAATTGGTCTCCCTGCTTTAATTCTCTTCTCTCTCCAACCCATTTGCCATACAACTGCCAAATATTCTTCCTAAAATACAGGTCTAACTATACGACTTTTCTGCTGTAAATCTTTGGTGTTTCCTTATTACTTCTCAGATAAAATATAGTAAACTCTCAAGCTTGTTATTTAGAGTCCTGCACTATCTGGCTTCTGTTTACCTTTTCATGTCTATTTAATACTACTTCTGGTCAAGCACTTTATCTTCCAGATCAATCACCTGTGTAATGTTCCCAGATCTCAGCATTTCATTTCCCACCTTTGTGCTTTTGTCTAGTCTGTCCCTCAACCTTGAAATAAAAATTCTCTTTATCACACCAGTTAAAATTCTTAGCTTCTTTCAATGCTTAGTTCAATGGTCTTCTCCTATGAAAATGTGTAAGTGCTCAGTTATAAGTGCTCTCTCTCTCTCTCTCTCTCTCTCTCTCTCTCTCTCTCTCTCTCTCTTCCTCTACTAGAAGCAATATCTTATATAGGACAAATAGTTCTACTGTTAAGATTTCATGGTCACTAAGATGACAGAAAGGGAGAGAAATCCCTTCCATTGATTGGCCTCTAGCAGAAGTGCAGGAATCATCCTCTACAAAGTTTCTCACTTTCTCAACTGTCTCACAAAACTAGAAAATTTGCTTTTTCAGAGCCATGGTATGTGGCCAAACATCAAGGAATCAGTTAATTGTTGATTGATTTCCTAATGGATTTAAATTACTTCCTTCATCCTTTTCAAAAAGATAACAGTACCCTATCCCCCACAAGATTTTGCACTTAATTTAACACATTATTACTTCATTTCTCTGTAGTCTGTCTCCTGTAATTTCAACTGAGTTGGGGAGGTGGGGAAGGAATCAGATGGTCAGACACCAATCCTTCACACACAGTATCTGCTTACATGTTCCAATATAATGTAAGCTCTTTGAGGGCAAGGCACTGCTTTTAAGGTTTGTTTTGGTATTTTCAGTTCCTATCATAGAGTTCTGCATATAGGTGTTTAATGTATGTAGGTGTTTAATGCATGTAATTGAATTGTGTAGTCTTAATACATGTAATTGAATTGTGTAGCATTAAATTAAAATATAATTTTTTTTGTTATCCCAAAGGCAAGGTTTTGCCTATATTCTTTTATAATTTTATCTTATTAGATTTCATCTACCTTGTCTTGTCAGAGTTTCCTTGTATCTCCCTCATTTAGTATATCCCTTCCATATTCATGTCCTCCATAGACATTACACAGGTCATATCAGTTCTCTGCCAAGTCATCAATGAAAATATTGAAATGACCCCAAAGAAAAAGTCCTTCAACATTCCAATCTTTAATCATCTTTCTTTGGTTCTATTTAATGTATTAGTTCTAAATCCACTTTCCCAAAACCAAACTATACCTCTTTATCTTATCCTCTAGGGTCTTATGAGGGACTGTCAAAAGCCTCACTGAAATTCAGGTATTCTTTGTTGGTCTCATTTCCCTGGTCTATCTCTCAGATATTTAAATGGATCTGTGATCTCATCAATTCAAAATTTCCTCCAAAGATGCAGAGCAGATTCCAACTCCTCCATGCTTTCTCATTCTATGGGACTCTTATCTAAGGTCTCACAAAAGGTAATTCACTACAAGGTATCTGTTTGAATACATGTTGAAATATGGGCAATAGATTTTGTCTCTCTATGCTTTGTGAAACATATTTCCTCCATTTGGTCTTTCCTGTGCTTCCCTCAGCTTTATTCTTCAAACTTTTTCTCCTGGTTCACCAGTGATTAGGGGACATTTATTAAAACAAAAAAATCTGCCCTTCAGTTTTCAGTAAATTAATTCAAGTCAACGAACAATTGCTGTTCAGTTGTTTCAGTCATATCTGACTCTTCATGACCCCATTTGGGGTTTTCTTGACAAAGATACTGGAGTGGTTTGCCATCCCCTTCTCTAAGTAGGTACTCAATAAATGTTTATTGACTAGTAAGTGCCTGAGGTGAGATTTGAACTCAGTTCTTTCTGACTCCAGGTCCAGAACTCTATCCACTGTGCCTTCTAGCTGCCTCCTTGCTAATTAGACCACTCCAGATGTTTATTATCAGCATGTTATTGAACAGGGTTATTATTATGTCTTCCAATCTTCGATCTTGAATGATCTCAATATATGATTGGACAAGACCTTATTACAAAAGAACCTCTAAGACATTGCTTTATTCTACCCAAATGCTCTTTCACAATCATCAAATAATAAGCACAATGGCATCCCAGATACCCTTCCTCATTCAGTCAGTAGTGAGAAGGTAAGGATCTGATCCTTTGTTGAACAGCAAACTGAAATTATTTTTATGGCTCTCTCTCTCTCCCTCCTCTCTCCCTCTCTCCTCTCTCAGCAAGACTTTATCATTAATACTAAAATATATAATGACAAAATGTCCTGTGAAATTGTATTTCTTATAGTTTTGAGGGCACACAGTAAGACTCGCTGCCAATTTCTTTCTTTGCCTCTCTAAGGAGTACCTGTGAACCAGACTTCCATTTTATTTTGACTTCCTTCTATCTTCTGTGTTTTAGAGCAAGAGTGTCAAGATAAATATCATTCATCCTCCAGCAATATGTCCACTCATTGGTCACTGGACAAGGATCTCATATTTAAATTATTAATTTAAGTTGGTTGGGAGTCTAAAAATTGTATGAGGTTTAGTACCTCCTTATCCTTTCCCCACTATTCTGCTACTTTCTCTGCAAAAGTGAAAGTGGGCTAATTCAGGACTCGTGATTATTTTTTTAGTTTTCTTTATTTCATATGTTGCTATGTCCATAAAATTTTTATCATCAGGTGGCCAGGCTGCTACCAGTAAAGTATCTCTGTGTTAGAATTGATCTGTTTCCCAAGGCCATACTCAAAGTCTTTCCAACATGGCAAAATCTGCCAGGGTTTCTGCTCTTCTGGTACAGACTTTGAGAACTAGTATTACTTTCATGTCATGAGAAGGCATCAGGGTAAGATTTCAATGAAGGATCAGTCTATTAACCTTGTTTAAAAAGGCAATGAAAGTAGTCTGACAAGATTTGTTCCTGAAGATCTTATACTCATTCCTTCTGGTCATGGTTTCTCTTCTAAGTGCTCATAAACCATTCTCTTCATATATATATTTCAGAATTTTATCAGGAATGAGCATTAAGCTCCTTTTAAAAAAATGAGCCCATCTTAAGTACTAAAGACTTTCTCCAATCTTCCACGAAGGCCTACAAAAAATTCCCAAGGAGATCTGGGACAACTAGAGAATAGCTCTACTCCTAAGAGATGTATACTCCTGCATCCTTTCCCTTTGGCTCCTTCTCAACCATAGCCAAATGCTCAAAATGGATGAGGCTCAGACAATATTTCCTTACCGTCTTCTATTATCTCTTTCAATTCATGTCTATAGCTATGACACAGCAGAACTGATAGGGATGAGACTGAGGGGTAGAGCCAAGGTGGCAGAATAGAAAGACCCACCTACTCTAGCTCTTCTCCCACAGCCCATAAAATACCTGTAAAACATGACCCTAAACAAATTCTAGAGCAGCAGAAGCCACAAAATGACAGAATGAAAGAGATTTACACCTCAAGGTAGCCTGGAAGGCCAACAAGAAAGGTGTAAAGCACAGGGCAAGGAGAGGAGCACAGCCCACAGAGCCCAGAAGCAGGAACAGGATGGGAGCATGCCTTGGGGACAGAATTCCCAGCAGCAGCTGCAGTTCCCAGATCCCTCAACTCACAAATGCCAAAAACAGCTTCAAAGATCAGTGAGAAAACTTTTTCACCTAGGTTAGAAGGGAGCAAGGTCCTCCCCTAGCCACAGCCTTAGGGTAGCAGTAGTCACTGCAGTACAACATCCCTTTATGGAGCCCTTAACCTAAAGATCCTGGGGGAATTGAGCTGCTGAACTGGGTCTCAGTTCTGAGTGGCGGCCCTGGGGTGAGGAGGAATGCTGGCATGGTAGAGCTGGTAGAGGCTCTGGAAAGAGAATTTTATTTACAGATCCTGGGCAGAAAAGTTTCGGTAGCTCCCAGACCAGAGCACAGGCCAGGAGGGGAATGAACTCTTCTCCCTTGATTGTGCCACCTTGGAGGAACTGAGAACTTACAAGTCCCCAGAGTATACCCTACTTCTGACAAGAGGCTCAAAAGTCAAGTAGCTGGCTAGGAAAATGCCCAAAAAAGGGGGGAAAAAATAAGATGATAGAAGGCTACTTTCTTGGTGAACGATATTTTCTTCCATCCTTTCAGATGAGGAAGAACAATGTGTACCATCAGAGGAAGACCCAAAAGTCAAGGCTTCTGCATCCAAAACTTCCAAAATAAATATGCAATGGTCTCAGACCATGGAAGAGCTCAAAAAGGATTTTGAAAATCAAGTAAGAGAGGTAGAGGAAAAATTGGGAAGAGAAATGAGAGCAATGCAAGAAATTCATGAAAAGCAAATCAACACCTTGCTAAAGGAGACCCAAAAAAATGCTGAAGAAAATAATACCTTTAAAAATAGGCTAACTCAATTGGAAAAAGAGGTTCAAAAAGCCAATGAGGAGAAGAATGCTTTCAAAAGCAGAATTAGTCAAGTGGAAAAGGAGGCTCAAAAGCTCATTGAAGAGAACAGTTCTTTAAAAATTAGAACGGAGCAGATGGAAGCTAATGACTTTATGAGAAACCAAGAAATCACAAAACAAAATCAATAGAATGAAAAAAATAGAAGATAAGGTGAAATATCTCTTTGGAAAAACAACTGACCTATAAAATAGATCCAGGAGAGACAATTTTAAAATTATGGGATTCCTTGAAAACCATGATCATAAAAAGAGCCTAGACATCATCTTTCATGAAATTATCAAGGAAAACTGCCCTGATATGCTAGAACCAGAGGGCAAAATAAGTATTCAAGGAATCCACCAATCACCTCCTGAAAGAGATCCAAAAAGAGAAACTCCTATGCATATTGTAGCTAAATTCCAGAGGTCCCAGGTCAAGGAGAAAATATTGCCATCAGCTAGAAAGGAACAATTTGAGTATGTGGAAATACAATCAGGATAACACAAAATCTAGCAGCTTATACATTCAGGGATTGCAAGACTTGGAATGTGATATTCCAGAAGTCAAATGAACTAGGACTAAAACCAAGAATCACTTAGCCAGAAAAACTGAGTATAATACTTCAGGGGGAAAAGTGGTCATTCAATGAAATAGAGGACTTTCTTAATGAAAAGACCAGAGCTGAATAGAAAATTTGACTTTCAAATACAAGAATCAAGAGAAGCATGAAAAGGTATACAGGAAAGAGAAATCATAAGGGACTTACTAAAGTTGAACATTCTCATATGGATAGATAATATTTGTAACTCTTGAAACTCTCAGTATTTGGGTAGTTGGAGGGATTATACACATATATCTATAGACAGAGAGCACATGGTGAGTTGAATAGGAAGATATGATATCTAAAAAATAAAATTAAAGTGTGAAAGAGGAATATATTGGGAGGAGAAAGGGAGAAATAGAATGGGACAAATTATCTTTCATAAAAAAGGCAAGAAAAAGCTTTTTCAATGGAGGGGAAAAGGGGGAAGGTAAGATGGAAAAAATGAAGCTTACTCTCATCACATTTGGCTTAAGGAGGGAATAACATGCACACTCAATTTGGTATGAAAATCTATCTTACACTACAGGAAAGTAGGGGAAAAGGGAAAAAGTGGGGTGGAGGGATGATAAAAGGGAGGGAAATAGGAGGAAGGAGTAATAAGAAGTAATCACTTTAGGGGAGGGACAAGGTCTAAAGAGAGAATAGAATAAATGGGGGCAGGATAGGATGGAAAGAGATATAGTTAGTCTTTTACAACATGACTATTATGGAAGTCTTTAGCAAAACTACACATATATAGCTTATATTGAATTGCTTGCTTTCTCAGTGGGAATGAGTGGAGAGGGAGGGAGGGAGAGAAGTTGGAACTCAAACTTTAAGGAATGAATGTTGAGAATTGTTTTTGCATGCAACCGGGAAATAATAGGTAATAGGGTATAAAAATCTATTTTTCCCTATAAGAAAAGAGAGAAGATGGGGATAAGGGAAGGGAGGGGTATGATAGAATGTGAGAGAGGATTGAGGGAAGGAGTAATTAGAATGCATGGTGTTTTGGGGTGAGAGAGGGAAGAGATGGAGAGAAAATTGGGAACTCAAAATCTTGTGGAAATGAATATTGAAAACTAAAACTAAAAAAAACCACAATATAACTGAATTGGTTCTTTGGGTAATTTAAAAATAAATGAAAGAAAAAGGTGTAGGAATCTGGAAGTGCCACTACAAACATGAACTAACTGAAAACAGTATGCCCTTGGGAAAATTGAGATTTAAATATTATTTAATTTATTGAGATTATAAATCTAGATTAAATATTATTAATTTACTGAGATTATAAATCTAGATTTGATTTGGCTGCAATTTTGTTCTGAAGCTAAATCATTTTGCATTCTCATTTACAGTGAGATATATTCTCCTGTTAGAATAATTATATAAAGTCAGACCTTAATACACCCTTTGCTATTTAACATTAAAATAACATGCTGGAAAATGAACAGATCAGGAAGTCTTGGGTTAAAATCTGGTCTCAGAAATTTATTAGCTGTGTAATCTTAAGCAAGTTACTTCACCTCTGTTTACCTCAGTTTCCTAATCTGTAAATAGAATAGTAACAAGAGCACCCACCTCCCAGGGTTGTTGTGAAGACTACACGATTGTGACACTTAACACAGTATATCAATGTTAACTGGATATTATTATTAATTCTTTCATTGAATGTAATTACTCCATACAGTATTACTCTATATTGGGTTTTACATCATTAATATTGAATGTCAAAAGTGATCAAATGAATGATTTTCTATGTGAAATAATCTGGAACTGTATTCATCTGAATTGATGTCACCTGACTGATAATAAGTTTTGCTTCATGTATTAAATACACGATATTATGTATGTTGTTGCGTTTCTAAACACTGTTTCTTATATTACGAAGTTGGGGGAAGCATTGTCTCAGAAATGCTGTTAGAAAAGTAACTTTTCTTTAATCTGGAAGCTGCTAGATTATATTGAGTTTTTAAAAGAATGTGGCAAAAACATGTGGAAAACAAATATTTAATGGGGTATATTTGCTTTAAAACAGTAATTTACTGTGAGAGGAAAAGTAGCGAAGTCTTTAAGTTGTCCTAATCTGTGAGGTTTCTGGGGGCTTTCTACTTACACAAGATCATAAAATCTTATCAGCCCTGTTGACCATATTACGTAACATTCTAAAGTGCTGAAATCTGAGAAACAAGGACCACATCCAGCCAAAGTGGGGAAATTCTGGTTTGCTTAGGGCAGGGTTGATTTTTATTTATTATTTGACTATCACTTATGAAAGTGAATGAAGTACTGTCCTTTAAGAAATAGTCTGTACTGAAGTTACATCTTGGAACAAACTTTAATAACAGTTAAGTTCAAAGGCTTCACTATAGCCTTAGGGGTAAATAGGAAATACGGATTAGAGACTTGCTGGAGTTAGCATTTTTTCCTGAGGTTGAGAGTTAACTATCAAATATTCCCTGTACAACTGAAGCTTCAGAATATAATTATTCTTCAATTCTAAAGGAAAGCTAAACAAAATTTCCTTATATGTGCTCATTGTTAAGTGTTGTTGCAACATGAGGGAAATAGGGAAACCCTAAACTGTGATCAGTTAAATTTTGCTATTTAAGGTAAAAATCTCTAGGCACTACAATTTGATATTATTCTAAGTTTTAATCTGAGGTATGATTGTCTAAGTTGTCATGAAGCCAGTGGTCCATCATTCAAGGGAGATGCCCAAAGGGAATAGAAACTGCTGCAGGTGGATGTCTGTAGATATTGTTATGAGGGATGAATCAAGAAAGGAGAGAAAATAAATTTTTGTTAATTGAAAAAGTAAAATAAAATTTCAAAATTAAGTTAAAAAAAAAAGAAGAGGGATGAGACCTAGTGTATAAGAACTATAAATTGTTGAACAGGAAATAGTGTGGGACATACTACCATTTAGTCATCACTTCTGCAATGTGTTCTTCTTGACTCCAAGTTGACTCCCCGATTTTAGACAGATGTTCAGAATTCCAATTCTACTTCCCATGCCACCCTTTGGATCTGGCAAGCCCATGAAGTCTGACTTGAACTGATATTAATTCTGATTCTTTTCTTTGCTCAGAAAAAATCAACAACTTGGACTTTGCCTTCTTTTCCCCAGAAGAGTCTTTCCTCAGGCCCTGATTATGCTCCTTAATCTCTGATAACCCTTTCAGGGATTCATCATGGTTAGTCAAGATATCCAAGGTCTCTGGCCACTCAGGACTATGCAGAAAAAAAGAAGAAAATTAGAAATCGCCAGTAGCTGGCCCTGTCAGCCTCCCCAGGCACCCATCCAGAATTCTTGTAGAATCTAATCCTGAGGACAGATGGGATGCAGAACGAGTTTGGAGAAGGACAAAGGCCCCCTGATGCCTCTATGTGTCACTGTATGTCAAGGTTTACTGGGCACTCGGTTATGTGGCCATTCATCTCTGAGGCTGGTTCCCTGACTCCCTCCCACCATCTCCAATAATACTTAATGGACTTGACAATCCCTCAAGCCACTGAGGAATTTAAAAAGAAGCTGGCCACTTAAAACAAGAATGAAAATTAGGGGTCAATCTAGCAGGCACCAACGAGCAGGTGATAGGGGGACAAAGTCAGAGTGAGCTGGAACCACGAGCAGCACAACTCCTCATCTCTCCCAGGAGCTGGGTTGAGGAAGAGCATCTCTTCTGGCTAGGAGGGTCCAGCACATAATGTTGAGATTATTGCCCCAAACAGCAACAATGTAACAGCAATGGTGGCAGAGAGGGCAGGGCAATGCCCTGAGCCTCTAGGATAGAATCTCTATGCCTCCAACCCATACTGTTCCCCCGGCTTCTTCTCCTAGGATTAGGATTGGAGGTGCAGGGACTCTTACCCTGACAAGCAGGTTGATAGAAAGAAGCCCAATTTCATCTCCTTTCCCAAATTAAGTGTGCCCAGGAGGCAGAGAAGGTAACCCCAAACCTAGAGTTTGGGTTGAGCAGGATAATATTCTGCTATGCTCTTTTCCTGAGATGTCTTCATTTAAAGGAAGAGGCAGTCAGGATATATCAATATCTACCAGTGTAGACTTTACTGCCTGTAGTAGAAGGTAAGTCTTAGAGACTGGCTTGAAGCTCAGAGAGGTTGATTGATATACCCCTGGTCACATAGCTAGAACCTAAGTCTCCAGACTCCCAGTTCAGATTGCTGTCTACCATACTGCTCCTTTACTTAAAATAGGCTTGAATTAAAGGCAAAATTCCTAGAGTAAAACACACTCAATTGTCATTAGATAGGAAAGTTTCAGAATGCGCTTACAGAACTCTTAAGAAATAGGAAAGGAGGGCTATCAGCTCAGGATACATCTTACACAGAAACAAGAAGAGGGTCTAGAATTCAGTACTTCTGAAACTGTGAGTTGCAACCCCACATGGGGTCGCAAAAATTTTGGCAACAGTTAAAAAGGTTTTTCAACATGCAATGACCAAAAATTAATTAAAAATCAAACGTGTACTGAATCTGAGGCATTTCTGGTGACACTTGCCCATTGCGCAACTTCATTATAGCCTTGATTCTGAACACAAAAAGAAATGTGGGATGACAACACTTATAGACATCTCCACTCCAAATGTTCATATGGATTATTTGCACCCAACCTGTGGTAGAGCCTTCCAAGCTCATATTGATCTGATCAACCACACTGGGACACACTGTACCTTAACTCCAACATAGGGGTGTCATTTTGGTCCTCTTCAAGAATGAAGGACAACAACCAATCAACCAATCAATCCTTACTCTTGAATGGTTTCTTTTTATGAAATAAAGCAATAAGCATGCATTAGTTAAATGTCTGCTCTATGCCAGACACTATGCTAATCCTAGAGCTATAAAGAATTAAATAGCTCCTTCCTTCAAGTGACTGGGTCAGATATTTTCTTTCTCCAGGGTCAAGACTCCTCTATTATAGATTAGTTCATTAAATATGAATTACTTTCGAAATTTATTTATTTTTTATTATTCTGATTAACATACATTTATTTTCCTATCCGCCCAATCCCCTCTCCCACTCCCACTGAACAATTTAAAAGAAAAAGAAAATCCTGTTTAAACAAATATTCCTATCCAAGCAAAACAAATTCCCAAATGGACCGCATCCAAAAAAGTATGCCTCCTTCTGCAGGTGGTTGACTTGCTTCATCTGAGGTCCTCCAGGATTCACAGTTACATTGTTTTAAGATCTTTGGGAGTTTTTTATGTATATGTTATCATTGCATAGAATATTCTCCTAGTTCTTCTCACTTCACTCTGCATTAGTTCATAGAGGTCTTCCCAGTTTCTTCTGAAACAGCCCATTCCATATTTTTTTATGATACACTAATGTTCCTTTACGTTTATAAAACGTATGTTTTTTAGCCATGTAAATAATTTTGCAATAATTAGAATGTAAATTTCTTGAGTTCTGGATCTATTTGTGCTTTTTCCTTGAATCTCCAACTTTGGCATCCCACCTAATACAATCAGCCTTAATCAATGCTTGTTGATTATTGGTACCATGATGCCCGCTTAGCTGAAATAGGAGCATTCACAGAGTAAGCAAATGCGCTTGGAAGTTTATAAGTGATACCCTTATTTATAAGTCATTGACCAGAGCGGGTTGGAAGGAGGGAGAACTGTTATTTTAAGAGGTCCTCGAAGTCATGCAGCACAAAGTCCTGTCATTATGGATCTTTATATAGCTCCAAAAGATATAGATATGTGCGTATGTATATATGTGTGTATTTATTATCTTTTCTTTTAAGTTTCTCTATTGATAATTTTGTTTTTACATGAATGAATAAATATAAAAGTATGTAGTAAGACTTTTAATGTGCCAATCACTATGCTGAGCATCGAGGACATTGTCATTGATTTTCCTTCATTCTTGAAGAGGACCATGACATCAGGAAGATGATACCATGACTTGCAAGTGAATTGTATTTAAGTGAGGTGGGGCTGTGCAAAGTCACCAGTCCACTTTTTCCTCTGGAGCCGTCTGGGTCCTGTGGCAAAATATGAGCTTGAGTAGCATGAGGTGCCCTGGGGACCCAACTGGTCAGTTCCAGTTGAGCAATGTAGATCCTCCTCTCCCCCTCCACTCTCCTCTCTTTCCCTCCTCTCCTCTCCTCTTGCCTGTCTCTTCTCTCCTCTCCTCTCCTTTGTTCTCCTTCTTCCTCTCCCTCTGTACACACAGGGCACCATACCTTTGCCTGCAGGTGCTTTGCCCAAAGGAATGTAAATTGACCATGTGAATATCAAAGCAAAGATAGCCCTTATATTCCAGGAAACTGCATCATAAAGGGGAGGATAACATGTAAAGAGGAGTTGTGAAAGAGTGAAATTCTTTCATGGGAAAAGTTGCAACTTGTTGTTCTTGTTGTGTTTGTCCTTGGTTGCCGAAGAAGACCGTGGCATCAGAGAAATGATGACATGACTTGCACTTGACTTTGTTTTGAGTGAGGGAGGGCAATGAGTAGGGCCAAAGAGTAGAGAGTGACATCCTTTACTCAGGAACAACAATAGCAAAGTTAATTTGATCAAGGCACATGGTTCCAGAGCTGGTGGGGAGGTAGTTAAGGGGTCAAGGCTGGGCAGGGGGGAGAGTTTGAAGGGGTTGATGGGCTTCGTGTGAAGAAAGGTGTTTTGATATGGATTTCATGGATTCCAAGAAAGAGTACAAAGACAGTACAGTGACACATCAGCCTGAAGCAATGAAAATAAACCAGTTTTATCACTACAAATGGGCAAGGTTCTGGGTGGGTCTTCAAAGCCTTTGTCACTACTGGGTGGGGACCCAGAGTGGAACTGAGCAGCTTCTAGAAGTACTGACATTGATAGCATCACTTAACTGGGTTGCCACTTGATTTAACTAGGACATGGATGCCTGCTAACTCCTACATGCTAACCATGGCCACCTTGTACTTTAAAGGGTCCAGACATGGTATAACCTCTTCCAGTGCTATGACCAGCCAGGTCCCTACAAAAGAGGAGCCTGTGGCAAGACTGCTGGATATGAGGGGATGACTAGAGGGAAGCATTTTCCAGGCTTAAATGGCCATCAGAGAGAGGGGCAACGTGGGGTAGGAGATTGCCACAGGGCAGATGTTTCATCAAGGCAGTAAGACCAGGAGAGGAAGGCCAGAGAATAAAGAACGACTTTCATTTCCTGACACATCCCTACCACCTCCATTCAGTACCCCCTCAGGGAACCATCCTTTATAATAGAGAATAAAAAAAAAGGAAAAACCAATTCAGCAGAAATAACCAATACATCCATCAACTAAGACAGTATATGCAGCGTTCCACATCCATAGTCCCCCATCACTGCAAAGAAGGGAGGGATGGATGTATTATTGTTTTTGAAATGGACATACATGCTGTTGTGATTAATAAAATATGAATTCATCTTAAAAGTTACTGAATTCATAATAGCTCTTTGTCATCACATATTAGGAAGGTATTGTTGATAAAGATCTATCCCCAATTCAAGAAGACTTTTGAAATTTGTGCCGAATCAGGGCAAGGGACCTCATTGTTTCTTTTTGCTCATCTTCCCAGTATGTGTCAACCAGTCTGTTGGGAGAGGCATCAAACAGAGGTGGTATGTACTTTGATCCCATCCCCATGTCCTTTGTGTTATCTGTCAGTCAGCACATAAGCCCCATCCCCCTTATCTCTAATCTTATTTCCCTGAAGAAAAGAAATGGCAAATCACTCCAGTGTCTTTGCCCAGAAAATCCCAAATGGGGTCAGGAAGAGCTGGGAATGATTGAAAAATGTGTCAAAATAACTAAGCAGGACAACTAGGGCTTTGTTCCTAGAGGGCTAGGCTTAATAAGGACTGACCAAAGACTTGGATAGAATCTAGGCCAGGTTTTCTGCACCCCACTAGTTCACACTCTACAGAACCCTGTGGGATCAACAGCCCTGACAGTCCTTCAACATCACAGAAACAACTGTGCTTAGCACTTAGGTAGCAAAACTAATTCATTTTCATAGGAAGCTAGCAGCTTTCTCCCCTCTCCACCCATCTACCATTGCAGCTGCACAGAGGTGAGTCAGTTTTCTTTGTCCCACCCTGCTTTCCCCCCTCTTCTAGATATTTAATATTTTCCTTTTTCCCACTAATAAGGAATTGCCCTGGGTTTTCTTCTGAACCATACCTTTGCCCCCAGGATCATAGCTTTAGAATTGGAACGGCCTTAGAGGTCCTCCAGTTCAAAATTCTCTTTGTTTTCAGAGGAAGAAATGGAGGGACAGAGAAATTAGTGACTTGCTCATGGTCACATAGCTAGCAAGGGACAGAGGTGGGTTTTGAAACTAACACTTCTGACTACAAAGCCAGTTAGTTGTCTTTCCACTATATCACAACTGACTCAGTCAAATTGGTTTTGAACAGTTGATTTGTGGGCACATTTTATGTTGCTTTACCCAGGTGGGTTTTGTATCTCCCTAGGCTTAAAACTCACTATTTTGTCTCTGGCGTTGTGATAGATCTCCTTAGAAAAGGTTAAGAAGTGACTAAGTCTGGAATACATCATGGCATATTACGCTGATGGTGGTCTGCTCTATTTCTCCATTGTTTCCACCAGAAACAAAATAAGAAGAAAAACTTTACCCCTGGAGAGATACAGGCTAATGATTATACTCAGAAACAGGTTTTGAAATCTCTTTAGGGATGGGATTCAAGGAAGAAGACATCACATTATTTTGTATGCCTTTGTCACTCAATAAATTTAGTCTACGGCCGTGCAAGGTCTTCCCATTTTCACTGAGAACGAAACCAATCCAGGCATAAGAAGACTTGGTGTGTTCAATTATTTTTCACTTGTATCCAACTTTTCATGACCCTATTTGGGTTTCTTTGTGCAAAGATACTGGAGTGGTTTGCTATTTTCTTCACCAGCTTATTTTACCAGTGAGGAACTAAGGGTTAAGTGACTGGTCCAGAATCACAAAAATAGTGTCCAAGGTCGGATTTGAACTAGGGCCAGCACTCCATCTACTGCAGCACCTAACTACCCACCTGGTCTCTTATCACAATGGTTACCATTTTATACGACTGATTTAAGATTGGCAAAGCACTTTAGAAATATTTCGATTGATCCTCACAACAACGAGACGTAAGTGCTACTATTGTTATTATAAATAGCTGACATTTATATAATGCTTATTCTCCCCATTTTACAGATGAGGAAACAGAGGCAGACAGAAATTAAGTAACTTGCTCAGAATCATAAAACTAGTAAATATTTGAGATCAGATTTGAATTCAGATCTTCCTAACTCTAGATTGAGTGCTCTGTCTACCTTGCTGCACACCCTGTCCCAGAATCCTCCAGCTTATTTAAAAAAAAACTTGCTCTCTTCTCCTCTCATCCTCTAACCTCCTCTTAGGATTTCTTTTTCCCTCCTCCTTTCATCACATGTCACTGATCTATCAGCTTCCTTCTCCTCTCAAGGAAAGAGGCCAATTATACATTCTGAGCCTATGAGGATAGAAACTAAATAAATTTCATGTATCAAAATTGGGCTTTAGGGGTGGTGTGTCCCCTTCATCTAACTCTGATCCATGATTCTTCCAAGCGCCAGCCCTGGTCTGCCCATAGCAATCCATCCAGTCTAACTCACATGAAGACTCTAAGGCTAGGTCAGGGTCATTGCCTGGATAATGTATGAGTTCTCTAGTCTGTGAGGGGGTAAAGGAAGGATTGGGAGTGAGAAGTGAAAAACTATCATGAACAGACTGATCATTTCAGATTGCCTAGAACTGTAGCTCAATCTGGCTACTCCCAGAAATAACAGAGCAGAAGAAAAAATTTAATGTTATAGTCATATCTTCTGCATCTCCAGGTGTGATTATCTAGGAATTCAGATTTCTCCTATCTCCTTATCATCTCTAACACTCAACATTGCTTTTTTTTAGCCTCCTGTATAGGTAGTGAGTTCCCCATCACTGAAAGTCTTCAACATAGTCGACTGACTGAATATTTCCCAAGAATGTTGTAGAGAGGATTGCTGAGGCACTATTGAATTCATTAGCCTCTAAAGACCCTTCTGATGGTGATTCTGTCACTCACTTCATTTGGTCTCTCTTCAGATTGGCAATACATGGGATGTTTCCTCCTTGAAGAGGACAAAGGGATAAAGGGATGGAAAGGAAAACCCTGAGTGCCCATGGGTGGGGCTGCACATGACAATTGTATGATTTATCCATGTGGGGATCACTTAGGAAGCAAGGGAGCTTTCCGACTTTCCTCATGGGGTCACTGTTTCAGCCCAGCATTGCAGGGACCAGTCTGTCAGGTAGTCTCTCTCTCTCTCCTTCCCCTCTTCCCTTCCGTAAATCTTTCTTTCCCCCCATTTCCTCTCTGTCTCTATCTTTCTCTCTGTGTCTCTCTCCCTCTCCATCTTTTTCTTCCCCTCTCTCTTCCTCTCTCTGTCTTTATCTCTCTCTCGCACTTCCTTTCTATCTAACTTTCTCTTCAGCCCCTCTGCCTTTCTCTGTCTCTCTGTCCTCTGTCTCCATCTCTTTTTCTCTTTCTCTCTCTTCCCCTCTATCCATGTTTCTTTTCCCCCTTTTTCCCTCTCTCCATCCCTCTTTCTCTCTCTTTCTTTCTCTCTCTCTCTCATAGACACACACACACACACACACACACACACACACACACACACACACACATAATGGCAGCAGTAGGAGCTGCTCTAAAGAGCCCATGAATATAGAAGAGTGTTTTAGCCTGCCAGCTGGCTCCTTTCAGGAATGGAGAAGCATTAAGTGAGAAATTTTCTCCACACTGAGAGCAACCCCCACCCCCAAGCCCAGGCTGTGAAAACCCACATGTTCCCCTAAGGCAGCCAAAATGGAGCATTAGGCTCCCAGGCAGTACTACTGAATAAGTAGCTTCTATATCTGGGATCATAGGAAAAAAATTGCTTTGATAGGCTTACTGAAGCTCATGGGCTGATGAAGGTTTAGGCCAAGAAGGATGATTGTCAGTCAAACCCTGAGAAGCCCCCAGCCATCTGAACCCCATGTAAAAGTCACCACTCCTGGATCCAAGAGCCGAGTCTGTTAACAGTTTTCTTGGAGGTCTTGCATGGGTTGTTTATAACTTCCTCATGCCTCAGTTTCCTCATCTGTAAAATAAGGTTAGTCCAGATGGCCTATAAGGTCTCTCTCAGCTTTAAACCTGTGGTTCTGTGGCACTATGATCCTAATGACTCAGGTTATTGTGAAGTTCAAAGGAAAAAAGAAGTATGAATTTGAAATAACTAGAAGGAGTGATACCAATGTAAGTTATGATTAAAGATGAGACACAGGCCCTGTCCTTAGGTAATTGCCAATCTAATGGATGAAACTGAGTATTTACACAGGAACATCCAATTTAATTGAATTGAATGACCACTTATTCAGTTTTACTGTGTCCAGAGCACTATGCCAGAGACAGGAGAAGACATAAAGTTTGGATAAGAAAAAGTCTTAGCCCTCAGATAACTTATAGTCTAACAAACTATGTCAATATAATTATAGCACAGATCATTAATTCTTCGGTATATATAATGAGTTAGAGCAACTGGAAGGCATAGCGGATAGAGCACCTGGTCTAAAGTCAGGAAGACTGAGTTCAAATCTGGCTTCAGACACTTACCAGCTGTGGCTTACCCTAGGCAAGTCACTTAACCCTCTTTGCCTCAGTTTCTCATCTGTAAAATGAACTGGAGAAGGAAATGGCAAACCACTTCAGGATCTTTGCTAAGAAAACCCCAAAAGAGGTCACAAACTGTCAGACAAGACTGAAAAATGACTAAACAACAATATACAACCAATTCCTAGCACACAGAAAAATTATAGTCTAGCTATGTAAATATAATTATAGCACAGATAATTAACTCTTGGGTATACACAATGCATTTGTATCTGCCTATATAATACTCTTTAATGAACTTACAGTTTCTCAAGTGATCCTAGAGGGAAATTCTTTTTTTCCCCACTTAATGGTATTTTATTTTATTTTTCCAATTACATGTAAAGATAGTTTTCAACATTCATTTTTATAAGATTTTGACTTACAAATTTTTCTCCCTCCCCCCTTCCCAAATAGCAAGCAATCTGATATAGGCTCTCCATGTACAATCATATTAACCATATTTCCACATTAGTCATGTTGCAAAAGAAGAATCAGAACAAAATGGAAAAGCCATGAGAAAGAAAAAACAAAAAAAGTAAAAACAGTATGTTTTGATCTGCATTCAGTCACCATAGATCTTTCTCTGTATGAGGGTAGCATTTTCCCACGTGCATCTTTTAGAACTGTCTTGGATCATCACATTGCTGAAAAGAGTTACATCTATCATAGTTGATCACACAATGTTGCTGTTACTGTGTACAATGTTCTCCAGAGTCTGTTTACTTCTCTTTGCATCAGTTCGTGTAAGTCTTTCCAGGTTTTTCTGGAATCCACCTGCTCATTATTTCTCATAGCACAATAATATTCCATTATATTCATGTACTACAATCCCACTGATGGGCATCCCCTTAATTTCCATTCTTTACCACCACAGAAAGAACTGCTGGAAATATTTGCACATGTAGGTCCTTTCCCTTTTTTATGATTTCTTTGGGATGTAGACATTGGACTAGCATCGCTAGATCAAAAGTTATGCCCAATTTTATAGCCCTTTGGGCACAGTTCCAAATTGTCCTCCAGAATTGTTGGATCAGTTTATAACTCCACCAACAATGCATTAGTATTGCAATTTTCACACACTTTCTGCAACATTTATCATTTTCCTTTTCTGTCATATTAGCCAATCTGATAGGTGTGATGTGTTACCTCTGAGTTGTTTTGATCTGCATTTCTCTAATAGTGATTTACAGAATTTTTATATGACTGTATAGATAGCTTTCATTTCTTCATCTGAAAACTGCCTATTCACATCCTTTGACCATTTATCATATGGGGAATGACTTGTATTCTTATAAATTGGGTCCAGTTCTCTATTGAGAAATGATTCCTTTATCAGAAACACTGGCTATAAAAATTGTTTTCCTACTTTCTGCCTTCCATTTAATCTTGTGCAAAACTTTTAAATTTAATGTGATCAAAATGATCCATTTTGCATTTTATAATGTTCTTTATCTCTTATTTGGCATAAATTCTTCCCTTCTTCATAGATCTGACAGGTAAACTATTCCTTGCTCTCCTAATTTGCTTGTGGTATCACCCTTAATGTATAAATCATGTACTTACTCATTTTGACTTTATCTTGTTATATGGTGAGGGAAATTCTTTCTCTGGTGATTCCACTAACCCCTGCATTATGCCTCACCAGCTTCAATCCAGCTATATATTTCTTCTGTTTTTAAACCTTTCCCATTTTTTTATCTAGTAGTTCAAATTCCTTAGCATTCAAGGCTACAATCTGATGCCACCCTACATTTCTGTATCTTACAGTTCTCTCCTCCACACAATCTCTGCTCCAAAAAGACTGGATCCATTCCCTCTCTCCTCCCCATTCCCAACATTCCTTGAACTTTCCAGACTCTAGGCTTTTATTCATGCTGTTACCATTGCCTATAGTACCTTTTCTCCCCTTCTGCAACTGATGAATCTATTAAGGTCCAATTCCCTCTGTCTCTTCTAGGTGACTTTGTGGATAGAGTTCTGGGGCAGCAGTCAGAAAGTTCAAATTCGGTTTCAGAGATTCATCTGTTCACCTCAGTTTCTTCAACTGTAAAAATCTCACAGGTTCCTTGTGAGGATCACATGAGATATTTGTAAAGCACTTATTATAATGCCTGTCACGTAGTAGGTGATTAATAAATATATGTTCCCTTCCCTTTTCCTCCTTCCCTGTTCTCTCCACTCAATAAAAACCTCCTCCCTCAGCCCTCACCGTCTTTAATCTAATTTAAACACTTGCTCAGTGCCTGGCACATGGTCAGTATTATGTTAATGTTTACCATCATCAGCATTATTGTAATGGCAGCTATTGTAGGGCAGTGGATAGAGCACTGGCGTAGAATCAGGAAGAATTATCTTCATGAGTTCAAATTCAGTCTCAGATACTTACTAACTACATGATCTTGGACAAATCACTTACCCCATCTGCCTCAGTTTCCTCATCTGTAAAATGAGTTGAAGAAGGAAATGGCAAATCACTCCAGTATTTCTGCAATGAAAACCCCAAATAGGGTCTTGGAGAGTTGGACACAACTGAAAAACAACTTAACAACAATAATTTTAAAGTATGTATTAGCACAGTGCTTGGCATATAGTAAGTGCTATATAAATGTTGCTCTTATTACTTATTTCCACTTTAGTCTGTACTCTTGACTACTTCTGTCCCGGTAATACTAACAGCCAAAATAAGAATACCCTACTTTGTTAGAGCTTTAAGATCTGGATTTGAGTCCTAACTAAATCATTTACTATCTGTGACCCTGGGAAAGTCATGTATTAACCCTTCTGAATTTCATTGTCATTATCTGCAAAATGAAAATAATATTAACACTAGCATGACCTAATCCCAAAGTTAGAAGGTAAGCTCTTTATATAGACCACAAGCTCCTTGAGGGCAGATGCTGTTTAATTTTTGTCCTATCTCTGAGCTTAGCATAATACCTGGAACAAAATAGTGCTTAATAAATTCTTATTGATTGATATGAAAATTTTAAGTTGTTATTATTGTACTGGGGGTTTGCTCAGAGGATGGACAGAGAATCCTAATGTGCTTCCATCTGATCACAGGTTCACGAATCAGTTCTGTGGAGGTTGGCATCTTGGGATGAGAAAGTCTGGTATTTCCTGCCATGTATGATTCAAGGATGAAAGACTTGTCTTTTGAGATGGCCAAGCAACACACTTATTGCAATTCTTCAGTTGAGACTCAATTGAGTCTGATGACTCAATAGATCTTTAAAAATGAAGTGACTGCCTCTGTTCACTCTTTTCCTTCAGTTCTCACATGGTAGTGGCTTTCTTTCACTAGATTTCGGTAGAAGGAAAGGTAGCTCATCCCATCCACTATGCCGTTGCCATGAGAACATGGCAGTTAAATTTCGTGTGCTGCCTAGACAAACCTGATCCTGGATTTTGGCTTATCATCTTCTACATTTGTTCTTTCTGGGTAAATGACTAGCAATGCCAAGAAGGTTGAATTTGGGCTTGAAGGTGATTTTGTGAATGTTAGAGTTGGTAGCTCATGGATCAACCAGGTGGATCTGATTATTGCAAAGAGAACTCTTGCACTGAAGAGGATGGATATCATTGGCTGGGGAAGGAGCTCAACCCCTGCTCTGACTTGCCACAAAACATAGACTTTGAGGAGAAAGTACAGCCTTGAGGTAAAATGTAAAATTCCTAACCAGTGGTCCTAGAAAAAGCTTCATCAACCTTGTGACAGAACATTAACACTAATTAGTATTATCAGTTTTTACCATTCACTTCTGTTAAATGTGCTTGTGAATGTTTTGTGGTCAACATTTTTTCCTTTTGTGCATGGAATATAAATACCATTCCCCTATCTGATTCACATTATACACTAAGCACATTTCCACACTTTGTTTTTTTATGAGATCCTTGACATGAGCCAATACCTAAACTAAGTAATTTTCTTATAAATAATACTCTAATATCATGAGCTATAAGTAATAAGTATTGGGCACCAGGGTTGCTGTTGTTCAGTCATTTTCAGTTATGCCTTATTTTTGTGACCTTGGTAAAGATATTAAGGCCTGTTGCCATTTCCTTCTCCAAATTATTTTACGGATGAGGAAACCAAGGCAAACAGGGTTAAATGACTTGCTCAGCAAGTACCCAAGGCAGGATTTGAGCTCAGGAAGATTACTCTACCCACTGTGCCACCTTGCTGTCCTAGGCATATGGGGTAGAGGACATAATACTCCAAAGAGTGAGAGTAAAGGGGTCCCAATCTTTCTCATTAGAGAGCAGGCTTCTTTAGAACTAAACATAATCTGACCACATGTGTCAGTTTAGTGACAGGTGCCTCCTTACTAGTAAAAAGACAAAGATTAGTGACCTAGCTGCCTGGCTTAGCAATAACTCTTTAATGTTAGAGTGTTACTATGACAAGAGGAAATTGATAAAGATGGCAGTATTAGGGTGGAAGAGTGTAAATTAGGTTAGATATTAGAAACAAAAATACATAGATTAGATCACAAAATGTATAATAATATGTCATAAGTACATTAGAGAGATACAAAATAAAAGTACTATGTAAGTATAAGGCAGGGGAAGTCGTTATTCAGAACAGGGGAGCTCTAATTCTCTGTATAATACTAACTCTGGAGTTGAATTGGAGCCAACCCCAACAAACTAGATCAAGTTTGACTGATTTCATGTTCTGTTGTTTGAAAGAAATTAGAGTCTCCAGACTCTTGGGACTTAGAGATCCCCAGAAGAAGAATGGCTTTTAGAAACCCCAAAAGAGCCCAAACACTTTTAGACAGATGGAAGGAATGATTGCGCCTAGAAGATCATAGAGTCACAGAGTGTTAGAGCTGCAAGGAAGCTTGGGGAGCATCTGGTCCAAACACCCCATTTACAGACTAAATATCTAAAGTCTAAAATTAGGAAGTGAATTGTACAATTGTACGAGGTCACAGTTGTCCTGACTCCCCATCTAGTCTCCTCCCTTTGCACCATACCGAATCCGTGATCTGTCCATCTCTCCACTCAGCTGCCCCGACATTGCTTTCTGAGTGCTTAAAAATAAAAAAGGAAACCATTTTCAAAAGCTCATTTTCCCTCACTGGAAGATCAGCAGGAAACTGAATCTTGTAAAATAAAATAAAATAAAATAAATACGCTGGAGGGCAGAGATATTTCAATAAAAGCATGTTTGCCTTGTAACACCTTGTGCAATCCAAATGTTGCAAACACACTGGCAGGCATCTGTGAGGCAAACTTGGTCTCCTCAGTACAGGAGAGAGGCTTCCCCAGCATCTGGCACCGTCTGTAGACTGGTATGAAGCTGATGGGCAGAGCTATGAGGACTACCAGATGGGCAACCTGCAGTGAAATAGGGCATGAGTAGGAAGTGTGTGGTTGAACCTTTCTCAGGACGTATGCCGTCCTGCTTCTGAAATCAGACAACTTGGCTGACACCTTGCTGTTAGTACCAAGCTCCTCCAAGGGCCTGGCTACTAGTAGCCCCTGTGATATTTTATCCATTTCTATCTGTGGTCAGGAAGTCCCTGGAAATTTGCTATCTGATCATTTTCTTCAGGTTATTTTCCACAAATAGAGGCAGCGAGGCTTAGAAAATAGATCATTGGCCTTGGGTTTCAGTGAGACCTAGGCTCAAATCCTGACTCTGACATATGCTATTGCCTCAGTGACCTTGGCTAAGTCACTAAACTTCTCCATGTTCTAGGCAATTGAGACAAGAAGTTTCAGAGAAGGTGCAAACATGGAATGATAGAGGAAATTTCCTTACTGAGAGTTCCCTATGTCAATGGTTCAGTTAAAAAATATTCCTAATAATAACTCCTATATCCCAAAGGCTATTTTAGCTACAATTCTTTGGGATAAATGGCTCCGACACAAATCAAAATGAAGCAAGTCCAAATCTAAGATAGTCAAAGCACATAGGAAAGAGTGATTTACTTTGATCTAGGAAAGCAACAAGTCAAAATTCCTCCATACAGCAATATGGTTACCATACCAATTGTACTTATCCCTAATCACATCTTATTATTTTGCATAATAAAATGCTCACTTATTCACCTTCCAGAAGTCTAACCCTTATGGTCTTCTTCAGCAATGAAGAGCGAACACACACACACACTTATCCCTAAGCTACCCCCTTCCATCTATAAAAGAAATTTGTAAAACAACCTCCCCAGGCAAGAAGAGGTCTAACTGTTGAAGGCATAGCCCATCCCAGTACCACCACGTGTTTTTCTTTAATGGATTGTCCAAGGAAGAGATAAGTTTGCAGTGCCACAATATCTCTAGAATGCAGAATATAGAAAGGGGAACCTCCAGGTGAGCCCAGGGCTGGGTACCCCCCTGGCAGGCTTGCCATTCTTTCTTTATAGATTCTTTTTTTTTTTCAAATATAAAGTTTGAGAAGGCTGAGGACAGATCTTCCAAAATTTACAAAGAGATACGGTGACATGGAAGAGAGATATTCTCTGCTCCCATGGAAGATATAATTTGATTTACAGGACAAGAAATTCAGGTTAGCTACAGGGAAAAAAAACTTCCTTAACAACAGGGTTTAGGACTTGCCCCTTGCTTGCAGAGTGATAGACAAAAGACCTGAAAAGCAAATGGAAATGTCTAACAGTCCTAAGTGACTTGACTAAGGACAAAACCAAAGGCTTTCTAATCCTTTTGCCTGTTAGGATTAAAGAAGCCTGAATCTTGCAGGAATGGACAGGACAGTTACTAGTAAGCAGTCTTTTTTTTGAGTCCCTTCAGACAGAGAACCTGGAGACCAGTTGTGTGAGCCTAGAGAAAGTATCTAAAAGCTAGGGCTTAGGTTCTGAGGTCTGGAGTTGATGGCTGATCCTCACTCTACTTATTGAAGAAACACAGAACCAGAAACATAGATGCCATTTAAGGGGCACTGCCAGGTCTATCTGCCCCTAGATTATTTCTTTCCATTGTCCTGTCATGATGTTCTCCTCCCTTTTGAACTAGCCAAAAATTCTTGGAATCTTTGCTGGAATCATGGGAATGATATTTCTCTGTATGGGCCAACAATGGGACATTGTGCTCAGATCACTATTAATATGCAAACATGTTTCCATGAAGAGGAGTGAGAGGGTTGGTATGGAGAAAGTGAAGGAAGGAAATCTATCCATCTTCCCACAGAGGAAGATAACTTATTACAACAGCTAATTATATACTGAGAAAGCTCTTAGTCCCTGGGTGGGACTGAAACAACAGCAATGACTAAGCACCTACTGTGTGCCAGACACTTTGTTGGCAGTGATAAAATTACAAAAATGAAGTGTCCCCTGCCTTCCAGGAACATATGGCATGGAAGGGATAAAACTTGTACACAAAGACATAAACGCAAAGTGCTTTAGGGAGGACGACAGTATTAACCATTAAATGAAGAGAAGGCTTCCGAGTACAGTTGACACCTGAGCTGAGCTTTGAAGTCAATTGAACAACTAGAATTTATTAAGCATCTACTATGTGCCAGTCATTGTGCTAAACTCTGAGAATACAAAGACTAGAACCTCCCCTCGAAAAAATCCTTGCCTTCAAGAATTCCACAATCTAATAGGAAAAACAACATGCAAGCAATGATGTATAAGTATATAGGATAGGACAAATTGGAGCTAATCTTATGAGGAAAGGCATTAAGATTAAGGAAGACTCAGATTTCTTCTAGAAGGCTCAATTCAATTTAATAAACATTTATTAAGCACCTAGTATGTGCCGGGGACTGTGTGTGACATGTGCAAAAGATAATCCCTGCCCTCAAGAAGCTTACAATTTAATGGGGGAAACAACATGGAAACAAACATATTCAGGACACTTTAATTGAGATCTGAAGGAAAGAGGGAAGACAGGAGACAGAGGAGGAAGAGTACTCCAGGCATGAGGGATAACCAGGGAAAATACTTAGAGTCACAAAGATGACGTGTCATGTAAGAGTGTCATGCAAGGCCAGTGCCACTGGATAGCAGGGTACCTGGAGGTGAGGAAAGTGTAAGAAGATTGGAAGGTAGAAGGAGGCCAGGTTATGAAGGTTTTTAAAAGGCAAACTGGATTTTATATTTGATGGAAGATTAAGATTCTGCAATAATAACTGACATTTACATAGAATTTTAAGGTTCTTAAAGCATTTTACATACATTACTCATTTGAGTCTCACAACAGCTCTATGGAAGGGAGAGGAAGGGTAGGAATAATCTATATCATTATACCCGTTTTACAGATGACAAAGCTAAGGTCCATAGGGGTTAAGTAACTTCCTCATAATCCCCAGTAAAATATAAGCCTCTTGACTCAAAGTTCAACACTTTCACCACTGTACCATTCCACAAACAGACCAGCCAGGAAGGGGACAGGATTCAGGGAGTGCTCCTCGGCCTTCTGGTGTAAAAGAGATTGGCCTTCTCCCTTAGACGTGGCATTTGTTTCCATAGCTTCACCTATCAGCTCCATGTGGAAGCCTCTCAAGGTCTAGCCCCATTTCTGTAACTGCCCTACAGGGCAATTCTACACAGATGTCTTGTTCTCACCTCAAATTCAACATGTCCAAATCCAAACTTATGCTCTTTCTCCCCAAAATGCTTGTGACTCCACTTTTTTCTCAGTGGAGAATTATCCACTATCAATTAGAGCCAGGATTCTTAACCTTTTTGTGTCATGAATGCCTTTGGCAATCTGGTGAACCCTTTGGATTACTTCTCTGAATGTTTTTAAATGTATAAAATACACAGGATTACAAAATAAAAACAATATATTGAGAGAAATGCAGTTTCTCTCTCTGTCTCTCTGTCTCTGTCTCTCTCCCTCCCTCCCTCCTTCTCCTTCTCTCTCGCCCTCTCCCTGGCCTTCTCTCTGCATGTTAATGGACCTAGGTAAAGAACCTCTGACTTAGAGATAGGCATTCCCTAGATGTTGGCTACTAGAGGAGCTGTCCAGCTACAGCTCATTTAAGAAGTCCGGAAGGTAGGGCTAGCCACAAGTGAGTAGGTAAAAGGACACATAAGCCCATAGAAAAAAACTGAAACAAAATCGTGTGACTTCCCACATTCACTGTCATCTCAAGATTGAATTCTTCAGCTTGGCTCTCAGACAATGTCTCTGTTTGTTCCTTAAACCCTAATATAACATTGGCATTGATTTCTACTTCATCTTCAGACAGTGACATCTGCCTTTGGTCCCTTGATTCAAGTCTCCATATCTTGGGTAAACAACTCCATCTTTGTACAACTGACCCAGTGTTTATAGTCCTTTCCTGAGTGGGAGGAACCTTCTAGCCATCACCTGTCTATGGCCTGCTCCAAAGAGGAGACCAGGGCAATGGTATGCCAAAATCTCAAAGTTTATTGGAATGTCAGTAGTCAACTAGTCCAATCCAATCTATGCCTCTCCCCTCCTCTGCCCTGAAAAAAAAATTCATAATCAAGAAGGAGTCATCTAGTTTTTTGTGAAGGCTTCCAATGATGGACCTAGTCCCATCCTGAGGTAGCTCATTCCACTTTTTCACAATTTTGATTATAAGAACAATTTTAATTATATCAAGACAAAATTTGCTTCTTTTCAACTTCTACCCATTGATCTTAGCTCTACCTTCTGGGAGAGGGTGACAGCTTCTTCCAGGTGACAGCTCATCAAGTATTTGAAGATGTGTCATGTCCACCACCCAAGACAAGTTTTCTCTTTTCTAGGTTAAACATGTTCAATTCTTTCAATTAATCTTCATATGTCATGACCTTGAAGCCTTTCCCTATTTGAAATATTCTCTTCTGGATTCTCTCAGTTAGTAAGTCAATAAACATTTATCAAGTGCCTAATATGTGCATAGTACCTCCTAAACTCTGGGGTACTAATATACAAAAGAAAGACATCTTCTACCTTCAAGGAATTCACAGTCTAATAAAGGAAAACAACACACAAAAGGAAGTTAAAAAACAGAATAGGAGGAGGGAAATCATGTGAGAAATGAAGAGCTCGTCTAGGTGCCCTCTTTATATGAAGATTTTGTGAGGAGTTCTTTGCTCAACCCTCCAGTCCTCCACTGAAAAGGGAACAGAAGGCACTGAGGAAACCGATAAGTTATGAGTACCAAAGCTGACACTCTAGCTTTTCAGTGCCCTACTTAAACTCTGGCACTGAAAATTGACTAGATATGACACTCCAGATTGGGTCTAACCAGGGTAAAACACAGCAGGAATATCACCTCCGTTTTTCCTGGAAGCTAGGTTTTTGGGGGGTTTTTGGTTTGTTTGTTTGTTTATGCTGCCTAAGAGCATATTAATTTTCCTGGCCACAAAAATCACACTGTAGACTCATACTGAGCTTGCAGGCAAGGCTTGAAGTTCCTAGATATTTTTTCAGACAAACTGATCTAAGTCTTATTTATATTCAGTCTATGATTTTGTTGCTGTAAAAATTCCATCCACTGACTACACAACTATAACTTCTCCTCTTGCCTGGAGAATTGCCTGGAGCTCAGAGAGGCTAAATTGCTTTCTCAGGATCACAGAATCAGTAAATGTACAAGACACAATTCAAACCCAGATTTTCTGATTACAAGTCCAGAATTCTTGTCACCGTATCAAACTAATTTTAGAACCATGTTCAAAAAAATTGGTTTTACCTTTATCTCTTTTCTCTACTTTAATTTCCCCAATCAATTTGTCAAAACTCAAGAGTATCACTTTCTATTACCAATAAAATCCAGCAGGAAGAAAGAGAAAGAAAAATTTCCTTTAAAGTAACTATAGACAGTATAAAGTACTTGGAAGCCTACCTGCCAGCACACAGAGAGGAACAATATGAACACAATTATAAAACACTTCTCACAAAATAAAGATAGATCTAAACAATTAGAGAAATATTAATTGCTCATGGATAGGCTGAGCCAATATAATAAAAATGCTGATTCTACCTAAATTAGCTTGCTATTTCAGTGTCCTACCAAACTACCAAATTATTCCCTCATAGAGCTAGAAAATAACAAAATTCATCTAGAAGAGCAAGAGGTTAAGAATATCAAGAGATAAAAAAAAGTAAAGCAAGCCTAGCAGTATCAGATTTCAAGTTATGTCACAAATTGGTAATTATCAAAATAATTTGGCATAGGCTGAAGATGAACAGTGGAATAGGTTTGGTACAAAATATACTTTTGAAATGAACATAGTAATCCAGTGTTTGATATACCCAAAGAGCCAATCTGTGAGGGCAAGAACTCACTATTTGACAAAAACTGTTGGGAAAACTGGAA
Source organism: Potorous gilbertii (assembly GCA_028658325.1). NCBI lineage: Eukaryota > Metazoa > Chordata > Mammalia > Diprotodontia > Potoroidae > Potorous > Potorous gilbertii. The sequence continues at coordinate 150,715,080 of CM053771.1, read as the reverse complement.
AGCAGACTGACAGAAATGAGGAACAGACCATCTCACACTGTATATCAAGATAAGGTCAAAAAGATTATATCATAAGCAAATTAGGGAAACATGGGGAAAAATATCTGTTAGATCTATGGATAAAGGAAGAGTTTATGACCAAATAACAGATAGAGGGGATCGTGGAAGGCAAACTGGATACTTTTGATTACACAATGAAATAGAGTGTGTACAAACAAAGCCAAATGCAGCCAAAATTAGAAGAAAAGCAGGAAACTAGAGAAAAACTTTACAAATTTCTCTGTAAAGGTCTCATTTCTCAAATATATAGGGAATTGGGCCAAATTTAAAAAAAGAAAAGCCATATATCAGTTGATAAATGGATATGAACAAGTAGTTTTTAGAAGACATAAAAGCTATCAATAGTCATATGAAATAATGCTCTAACTCATTAATAATTAGAGAAATGCTCATTAAAAGCAACTCTGAGGCACCACTTCATAATTATCATATTGATTAATACGACAGAGAAGGAAAATGGCAAATGCTGAAAAGGATATGGAAAAATAGGCATATTATTGCACAGTTGGTGGAGTTGTTAACTGGTCCAACCATTCTGGAGAACAATTTGGGCCTCTGACCAAAGGACTATGAAATTGTGCATAGCCTTTGACCCACCAATACCACTACTAGGACTATATCCCAAAGAAATCAAAAGAAAAGAAAAAAGACAAATATATACAAAAATATTTATAGCAGCTCCTTTTGTGGTAGTAAAGAATTGGAAACTGAAGGGATGTTCACCCATTGGAAAATGGATGAATGAGTTGTAACATATGATTGTGATGGAATATCATTATACTATAAAAGATGATGAAGGGGATGGTTTCAGAAAAAAAAAGCCTAGGAAGACTTATATGAGCTGATACAAAATGAAATGAAAAGAACCAGGAGAATACCGTATATACCAACAACAAAATTGTATTGATGATTGACTATGCAAGACTTAGTTACTCCAATCACCACAATAATCTGAAATAATTCCAAAAGAATCATGATGAAGAAGGCTATGAACAGATTGAAGGATATTTTTTCACTTAATTTTTCTTGCTTTTTTTGGCCATGTGGCTAATATGGCAATATGGTTTGCATAACTTTGCATGTATAATGAGAAATATATTGTTTACTTTCTCACTGGGTAAGGGAGAAGCTAGAAGGGAGGGAGAGAATTTGGAATTTCAAATATTTTTAAGTAAGTGAAAGTTAAAAATTTTTTGAAAGAGTGTCATTTGTATAGTTTCTCTTCTATCTGTCCTCTCTCATATATTCCCACTTTATCCAAGTAAATGACCTCATTACTATTAATAATTTTTTGACCTCCACTCTTGCCCCTCCTAGCCGTCCTTCATATTGCTGCCAGATATATCTTTCCTTTGCCTGAACATGCCATTTCTCTTCTCAAAAATCTTCAGTATTTTTAAAGTAAACTCCAAAGCTTCCCTATTGCCTACTGAATTACATTCAAACTCTTCAGTACTGAAAATCAAAGCCATCCATAACCTGACACTCCCCTTTCAAGCTTTATCTCAAAATCCCCTCTCCTTCCAACCCCCATGTAGTCACTTTGGTCCAGCTAAACAGAACAACAGTGTTCCTTGGTCACATCTTCCTTTTCTGTACCTTTCTAACTTTGCTCACATCATTGCATATGCCTATTACACCCTCCTCCTAAAATTTCTCCAAAAATGATTCATCTTTTAAGGTCCAGCTCAAAGGACACTTCCTCCAGGAATCCTTTCCTGATCCTTTCACTTTGGACTTTACATAGAACATAGCTTATAACTTTCTGAAGTAGGCAATATGTTTCATTTTATAATAACTACGTAAGTATGATTTTCTCTATCAGATGGAGAGCTCTAAGACATTTCAAAAACTTAAATTTGTTCCAACATAATTGAAACTTTAGGAATCATTTTGAGCAATACACAAACTTGGAGTTTGTTTATGTATGTTTGATTTCTTTCTGAGAAACAGTAAAAATTTAAAAAAAATTAAATTAAAAACTTGCAACATTTCATAATTCACAAGCTGTTACCCTCTTGACTCAGACTTCCATAAGCAAACTTTAGGTCTTTGGCAGGATAAAGCACCATATTTATTGTATAGTGAAGTTAGAGTTGTGGGCAGAGGAGGGCTGATCTGGACCATCCTTCGCTCTTCTGTCATTTCCTCCAGCCACTTAAGCCCAGAGTGCCTACCCAACTGTGGTTTTGCCAGCTAAGTCCCATGGGAACCACCAAACAGCTGTTGGAGGCCTCAGACATAGCCACTTTGTAGTATTAAATGTATTTCTTAGCAATTTAGCATGTATAAAAATATATTACTGTTTTTAATTAGTTTTCTATCTTTTTTTGATGTGTCATTGATGATATTTTTGAATTTCATGCTTTTAATACCATTTTTCTCATAAGTTCTGTGACTTTTGTCACATGATTTTACATAGCACAATGCCTTTTAGGAATGCATATGTCAAGTTAAAGCAGAACTTTACAATACCAGTTCTTACCTAACTTGTTATCTCTCCCAGTATCAGGTACAATGGTCTACTGTCTATGCAATAGGTGCTCAATAAGTGTTTGTTAAACTTCTGAAACAGGGATCAGATGTTTCTACAGTCTTGCTAGCCAAAGGACAGTGTAATGAGTTCTGTACTCTAGAGAAGAGGGGAGGCCCAGGGCTATGGAGACTTGAAAACTTTAGCTCTAGATTCATAAAAGAGAAAAGGTTCAGTCAGTTCAATTGGCAAATCAATGAAAAGAGACATAAGGCCATACAGCCACTCATTCAAGGAAGAGAGTACTCAGTGGGACTCCAATCTCACCTTCTTAGACATGGTTCTCAGACAGTAAAACCCATATATAAAATACAATTGCATATAATTCCTTTATGGCAGGCTCTATCTCACCTGACTAGATTTATCTCTTTGCCCAAAGCATAAAACACAAGGCAAATAGAGCATAAATAAGGGCAAAAAGCCCTCGGATAATACTGGGAGAGAGCCAGGCTCATAAACACACATGCACACACAAAATCATGTGCTTCTTGTCATAATGGAAAGAGAGCTTATCTCCCTCTATCCAAGACTCCCCACAACAACAACCCTGAAGCTATGAATGATGTGGGAGGAAAAGATAGACTGAGCTCCCCTCTGCATGCAAGGTTCTCTATCTGTGAGGAACTAAGGTGTGCCTACCTATCAATCACAACCTATTTGTAGGTGCAACCCTGTCCCAGATGCCGAGAGAAGTACAGAAGAAATTATAATCACTTATCCACACCTTCCCCACATTTCCCATCTTCCTCTTCCAAGACCACACGTTCTAATTCCAGAGACAAGACATATACGTGAAGAGTAGTAAAAATGCCTAGGAAGCTACACACGAGCCAATGAAAATTAAAAGCCTATAAATTAGTCCAACTGAAAGAAAACCAAGAAAGCTCAAGAAAGAAGTCACTGGTGACTACACAAGGTCAGAATATCTCCCATTTCAAGTCATCAGTCCAGTAGTTGGTACATGGTCAACACCCAATAAATATTTGCTAACAGAATTTTTGATATTAAAGAAACATCTCATAGACTCTTGTTTTTCCAGTTCATATAATTTATTACAGTTAACACAATTAAAAAAATTCACAAATGCGCCAAGAATACAAAACTTAACAGCATTATAAGTTATCCTCTCCCCCCACTCCTGAAAAATAAACCACGGTGGTGGTTGTTGTTCTTCATTCTCAATTACATCACCATGATAAAGTGAAGTTTCAATGTATCCGACTGTGGCTGATCAGCTCCTACTGGAGCTCAGAATGCTCTACCACAGATTGGGCAGATAGTTTGTGTGAACATTTGGGGTCAATACTCCAAGTTTGTACATCCCATGCTTACTTTATATTGTCTTCATTCTGCTTTGCTCATAGAGCACAGCACTTTTTCTGATGTGCTGTACCAGTGTCTCCCATGTCACACAGTCAATTCCAAAGTTCTTGAGAGAGACCTTGAGTGTCCTTGTATTGCTTCTTCTGACCACCATGTGATTGCCTGCCCCATGTGAGTTCTCCATAAAATAGTCTTTTTGGCAAGCATACATTTTGCATTCAAATAACATAGCTAGCCCATGTGCTCTCTGAAGCATAGTTTGAATGCTTGGCAATTCAGCTTGAGCAAGGACTTCCGTGTTTGGTACCTTATCCTGCCAGGTGATCCTCAGAATCTTCCTACACAGTTCAAATGGAAATGATTCAGTTTCCTGGCATGGTGCTGGTAGACTGTCCATGTTTCACAGATACATAACAATGAGGTCAGTATAACAGCTCTGCAGATCTTCAGTTTGGTACTTCAGTATAATACCACTTCTCTCCCATAAATTTTCTTTGGAGTCTCCCAAACACTGAGCTAGCTCTGGCAATGCATGCATGAACCTGATTGTCAATGTGTACATCCCTGAAAAGTACATTACCAAGGTAAGTGAACTTATCCACAGCATTCAAAACTTCTCCATTTGTTGTAATCAATGGTTCCATGTATGGATGGTGTGGTGGTGGCTGATAGAGCACTTGTGTTTTCTTGGCGTTAATTATTAGGCATAGGCAGCAGAAAATTGATCCATGCTTTGTTGCATCTCAGCTTCAGAGGCTGCATTGAGTGCATAATCATCTGCAAATAGAAAATCATACACCAACATTTCTTCCACTTTGGTCTTGGCTGGTAGCCTTTTCAAATTGAAGAATTTACCATCAATACAGTAGTTGACCTTGATGCTGTGTTCATCCTCATTGAATGCACTTGACACATAGCTGAAAACATCATGCTAAAAAGCATAGGAGCAAACACACAATCCTATTTCACTCCATTAGTAACTGGGAAGGCAGGAGAGCATTGACCACTATTCAGAACCTGGGCAAGCATTACATCATGAAACTGATGTACAATACTGATGAACTTCTCTGGGCAACAAAATTTTGATATACTTTTCCATAAGCCTCTCCTTGGGGTTTCTTCTTCCTTCCCAGTTTTGGAAAATAAAACATACCATGATTGTCAAGGCTAGATGTCAGTCTAAGTTTTAGAACAAAAACTAGTAAGAGTAAAAAGCCATTATTTACAATGATCATGAAAGAAATTCAAAAGAAAAACCATTTTTCACAGTCATTGATAGTTTTTTCTAAATTAATAAAAATGTATCTTAACATAAACTATATTTTAAAATAAACAGTTAGACACTCTTCAAGTAACTAAAGATAATGTTCCAAAACCATTTTCACAGCTTCTGTTTTTGCTTCAAATGACATTGCAGCCAAATTAACACATTTGACCAAATATTTCCAAAACAGTCCAACATACAATGGAGTTTTCCATTCAGTATCTTAAGCACAAAAATAGGCTATGTTTACAGTAGTTAAGGCAATCAAATTTTAAACAAAAACAAGGGGAAAAAAGAGAAAAATAGCAAACATTTTCCATCCTACTCCAAAAGACCTTATTTGTAAGTGCAAGACAGGAAAAAAAAAACACTGTAAAATATATTCATTCTGTATGTTGGTCATGAAAAACACACATCTGGATACTGCTTCTGCTGCTTGGATACACACAGTCAGCTCACACACCCCTTCCCTTGTCAGTTAAGGTTCCTAGTTCCTTCCAATCTGGGATTTATTCAGTCCATAGAATCTTTTCTTGGGAGGGAAGGATTTGGCAGGTGGGAAGAAAAGGAGGATCTCATGAACTTTTAAATAATGGAAGAGATCTTAGCATCTAATCCAACAATTTTCATTTTACATATAAAAGCAATGAGGTCCAGAGAGGTGAAGGTCATCCAGAGAGTTAGTGGCAGAGCTGGAATTATTCACAGAACTGAAATCATGCACAGATGAATAGTGTTCATTGATCCTATGTTCAAAAAGTCTTTAGTGACTCCCTAATGTGTCCCAAGAAGCTCAGATTGCTCTTCTTAGCATTCAAAGATACCCTAGTGTTTTTGAATAAACAGTAAAGTCCTTATTTTTCCATTTTATTAAATATTGTTCCTACCTACCCAATCTACACCATAGAAAAATTGGGCATTTACTGACAAAATTTCAGGTTTGGAAGGGACTTCACCAGACATCTTGTTCCACTCCATCCAAAAATGAATCATATCTGCCCCTGGAGTAGTAATCCAGCTTCCATTGAAGGAAGGCAAACCTCTACCTCTGGAGGCAGACCATTCAACTTCTTAATAGCTCTAGTTGTTAGAAATTTTTTTTCCTGCTGTCAAGGGTAAATGTATCTCTGCAACTTTGCAACCATTCCTCCTAATTTTATCTTCTGGAACAAAACAGAATATGTCTAATAACCTGAAGACAGTTACATTGCTCTCAAGTGTTCTCTTCTCCATGCTAAATATCCTCAGGTTCCTCAATTAATCCTTCTATGGCACAGACTCATGGTCCTTCACCAGTCTGGTAGCCTTCCTCTGGATGATTTCCAAACTGTCAATGATCTTTCTAAAATGTGTGGAAGGAATTTACAAGAATACAAGTCATTCCCCAATTGATAAATGGTCAAAGGATATGAACAGGCAGTTTTCAGAGGAAGAAATTAAAGCTATCTATAATCATATAAAAAAATGCTCTAAATCACTATTGATTAGAGAGATACAAATCAAAACAACCCTGAGGTACCACATCACACCTATCAGACTAGCTGTATCCCAAAGAGATCATAAAAATGGGAGAAGGACCCACATGTATAAAAATATTTATAGCAACTCCTTTTGTGGTGGCCAAGAACTATGCCCATCAATTGGGGAATAGCTGAACAAGTTGTGGTATGTGAATGTAATGGAATACTGTTGTGCTATAAGAAATGATGAACAAAAAGGTGGACTTCAGAAAATCCTGGAAAGATTTATATGAACTGATGCTGAGTGAAGTGAGAAGAACCAGAAGAACATTGTACACAATAACCATCACAGTACATGATGACTGATTTTGATAGACTTAGCCCTTCGCCACAATGCAAGGACCTAAAAACCATTCCAAAGGACTCATGATGGAAAATGCTATCCATATACAGAGAAAGAACTGAGGAGTCAGAATACAGAGTGAATCAGACTACTATCTTTTTTGTTTTGTTTTTCTTTCTCATGGTTTCTCCCATTCATTATAATTCTCCTAGGCAACATGACTAATGTGAAAATGTGTTTAATAGGAACGTATATGTAGAGCTCATATCAGATTGCATGCTATTTGGAGAGCAAGGGGGAAAAATTTAAAACTTATGGAAGTGAATGATCAAAATCAAAAATAAATAAGTACATTAAAATAAATAAAATAAAATGTGTGGAAGGAATTAATACTATATACTGCAGATATGATCTGACCATGAAATAATACAATCACATTATCTGCTTCTTACTCATGGAAACTTTGAGTCTGACTACTCAGCTAGTTTCAAATCATTCAATTTATACTATCATTCAGCACACATCATTCCTTCATCTTTTCTACGTTTTATCAAACGCTTTGCTAGACCCCAGGCAAACTCTATCTATCCTGGTCTACCAATTTAATATCAGTCTAAAAAGGAAATAAGGATAATCTGTGACTTATTCTTGATGGAGTTATGTCATCTCTTTATGATCACTTTGTATTTTATTTTCTAGATGTTCACTGACCACATCTTAAATAATATGTTTTAGAATTTTCTCATAAACCGAAGTTCAAACATGTACAATTTACAAATTTTATTACCTTTCTTTTTTTAAAAAATGGAACAGTATATGCTCTTCCACAAATACGTTGTATCGCTTACATTCTCCAAGCTCTTGAAATATCACCAATGGTAATACAAGGTATCCAAGAAGGTTATTTATCTAGACCAGATGATTTGACATCATCAAGGGAAGCAAAGTACTCCTTACTTATCTAGGGTATCAACCAGAGATAACCTTACTTATCTAGGGTATCAACTCCTTGCCTGCAATTTTTTGTTCTGTCCTTTCCAGTGCAAAGTTAATTCTCCCTGAAGCAGAAAAATGGACTTAAACCAATATCCCTTGATTCCTAGGCTAGTGTTCATTCTATTTTCTGTGTTGTCACCATTCTACTCCACATCTCAGCAACAGCATCTCCCATTCTCTCCTTTTCTCCTTCAGTCTCAGTGAAAATGGTGGTCCTTTTCCTCGATCTTACCACTCCCCTCTCCAGTGGAAGAATGCTCTCTTAATCATTGTTTCTCTCTCTCTCTCTCTCTCTCTCTCTCTCTCTCTCTCTCTCTCTCTCTCTCTCTCTCTTTCTATATATATATATATATATATATATATATATATATATATATATATATATATATATCTTGAACTCAGCCTAAGACTATTTTTATACCTACTAAATATCATGTTATTGGATTCAATTCAATTCAGTCTTCTAGCCTGTCAAGATCATTTTGAAATTTTGGATCCTGTCCTCTTTTTCTCTCTCTCTCTCTGTATCTCTCTGTGTCTCTGTGTCTGTCCATCTGTCTCTGTCCCTTACACACACACACACACACACACACACACACACACACACACACACACACGCATACACCTTTTCCTTATCCACTGTCTCCTTCCTTATTGCCTAAAAACAAATTCATGTCTCCTTCATTCTTTAAAAACCAAAACAACTTCACTTGATCCTGCCATCACACCCTCAAGCTATTGTCCTATATTTCTTCTCCTTTTAACATCCAAACTCCTAAATCATATGTATCTGTACCTACATTCCTTCTCCTCCCACTCATTCCACTAACCTGAAACTTCTCTCTCCAGGATTATCGATGACTTCTTAACTACTAAATCCAATGACTTTTTCTTAGTCCTCTTTCTTTGTGACTGCTGTGAAGCTTTTGCCATTATAGACTAGCCCTTCAATTTTGACTTTTCTCTTCTTCCTTGGCTTATGTAACGTCACTCCCTTCCAGCTCCCCTCCTTGATGTCTGATCAACACTTTTTAGTCTTACTCCCTAGATATTGGTCATCCTTAATCAAGTGTGGATGTCACCTGGGACTCTGTCTTGAGTCTTCTGGTCCTCAATTGTTACACATATTTGGTGAACTCATCAGTTTCCATTGTTTCAAATATCAGCTCTGTGTCATCTCTATCATCATTAATAGTTTCCTCTCAGATCTTCTTGCTTCTAATCTATCCTCTTGAATCTTCTCTTCAAAGTACTGCCAAAACAATCCAAAAATCACTGGGTTAATAGGAATGCCAAAATTATTGTCCTTCTTTTACAAATGAGGAAATTTAGGCTAAAAGGGCAATTAAACAACTTTCCCAAGATCATAAAACTAATCTCTGAGGCAGGATTTGAACTCAGGCCCAGCACTGTGTCCATTATGATAAATAGATATGGAGAAGGGAGAGAGCATCAACATATCCACAACTGTGACAATCAGGATTTCCTATAGAATTTAGCAATAATATCAAAATATTTCCAAAATTCAAGTCTGATCATGTCACTTCTCTGCTCAAAAATCTTCTTGCTCCCTATTGCTGTAGAATAAAATTGAAGGTCCCTGGCAGGCCAGTCAGTCAATAAACATTTTTAAGTATCTACTAAGTGTCAGGGCACTATGTGTGCTAAATACTGAGTATACAATACAAATAAAAATGAATCAATTCCTGACCTCAAAGAGCTTATGTTCTGGGGGTGGGGAGGATTATATAGAAAAGGAAGTAGAAAAGCATGGGAGTGGGGTATTGGGGGAGAGGGGAGGCCTAGAGCACTTCCAAAGAAATTCCAAAGCACAATAGCTACAGGAAATAGGGAGGAAAACTGTGCCAAGCCCCTTCTTTAAATAGTAGTCCTGGATCCAATAAAAGGATCTAATCAGAGGAGTAGAGGGTAGTGATGAGATGTAAATACCAGACAGATTCAATCTTGTGGCATAATGCAACTTCCAAAAGATAATTTTACTGGGAAAGAGAGATATTATGAAGAGTTCTAAAGACAGCAATGTAGTATAGTAGTATAGCTGATGCTTACTACTTTAACTACTATAACCATTTTACAACATGGTTACCACTTACTTTTCCAGATTAATTTTCTTTTATTTTCCTTTAAGTGCTCATTTTAGCCAAACTGACCTACCTTCCCAGAACTTGATATACTGTCATCCATCTATTTGCCTTTCTACTTGGTATGTATATACCAAGTACATTCTTAACCTCCTAGTCATGTTTCAGGAACTTTAGGGATTTCTAGATACCAACAGAGACAATCAGCCTTCTATTTCCCCCACCATTCAACAGCAAATGCTTTCTAAATGAGTATAAAATCATTCGGGGAATCTTTGACTGCATGAATAGGGCTCCCTTACTGGCAAATTCAATGAATCCCAAGACAAGTTTGATATTCGGAAAGGGCTTCGTTATTCCCATGTCACCCACAATAGTGAGTTTAAGAACATGACTACTGGTTCACTTAGTGTTTCCCTCTAGAAGTGTTCTTATGCCAGTTGGTGACCCATCATCCATATGGACAACATGTTGGTCCAGCTTAAGGATAATAAAGAAAAATGGCTTGATAATTCTCCCCTCAAACAAGACAGCATGGTACAGTGAAAAGAGAATTGGATTTGGTGCCAGAAGACCTATTTGAATCTTTTATATAAAGTGCATATATATATGTATATATATATAAATATATACATATATATATATAGAGAGAGAGAGAGGGAGAGAGAGATTTTATATAAAATATCCATACTATTAAGCTATATGTGAATATATACATTATCTACCTAACACACGTGTCCCTATTCCACCTTTCAATTTTGTTGTTATTCAGCAGTTTCAGTCTTGTCCAACTCTTTGTGACTCCATTTGGAGTTTTCTTGGCAGATATTGGAGTGATTTTCTATTTTCTTCTCCAGCTCATTTTACAGATGAGGAACTGAGGCAACAGGGTTGGGTGACTTGCCCAGGGTCACACAGCTAGTAGGTGTCTGAGGCCAGATTTGAACTTGGTTAGATGAGTCTTTCTGGCTTCAAACCTTGCACTCTATCCACTGCACAACTTGGCTGCCTCCATCTTTGAATAGCAAGGGAAAAAAAACTCATAAAACATTGCTTTCTTCTCAAAGGCTAGGGTTTATTTTCTCAACTATTTAAGTATCTTCAAGAGAAACAGTTTTCTCAGAAGGAAAGAGAGCTTCAAGAAATAAAGACTCTAACAAAGGAAGTTTTGAAATACTTAGACCCACATAAATAAATCTAGGCTTATGATAAGGGGACAACTTTCCATGTCTCAATGTATAGCTATATATTGAATTAAAATGATATTTCAGTTCTATTCTGAGCAATAACTAATAAAAGTAATCTGATAAAAGAATCTGTTCCCTCTTTCCTATCTGTGTAAGACCACAGCAATAGAAACAAAGGCATCTTCAAAACAGGTCAGGGCACTGGAAATCCAGGAAACAAAAGGATTTTTATTGTTTGTTAAGATACAGCATTTTTTTTCCTTTATTCTGAAAAAGGTTTTCACCATAGGTGGAAGGGCATCCTGTGTTTTGCCTTACTTAATGATAGAGAGGAGGCCCTAGGTAAATAGAAAGAAGTTCAGAACCTGCTGCTTTAAGATCTTAAGTAAAGGGAGCCTGTTAAGCAGCAAGGTGAATTAGATTACTTTCTTGATAGGCATGTGTCCCTTTGGCCCTTATTTCTTTTAAGTTAACATCCATTGAGGTCTGTAGAAATAGTTTATGAAAGTGTCATTTTTCACTTTAAAGAACTCTGGATTTGTAGGATGGGTTAAGAATAAATTTAAAAGAGATAATACAGAAAGCTGGAAAATATACCTCACCCAAATATTCCACTCCATTTAGCTTCCTTTTAGACTTAACTCACCTTCTTCTTTCTACAGGAAACTTTTCCTGATTCTGTTCCTATGTTGGTTCATCATCATCATCATCATCATCACATTTACATGGTGCTTTAGGCTTTGCAATGTGTCTTACATATATTCTCATTTGATCTCCAGAATGACCTTGAAGTTGGAGCTATCATTACCCCCATTTTATAAATGAGGAAACGGAGGCTAAGGGAGTACAAATGACTTTCCCAAGATTACACAGCTAGTATATGTCTGGGTCAGGATTTGAGCTCAGGCCGTCCTGACTCCAAGCTCAGTACTCTGTCTGCCATGCTCCAATAGAATATCAAAGCTCTTTGAGGGAAGGAAATATTTTTTCATGTTTGTCTTTGTATCTCCAGCACTTAGCACAGTATCTAGCTAGCACATGGTAAGAGAAGGGCAAACCTCTACTGAATTCAGTTGAGATGATCTTTGGACTTCATTTTGGTGAGGATAGGGTTGAAACCCTCCTCCTAGATAACATCTTTCATATCATCTGTTCTGATCCCTATACTCATGTGTATTAATCAGGAAATGAGATGACCACTATATGTGTCTGTGACATGGAAGTTCTTTAAGAAAACATTTTATCCCCACCAATTATCAATTAGAAAATAGGATGCATAAGGCTGACACAATGAATTTTAGAGATCCATGCACTTTGAAAAGACTTTTTAAATGAAGGATGTTGACAAGCCAGAGAGTACCAACAGGAGGGATAACAGGATGGTGAAGCAACTTAAGTTTGTGCCATATGAGGACTATCGGGAGGAGCTAGGGATGCTTAGCCTGGAAAAACACTCTTATACATGATCAGAGTATGAAAGTTGTCTTCAAGTATGCAAAGGCTGTCACATAGGAGGATTGCTCCCAGAGGAACCCAGAACCAAAGAACTTGAAAGTTGGAAGGGTGATATAGTCCAATTGACACAAAACAGAATCCCCATCTTAACATATCTGACCAATGGTCATCAAGCTTTGGTTTAAAGACTTCCAAGAAAATACAGGGACCACTTAGCCTTTTTCACTTTCATATTAAGAAGTTTTTCTTGATGTCTAACTTTTCCCCTTCACAGCACTCACCCATTGTGCCTCTCTGAGTTAAACATTCCTCCTTCCACATGACATCCCTTCGAATATTTGAACTCAGTTATCACATCCTCCATCAGTAAAACATATGGGTCTCTTTACCCATCGGCAAGTCAACAGGCATCTACTAAATTCTTACTATGTGCCAAACACAATACCAAGTACTGGGGATACAATGAAAGTGGGGAAAAACAGTCCCTGAACTCAAGGGGCTCACAATATAATGGGAGAAACAATGTGAAAACATTTGTTTTCACCATATGTACAGTGGAAATTGTAAGAAGAAAGGCACCAGCATTTAGGGGAAGTAGGAGAGGCTTCTTATAAATAGCAGGATTTAAGCTGAGACTTTAAAAAATCCAGGGAAATCCAACTAATATGATCTATTCTTTCCATTGATCCTCATGTCATGAACTCAGCCCTCCCTGTTGCCCTCCTCTGAACCCTCTCCAGCTTTTCAGCATCCCAAAACCAACATTCCCATAACTGAACACAGTACTCTAGATTAGATCTAAGGCAAAATACAGTAGGACTGTAACCTCCCTATCCCTCGAAGCTGTGGCTCTGTTAATATGGTCCAAGATTGTATCTGCTTTTTTGTCACTACATTACATTGCTGATTTATCGAACCTGCAGTCGACTAAAACTCCAAGATCCTTTTCCGAACAACTACTGTTTATTCAAGCCAATTCCATCATATTTTTATGAAGCTGACTTTTCATACCAAAGTGCAAGACTATACCTATAGAATTTGTCTTATTAGATTCAGCCCAGTCTTCTAGATTGTCAAGTTCTTTCTGGATCCTGACTGTCATCTAGTGTAGGAACTGCCAAGCACCATTGTATCATCTGTAAATGTGATGAGTATCTATGCCTTTATCCTAGGCATTTATAGAAATAATAGTGCAAGGCCAAGTATAGATCCCTAGGATACTTTCCTGGAAGCCTTTTACAAGTTGACAGTGAACCACTTTAGAACCAATCTGATTTTATTACAGGGAAATTTATATCTCCCCATCTTCTCAACTACAAGAATAACAGAAGATAATTTATTAAAAGTTTTCCTAAAATCTAGATAAACTTTATTCAAAGCATTCCCTTCATCTACAAGCTTAATAATCCAGATTGAAGCTACAAAGTGATAAATTTTGGCTCCCTAAGGACTGGAGCTAGACAAAAAAAGGAATATGTTGCCTTGGGGATCAGAGTTCCTCCTCATTAGAGGTCTTCAGGCAAAAGGTAAGATGTCCACTTGTCTGCTGTATTTCAGAGAGAATTCTTTCTCAGTTATCAGTGAGACTAGATGGCCACCAAGGTCCCTTCCAATTCAGAAATTCTGTGATTCTGATGAGAAAAAAAATAAAAGTTCTGAAGGGGGCACAAACAACAATTTTGATTTGATCTTGTTAAATTTAACACCTATTTATTTAGAAAATAAAAAACTAGGTAAGAAAAATAGATAAGAGAAGCTTGGTTTCTTATATTGGATTTTCTTTCCCTTACCCTATTTTATCAGAAATGCTTGTTGATAATTTTTAAGTTCATGATAAAATTAATTTAATAAAAGATTCATTTGAAGCTAAAAAGGATCTTAGAGGCAGTCTAATGCAATCATCTCATTTTCCTGAGGAGTAAATAGACACCTCAGGTAGAGAGACTTGCCCAAGGGTCCACAGATAATTAATGACAGAACTAGGGATAACAACAGTTAGCAATTGTACAACACCTTACATATATTACCTCATTGGATCTCCACAACCCTGGGAAGTAAGTGCTGTAATTATCCCCATTTCACAGATGAGAAAACAGAGGCTAAGAGGTTAAGTGATTTACTCAAAGTCACACAGTTAGTTCTGGCAGAACTAGAAATAGACCTGTTTCCTGTCACCCCACCCAATGATACTTCATTCCATTACATCTATTACTCAGGTTTGGCTCTTGTCATGAGTAGCATCCCTTCCTTATAAAGTTGAGATGGTGGGAAACTGGGAGGAAATAGGGAGAAGGGTGTGTAGATTGGCAACCTTTACAGTATCTATTCAGCTACAAGATCCTTTCAAATAGCACAGGGGGACTCCTTGATAGTCTACAATAAATTAGGAGCTGCTTTTCCACCTGCCTTCTAGTATGAAGACACCCTGCAGAATCCAAAGGAGGCTTTCAGGCACTCTGGAAAACACAGTCTGGGTGAGAGTTCTTTACTCAGAATCCCCTCTACAAAAGCAACCTGAGGATGAGCAGCCTGGTGGGGAAGGCATTACTTGCTGGCTGGGCCCAGCAGCTCTTGCCTCCCTTTTCCATCTCCCCTGGCTCAGCCCCAGGGAATATGTGCTTGGGAGAAGGAAGTGGGTGGCAGCAGCTTGTGCATACCAGCAGGAAGGCTGAATGAGTGGGGGCCAGGAGTACCCTTTTCTCTCTGTGACAGCCCGGCTTCCTGTGACAGAGCGGGGGTGTTGTTGGCAAGGAATCCACCTGCAGCCATGAGTGAGGCAAGAGCAAACCAGGGAGAAAGAGAGAAAAGGAGATGACAGGAGCTTGGATCAGGGCTCTGGTAAGGGAAGGATGACACCATATTTGTGTTAAGAAAGCACAATGTTATGAAAGGAGGGATGGGAGATATTATAGCAGGTATAATTCATCTGGCTTCCCTTAGTCAGAAGAGCCTACAGCCCTTCGGGGCATTAAGTTTCTGTGGGGAGCTCCCTTAGGGTATTGTTGTCTGGGGGAATCTCAGCAGACAGCTTGTGATCCATCTGGGAGCTAGGGGAGGGAAAGGCTGAAGAAGGAGAATCCACAAGTAGTCAGGAAAAAAATGATTGGGTACAAGAACCAAAGAGTCCATCTCCCTTCCTTTGGTGAAATAACCTCTGGCATGAGGTCAACTGACTCCTAGACGTACATAATTACAGTGAGGAACTTCAGAGGTCAGCCAGTTCAACATTCACCAAGAACATTAAAGCCAGTCAGTGGTGAGGATGCTCCACCACTCTGACATTTTTCTCTTTCTCTTCTCACTTCCTCCCTTTCTCTTCCCCCACTCACGCACTCCCTTTCCTTTTCCCCTCTTTTCCTTCTCCTCCTCCAGTTCCCCTTCCTTTCTGTCTATTTCTCCCATCTCCCTTCTGTTCTCCAGAAGAATTGTGATGCTCAGAACTAGGGGCTGCCAATTCCCTAAAGGTCAACAAGTCAAGATAGGGTTGGCACCACACAATAGTGTGAAAGGGCAAAATCTGTCCTTGACACCTATCTTTCTGTAAATTTGAGATACAATTCCAAGGCTTTACTCATTCCTGGTGATTATAGGCTCTCCTGAATTGTCAACTAACACACTAATATAAGGTAGTTCAGTATAGAAGAAATAGTACTGGTTCTGGAGTCAGAAAATCTGGGTCCAAATGTATTCTCTGACCCTTGGTAATGATATGACTTAAGGGAAGTCAGTTAACCCCTAAGAGGCAACCAAATGGCTCTGGAGAAGAAAGTGAGGTTGGTGACCTTGCATAGCCCTCCTTCACTTAAATCAAAGTCAATGGCTAGTCATGTCATCATCTTGATGTCATGGTCCTCTTCGAGAATAAAGGACAAACACAGCAACAACAACAAGAGGCAATCAGGTATAGTAGACAGAACATTGGACCTGAAGTCAGGAAAGACTGAGGTTCAAATCTTTCCTTAGATATTTCTCGGACAATTTGTCTCCAGAAGGTTCAGATGACCTTCAGGATTCCATTTAGCTCTTACTCTATGGTTCTGTAATATAGAGTATGTTTATATATCTGTGCACATATGCATGAGAGGATATGTGTGTACATATGAACATATGTATGCCTTTGCTACTTCTTCTTATGTATATTTATCAATTTCCAATCATTTCTACAGTGCTTTCAATCTTATGACTCTGTAATTCTATACTGTACAGGAATTTCACTTTAGCTAGTAAGTCACCAGTTACCTCCTAATTACCTACTAAATGCCAAGTCATATAATTTCTTCATGAAAGATAATATGTTACAGTGAGAAGAGTTATGGACAATCAGAAGAGACCTGGGTTTGAATCTCACTTCTGATACCTCCCCTGAGCAAGTCACTTGATCTTTGTGATGCTCAGTTTCCTCATTCATAAAATGAAAATCTCTTCTCCCCCTGTTCAATCTCTGAGACCCAGTGCAAGCTTCACCTCCTTCATAACTAACCCAGTCCCAGAAGAAAACAACACTTTCAATGATGATGATGATGATGGTGGTGATGAGGATAAAGTCATAAAGGTAGAAAGCACTCATTTTGCCAAGAGCAGGTCAGAATTTGCCAACCCTTGGACTAGAGTATAAAGGGGACTTATATGAAGTATATCATTGGGACTTAGATTGGCACTGGTTGTACCAATCCCTCAGTACTCATGCACTGCCTTGGACAGTTTATTATTTTTTTGGAGGTATTTGCCTTATTAGCCTCATGGATAGAGTCAAATGAAGTCTAATGGATCTTCCAAGAAGCATCCATGAGAAGTATTGACTGGAGTGGCCTATATGAGAGGACACAGAAGAGCTTTGATCTTCCTCAATAGAAGGAACCTTCACACCTAGGTGCTCATGGCACCAAAGATAATCCTAATTAGGTCAACAATTAATTCACTGAAGACTAGGATGTGCCATAGAATTCTTCCTATGCCAAGGGCCAGAAGGCCTGGCACAGAGTTGGTATTCAGAAGACAATTTTTAATTGACTTTTGCATTTTCCCTGTCAAAGACCAAAAAGCCTTTAATTCAATTCAGCTCAACAAATATTACATTTCTAGGGCATACAAGGTAGCATCAAGCAACCTGAAGGAGGGAAAAAAATAAAGCTGAAAAAGACTAAAAGGATACCTCTGATTTTCAACAGTCTTATCAATCACTTGGATGAAGACACTGGAGACACACTTATCCAATTTGTGGATGATGCATAGCTGGAAGGAAGAGCTAATTCACTAGGTGACAGAAACAGGATTTCAAAATATCTTGATATCCTGGAAGGAAAGGTTATTCTCACTTCCCTGCCTAGACAACATCTTCAATTTGAGTTCCTTCTTACTCCTGTTTTTTAGTGTCCCTACTATGTGTCAACTTCTCTCTACTATGTGTTGTCTCATAATGTAAGCTCCCTAAGGGCAGGGGCTTTTTTTTTTTTTTTTTTGCTTACACTTGTATTCTCACCACTTACCTCAGTGTCTGGCATATAGTAAGTATTTAATAAATGCTTTATCTGCCTATTATAGAGGAAGCAGACGAACATGAGTTCATACGTGAGTTTGGAGAAAATATCTTCTCCCCAGATAAAGTAACCTCCAAGGCCAAGGAAATTGAGCTATGAAGTTTGTACATTACTTCCTCCTGATTGACATCAACACTAATAAGAATGATTCTATTTTAAAAGTAGTCACTGCCATTTTAGAGATTTCTTGCAAACACAAGGACTTCTGGTAAGATTAACCATGAAGAAAATCACTTTCCCACAGGAACAAACCTGACCTTTAGCAACTTTGATGACCTCAAGGCTTGCACTCATTTCTCGTTTCTTTTCTGCCTTAGAATACTGCTGGTTAGTTGTATATTCTAAATTAGCCTAAACATCTGTAAAAATTCAATTCATTCCCTCAGAAGCTGAAGCTGCTACCAGCAAGTAGCCTTCCTTAGTGCACAAACAAATTACTTTTTCTTTCATTTTGACTATTCAATTTGACTTCTGATTATGTAGACCTATATGAAGGGGGCGGGGTTCCCAAGTAACTCAGTCTGAGAAATTGTCACAACATTATCTGTCTATCTGTCTATCCATCCATCCATTCATCTCTCTGTCTATCATCTATCCATCTGTCTGTCTGTTCATCTGTCCATCCATCCAATCCATTTATCTATCTATCTACCTTTCCATCCATCATCTATCCATCTGTTTGTCCATCTGTCTGTCTGTTCATCCATCCATTCATCCATCAATCCATCTATCTATCTACCTACCTACCTATCATCAACCATGAATATAAAGATATAAACAAAAAAGACTGCCTTCAAGGAGCTTACAAAGTGCCTAATACCAGAGTACTTACTATACATATTATATCAGAAGTCATGAGAAAATGACCTATGTTCTGCAACATAGACTAGGAAATTCCCAGGATTCCAAAAGTTTCCAAGAGTTCTCCATCTGTCTCTGTATCTCTCTTCCTCCCTCTCTCCCTCCCTGACTCCCTCTCCCTATCTCTGCCTGTCTCCACTCCTCTCACCTCCACTGGAAAAGTATCTACTACCTCTAAGAAAAGTCACTAGGCAAATGTTTGATGGCCTTTGGTAGAGAATCGCTGTTTTCTGAAATGGACATATAGTCCATTTCATATATTTGAACATATAGTCCAAAAAAATGGAATGGACAATCTTTCTTTATTTCATTATTGTTATGCTGTTTATCTTTTAAGCAAATGTGAAGTATGGTTGGTCACTAAAAGTATGCACTTCAATGAGGGCTAGTCATAGTCAGCTGTTATTTTGAGTGGGTGCTCACCCACAGAGT
Organism: Potorous gilbertii; assembly: GCA_028658325.1. Lineage (NCBI taxonomy): Eukaryota > Metazoa > Chordata > Mammalia > Diprotodontia > Potoroidae > Potorous > Potorous gilbertii. Next base: position 150,695,527 of record CM053771.1, on the reverse strand, counting down.
GCCTTGAATGAGTCACTTTTTAGGAGAGTCCTCCAAGCACTTCATATCTTTCAAGGAATCTTGTGTGTTATTAATATATGCAGAACCTTGATAACACTTTATTCTAACAAATCAAAGGCCTTTTCACAATGAACAAAGAATAAACACAACAATGTCTGGAACTCTACATACCTCTCAGTCTATTGTATGGGTCTTCTGTCAAACAACATCTTTGAAAATCTGAATATTCCTTTCTCATACCTCCATCAAGAATGCCTGTAGATTGTTCTTGTCAAGGTTCTACAGAAATGATAGTTATTTGAATCTGTAGTTATTAATATTTTCTCAGACTTGTTTTTGAGTAATAATATTTGTTGGGTGTTTTTCTTTGCATGCCTTTGGTATTCTCCCTTATTTTAGTAATCAATCCTTCAATAGCCCCAAAATGTTTTTGCCTCTACAAAAAACTTCTGTATACATTTGTTTTATCCAGCTATTCTTCTCATATTTGCTTCCTTTTAGTGAAAATTTTACTTCCTTTTTAAAACTGTGACTGGGCTTTGTCTTGTCTGGACTTTGTCCAGATTACTTAAAATCAAGGGAACAATTTTTGGGGAGAAGACATTCTGCATTCTTTTACACCTGGGTGGGATTAGCCTCTTGTGTAGCTGGAAAAGGCTACCTTTAAAAACTGCCACACTGGGATCTTCTCTTTCTGAGGTGTCCAAAGAGGGTGAAGATTGAAGTTCATCAACAGCATGGGCATCATGAACTGAGTTGGTGAGGAGGAAAGGGACATTTTCTCCTACTCTCTCCTTTTATCCCATGGTCGGTTTGGGTATTATTTCATTCTGTTTCATTTGTCTTTCATGGTTCCTGGCACAGGTGATGGAATCCCCATTGGAAATGGTGAATCTCCATTGGACATCAGGATTTGAGTCATAGTGAGCATGGAAACATGATGCCATGCTGGATACGTAGCTAGTCAGCCCCACTTGGAAGCCCTCAGAAACTGAGTACTTGGAACTCATGTCCCAGGGTTGGGGAGGACTTTGGACTTGGAATTTATGACTGTGCTGTATAGGAATTGAGCTAAACTGTGAACTTCATTTGCTCCCTTTGCTTAGACAATGAAGTGTTGAAGGATGGTTATCATGCTCCTGGTGTTGGGGAGAATGTTTGCACTTTTATTCTTGCTGCTCCTTTGAAGTAATTATGCCTTTATAATCTGACTGTTAAGTGATCAATGGGACTGAGATGAGGAGGATCACCTTCATTTGGAGGAACAATACTGGCAGGACCGGAGTCAATGGCAGAGAACCTAGATACTCCTAAATTCCCATCAGGGAGAATCCTGGGAAAGAAGTGAAATGCAATAAACATGGCCCGCAGATAGTGTGGGTCAAAATAATGCTTACAAAGAAATATTTTATTACATAACATATTACATACCATATGTCTTAGCAATACACTGGCTTAAAAATACAAATGGTCTTCAGTATTTTTTCAAATAAATGTTCCCCTTTCAGTCCCAATAACAGTAAAATCGAATGCAATCCTATCCCATTAAGGTTGTGTGTTGAAGTACTTTTTTCTAATTGTAAGATGATGCAATGTATTTTCAATATTCCTCTATGGTACCTCTAAAAAGAGAATCTGACCAAATTTTGGAGGTGCAGCATGCAATAGGAGACAGACTGTGGCAGATTCACACCCCAGAAAGACTGGAAGGTCTACGAGAAGGATCTGTTCCTTGGGAGTGAGACCACTGCACACAGCACAGCATCCAGAGCAGCAGAGCAGGAGGACCCCAAGGAGACCTGAGGAAGCAACATGCAGAACCAGCTGAGCAGCAGCCCAGGGTGAGATATCAACAGAGCCAAGTGAGTGACAGCCACTGAACACCAGATATCAGCCACAGCAGCTCCTGAGACTTTCAGCCCGCAGATTAAACATATGTAAATCACCTACTTGAACTTCAGGAGCCAGGATAGTGGAGTGGTCAGTAAATGCTCTCTCCTCCCCCCCTTGATGACCCTGAAAGAACCACAAAATATTTCCCCAGAAAAATTCTGGATCAGTGGAAATAGCAGAGGGGGCAAATAGTCTCATAACATCTGAGGCTAGGAAAATAGTTCCTACTGTGGCAGAGGTGAACGGAAAGGAGAGGGGCCCCAGGAGGGGTGGAAACTCGCACTAGGATCTAGGTGTGCCTCAGCACTCCAGGGAAACAGGAAGACAATAGGGCAGCTGGGATAAAAATTAGAATTGGGCAAGGAGAAACTAATGACTCTATGAGATAGCAAGAAACAGTCAAACAAAATCTAAAGAATGAAAAGATAAGAAGAAAATGTAAAATAACTAATTGGAAAAACAACTGACCTTGAAAATATATCCAAGAGAGAAAACTTAAGAATTATTGGCCTGCCAGAAAGCCATGATGAAAAAAAGAGTCTGGACAACATCTTCCAGGATATCATCAAGAAAAACTGCCCAGAAGTGCTGGATCCAGAGAGCAAAATAGTCATCGAAAGAATCCAGCATTCACCTCCCAAAAGGGATCCCAAACTCAAAACCCTAAGAAATATCATTGCCAATTTCCAGAACTATCAAGTGAAGGAGAATATACTACAGGCAGTCAGAAAGAAACAATTCAAATATCGAGGAGCTGCAGTCAGGACAGGACCTTGCAGCTTCTACATTAAAAGACCAAAGGAATTGGAATCCAAAAATTTGATCTTCAAATGTAGGTCTCAAGAGATGCATAAAAAGATAAACAGTAGGGAAAAAAAAAAACTTGTTACTCAATTTGGGCAAACTGGTTCCCTCCCTATAAGGGAAAATGATACCTGTTAATCTTGAGAATTGTGAATATATTAAGAAATATAAAAGGGATATACATAGAAGGAACAGGCATAAAGTAAATGAGGTCATGTTAAAAATATGATTTAAGCATGCGAAGGGATTGTAAAACAAGGTGTGAAATGGAGGAAGTAGAAAATGGTAAATTACATCACAGGAAGAAGTACAAAATTATAGTAGAGGGAAAGAGGGGAGGGAGATGAGCATTGTTTGAGAGATACTCTCATCTTATTTGGTTCAAGGAGGAAACAATAAACTTAAATATATAATTCCATTTTTTTTGAGGTGAAAAAAGACTTTATTTTTTTTTTAATTTATTTATTTAACTTTTTTACATTCGTTTTCACAAAATTTGGGGTTCCAAATTTTCTCCCCATTTGTCCCCTCCCCCCACCCCAATACACTGAGTTTTCTTCTTTTCCCTATCACCAATCTACCCTCACTTCTATCATCCCTCCCTTTTCTTGTCCCCATCTTTTCTTTTGTCCTGTAGGGCCAGATAACTTACTATTCCCCATTACCTGTATTTCTTATTTC
>CM053771.1:150662029-150691649 GCA_028658325.1 Potorous gilbertii | reverse complement strand
AAGCCTTGACTTCTATGTCTTTCCCTGATGGTAAGTATTGTTCTTCCTCATCTGAAAGGGTGGGAGGAGATATCTGTTCACCAACAAAGTAACCTTCTATGGTCTTATTTTTTTCCCCTTTTCTGGGCATTTTCCCAGCCAGTTACTTGACTTCTGAGATTCCTCCCCATCCCCGCCTTGCCTCCAGATCCACCCAGCTAGTGCTTGGGGTCCGAGATTCAAATGTTGCTTCCAAACCTCAGGGCTTTCAGCAGGGTAGGGGCTGTTATTCATTTTGAGGTTAAATTCAGGTGCACAGGGCAGGGAGTCCACCAGGGGCTCAGTTCCCTCACGGGGTTTATGCGGAAACCTTTGACAATGGATCCAAGCTCCTGCTTGCTTTGGGAGCCCCTGTCCTCTGCTGCCTCTGCTGCTGCCTCCTGAAGGGGCCTGAGTTATGGAGACACCCTGCTCCCCTCTTGTCCAGCCAAACAGGCTCTCTCACTGACCTTTGGTGTCTGTGAGTGGAGAAACCTGTGCTGCTGCTGGAGATTCCATCCCTGAAACCTGCTCAGATCTGCTCCTCTCCATGCCGTGGCCAAGGCAGGGCTGGGCTCTGCTCCGGGTCCAGTGCAAGATAGACCTTTGGTGTTGGTTTTTTCAGGTCTCTCTGGAACAGAAATCTCCTCCATTCTGTTACTGTGTGGCTTCCGCTCCTCCAGAATTTGTTGGGAGTTCTTCTTCATAAGTATTTTATGGGCTGTGGGTTAGGAGCTAGTATATGTGTATCTTTCTACTCTGCCATCTTAAGTATGTAATTCTAACTAACTCTATAGGCAGTAGGAGGGGAAGGGGGAAGAAACATTTTTCTCAGCAGTATATGACACATATACAAAAACTGACCATGTACTAGGACATAAAAATCTCACAATCCAGTGCAGAACGGCAGAGGTAATCAATGCATCCTTCTCAGATCATAATGCAATAAAAATTATATGTAATAAAAGACCACAGAAAGATAAACCAAAAATCAATTGGAAACTAACTAGTCTAATCCTAAAGAAGGAGTGGATTAAACAACACATCATAGAAATGATCAACAACTTCATTCAAGAGAATGACAATAATGAAACAACATATCAAATCTTATGGGGATACTGTAAAAGTAGTTCTTAGGGGAAGTTTTATATCTTTGAAAGCCTACGTAAATAAAATACAGAAAGAGGAGATCAATGACCTGGGCATGCAGCTGAAAAACGTAGAAAAATAACTAATTGAAAATCCCCAAGTAAATACCAAATTAGAAGTACTGAAAACCAAAGGAGAGATTAATAAAATTGAAATTAATAATAATATTATTATTATTATAATAAATAAAACCAATAGTTGATTTTATGAAAAAACTAATAAAATTGATAAACCTTTGGTCAATTTGATTTAAAAAAAGAAAGAAGAAAATCAAATAACTAATATCAAAAATGAAAGTAGTGAACTCACCTCCAATGAGGAGGAAATTAAAGCAATAATTAGAAATTATTTTGCCCAACTTTATGCACACAAATTCGATAATCTAAATAAGATGGATAAGTATTTTTAAAAAATATAAATTGCTCAGATTAACAGAGGAATTTGAATACTTAAACAACCCCATCTCAGAAAAAGAAACTGAACAAGCCATCAATGAACGCCCTAGGAAAAAAATCTCCAGGGTCAGATGGATTTACAAGCGAATTCTATCAACCATTTAAGGAACAGTTAATTCCAAAAATATATAGACTATTTTTGAAACTTGGGGAAGAAGGAATCCTCCCAAATTCTTTTTATGATACAAATATGGTTTTGATACCTAAACCAGGAAGAGACAAAACAGAGCAAGAAAGTTACAGATCAATTTCTCTAATGAATATAGATGCAAAAATTTTAAATAAGATTTTAGCAAAATGAATACAGCATCTTATCATGAGAATAATACATTATGATCAGGTAGGATTCATACCAGGAATGCAGGACTGGTTCAATATTAGGAAAACTATTAACATTATCGATCATATCAACAGCAAAACTAACAAAAAACACATGATTATCTCAATAGATGCAGAAAAAGCTTTCAACAAAATATAATACCCATTCCTATTGAAAACACTGGAGAACATAGGAATAAAGGGAACTTTCCATAAAATACTAAGCAGTATCTACCTAAAACTATCAGCAAGCATTATATGCAATGGAGATAAGCTAAATGCACTTCCAATAAGATCAGGGGTGAAACAAGGATGTCCATTATCACCACTATTATTTAATATGGTACTAGAAATGTTAGCTGTAGCAATAAGAGAAGAAAAATAAATGGCAGGAATTAAAATAGGCAAAGAAGAAACTAAGTTATCTCTCTTTGCAGATGATATGATGATATACTTAGAGAATCACAGAGAGTCAAATATAAAACTATTTGAAATAATAAACAACTTTGGCAAAGTTGCAGGTTACATAATAAATTTGCAAAAATCTTCTGCATTCCTATATATTAAAAGCAAAGTCCAACAGAAAGAGTTAGAAAGAGAAATACCATTTAATACTAGGGTACACACTATAAAATATTTGGGAGTTTACCTGCCAAAACAAACCCAGGGACTATATGAACACAATTACAAGACACTTTTGTACAGATAAAGTCAAATCTAAGTAAGTGGAAAGACATCAGTTGCTCATGGGTAGGCTGAGTCAATATAATAAAAATGACAATTCTACCTAAATTAATTTACTTATTTAGTGCCACACCAATTAAACTATCAGATAAGGACTTTCTAGAGCTGGATAGAATAATATCAAAATTCATCTGGAAGAACAAAAGGTCCAAAATATCAAAGGACTAATGAAAAGAAATGCTAAAGAAGGTGGCTTACCACTACCAGATCTCAAATTGTACTATAAAGCAGCAATTATCAAAACCACTTGGTATTGGTAAGAAACAGAAAGGTAGACAAGTAGAATATGCTAGGTACTCAAGACACAGTAGGCAATGAATATAGCAATCTCTTGTTTGATAAACCCAAGAACCCCAGCTTCTGGAATAAGAACTCACTGTTTGACAAAAATTGCTGGGCAAACTGGATAATAGTGTGCAGAAAGTAGGCATAGACCCATGCCTGACACTGTACACAAGAATAAATTTCAAATGGGTATATGACCTAGGTATAAAGATTGATACCATGGACAAACTGGAGGAGCAAGTAATAATGTATCAGATTTATGGAGAAGGGAAGAATTTTTGACTAAAGAAGAGATAGAAAGCGTTATGAAGTGCAAGATGGATAATTCTGATTATTAATCTGAAAAGTTTTTGCACAACCAAACCCAACGCAACCAAAATTCAGAGGGATGTAGTATATTGGGAAAGAATTTTTACAGCTAATCTCAGGGATAAAGGCCTTTTTTCTAGAATATATAGAGAACTGAGTCAAATATACAACAATACAAGTCATTCTCCAATTGATAAATGGTCAAAGGATATGAACAGGCAATTTTCAGAGAAAGAAATTAAAGATATCTATAATCATATGAAAAAATGCTCTAAATCCCTTTTGATTAGAGAAATACAAATCAAGACAACTCTGAGGTACCACATCACATCTATTAGATTGGCAAACATGACAGAACAGGAAAATGATAAATGTTGGAGAGGATGTGGGAGAGTTGGAACACTGATTCATTGTTGTTGAAGCTGTGAGCTCATCCAACCATTATGGGGAGTGGTTTGGAACTATGCCCAAAGGGCTACAAAAATGTGCATACCCTTTGACCCAGAGATATTGCTTCTAGGATTGTATCCCCAAGAGATCATAATAACAGGAAAGGATCCCATATATACAAAAATATTTATAGCAACTCTCTTTGTAGTTGCCAAAAACTGGAAATCAAGGGGATGCCCATCACCTGGGGAATGACTGAATAAATTATGGTATGTGAATGTAATGGAATACTGTTGTGCTATAAGAAATTATGAACAAGCAGACTTCAGAGAGGTTTGGAAAGACTAATATGATCTGATGCTGAGCGAAAGGAGCAGAACCAGGGGTACTTTGTGCACAGCAACGACCACAGTGCATGAGAGTTTTTTCTGGTAGACTTGGATCTTCACGGCAATGCAAGGACATAAAAAAAAGAAAAATTTCCAATGGTCTTCTAAGGCAAAATGCCTTCCACATTCAGAGAAAGAACTAGGGAATTCAGTCACAGAATTTAGCAGATTATTTGTGTGTGTGTGTGTGTGTGTGTGTGTGTGTGTGTGTGCATAGTATATTTTAGTTTGTTATATGATTTCTTCCATTTATTTTAGTTTTTCTACACAGCATGACTATAGTGAAAATGTATTCAATAGGAATGTACATGTAGATCCTATATAGAATTGTATGTCATCTTGGGGAGGGAGCTGGGTAATGAGGGGTAGGTAGAGAGAAAAAAATCTAAGTTTTATAGTAGTGATTGTAGAACATTAAAAAATAAATAAAATGAATATATCAAAAAAAAGAAAGTGTGATGCATAGCTAAAAAGACTTCTATGTAATCTGCAAGATTTTTGTCTCTCATTTCATACTTCTGAGCCATATTCTGCAACATTTTTTTTACCATCATCCCTATTCTCATTTTCACAGTGAAGTGACCAAATATCAAAATATTTATTTATTTAACCTGGAGGATCTTTTTGAGTTATTCCTAAGTTTTTCTAGCTTCTCATCCTTTGCAATAAATGTTGGCACATAAGCTGCATTCATCTTTACAGTATTCTTTTTGCAAAAATTTATCATGCGCATTGAAGTATGAGATGATCAAATGTCCCAAGAAATGATGTTTCTAGTTGCTTTTAGATGCATGTTCAAAACTAATTCTGCCAAGTCTTTTATTTTTTATCCTAGAAGAACATGTAAACCTACCTTCCATTTACATACAACCTCTTTTTGTCTCTAATTTCATTTATTGTGGGAATGTTAAGAATGCTGTAGTAGAGTTATTCCAGTGGTACATTCACTTAGTCAGTGAGCCTCCACTTAAAGCATCAATATTTAAGATAATATTCACGGAAGATCTGCAATATTGTTGTTGTTGTCTCTTTAAATTTCCTTTTCTTTTATTGTCCTATACAGGAGCAGTGATCATTTTTTTTTGTTTGTTTCATGAGTTGCCATGGCCAAAGAATTCATCACCAAATGGTCAGCCTGCTGGTTGCAACACTCTCTACATCCTTCACAAAGTACATGTCATCCATTATAGGTACCATACTCAACTTATTCAACATTGTAGAACCTTCTAGATCTAGTGTTCTGGTGACATACCCTTGGGAAAACTTGGGTCACCTTTGTAGATATCCAGATAGGACTGAGGAATCTCATTCTTCATTGTAGGAGTCAGGGAATACCTTAAAAATTAAATTTGCTTTCTTTTTCTAAGAAACTCTTCTATGGAAATAAAGAAGGATGTTAAGTTGAGGAATGAAAAAGAAGCTTGATGAACTCTAAAATTCAGGACTCCAATCTGAGCATATTCACATGGAGTTTTTAGACTTTCAATCAATTAGATTGATGATTCAATTTACATAAATAGAGGTCTTTATTTGAACTAAAACAAACTTCAAAGGAACTGTAGTGAGTTTCAGGGTCTTCTGAGAACCCCAAGGGATCAATTAGTCCCCAAAAAATCATTTGTCTAAGCAGTTACTTAATGGATACTTCACTTAGTACACGCTTAAATTCTGATGAGGGTTGAAAATGGAATTCTCTGAATGAGGTTTTCTTTTTAAAGAGACAGCACTTCTTGACAATTAGTAAATGAATGCATCATGGTTGGTGATAAATTGATGATTTCTAGCTTAAAAAAAAAAGAGCAGTTCTATGAAATTCTTCAGTTCAATTCAGCAATTATTTATCTAGCACCTGTAAGGTACTGTGCCCAAAACTGGTGATACAGACAAAAGGTACAGTTGCTGCCTTGAAAGAGTTTACATTCTACAAGAGGGAAACTAGGTATCGTAGTGGTTAGAGCTCTGGACCTGGGAGTAAGGAAGATTCATCTCCTGAGTTCAAATCTGGCCTCAGAAAGTTATTAGCTGTGTGACCTTGGGCAAGTCACTTAACCCTGTTTGTCTCAGTTCCTCACCTGTAAAGTAAACTGGAGAAGGAAATAACAAACCACTCCAGTATCTTTGCCAAGAAAATCCCAAATAGGGTCATGAAGAGTTGGATACAACTGAAAAATGACTGAACAGCAAGAGGAGAATACTTGGTATGCAGGTAAATAAGAAATAAATTCAAGAAAGATAATAAATTCAAATAAGATTTAATTAATCTAATTTTATGACTAAATACAAGAAATTCAAGAAAGCAGTAACAAGTGAGGGACCAGTAAAGTCTCCATGTATAACATGGGCTCTGAAATACACTTTGAATGTATCTACAGATTCTAAGAAACAGAGATGAGGATGGGGATGCATTCTCAAAGAAGCAGTTTGGCTGCAATAGATGGAGCATAAATGACAGTAACTAGTATTTATGTAGTATTTTTTCAAACAATATCTCATTTTTATCTTTATCCCTGGGAGGTTGATGCTATTTTATTCCCATTTTCAGATAAGGAAACTGAGACAGTTTAAGGTAACTCGCCCAAGGTCACACAGCTAGTATCTGAGGCTAGATTTGAGCTCAGGTCTTCTTGATGCCAGGTCTAATACTCTAACCACTATACCACCTAACTGCCTAAAAAACAAAGTGATAACACCAAAAAGATAGGTAAGAGCCAGACTGAATAGAGATTTAAATGCTGCACTGAAGATTTTGCATTTTTCCCCCAGAGGGAATGGAGTCACTGGAGATTCTTGAATAAGGAATGCAAAGAGTGATTCATCTAACAGTTGAGTTTTGCTGATTACCTGGAGCAATGGTGTCCCATTTTATTGTGGATGGACTTTTAACCACAGGGCAATTGTAGACTGAATGCCTCTATGACCCATTCTTGTGTCAGGGATTGCAAATGTTTAGTCAAGTTTGTTCAGTACATTCAAAGAATAATATTTCTTGTAGTAAATATTTGGTTTCATTGTGATTTTTATTATGTTGTAGAAGCAAAAATGTTTTTCTCTGGTGACATCCCTGAAATTAAAATGAAAGTCAGAAGAAAAATGTAATCCTAAATGCAATTTTTTTTTGTTTTACATATTTCATTTCAGGACACATTGAATGCACAGAGCAATATCAAAGTGTAAAATAAAATTTAAAAGTAGAGAATACCTTAGGCCATGCTGCATAACTACAAACATCAACAAATATTGAGCCTAAAGGGGACACTTCAAAACAAAATAACCAAGCTTGGAGGAAGCTGTTGTGTTAATGGGTCTTTCTGAAGTGTTCTGTTAGGCTCAAATTTTATTATCAATAATTCAAGAAAGGAAAAAAATACTTCTTAAGGATAGTAGATGAATTAACATCAAGGGATATTTATCAAAAGCCTGTTCTAAACAGAACACACAAAAAAACAAAAGTTAAGTTAAAAACAAGTCCCTGCCCTCATGAAACTTAAGAGTTGAGAAAGGAGATTTAACAGAGAAAAGGATTCAGAATAATCTATTAGAGAGGTACAAATAGAGTGCAATTTATTATGCTAACTATTATTCTTCAATGTAATTATCTTTGATATTATTCAGCATTTATCATAGCTAGACCCTCTTCTCTTCTTAAGGAAAGTGTTTATGATGGCATCATACCATATCCCTCTGCTGTGCCACCTTTGGGATCAAACACAAGTAGTAGCCTAGAAATTTCAGTACGAATTAAGAACAGCTAAGCAATACCAAGGATGTAAAAGGAGGATCATCGTTACCAATTAAAGGGAATTAGGAAAGGCATCATGGGGAAGCTGGAAAGGCTCAGTCGGATTTCCGTGAAGGAAAATGACTATTCCAGATGGAGGGGACAACCTAAGCCAGACATGCACAACTTGGCAGTAGGTAGAGGCCAAAATTAAAATAGGCTAAACTTCTTTGGGCTGCAGATAGGATTTTAGTGGCTCACTTTACAAGTAAAGACATAATTAATGATTAAACTGTTTTGCACATAAACCATATTTTAAAAGGGGAAGTTTCAATTAATATTAATGAATTACATTTATTACTTAAGCTTTTTTATTTATCATTAAATCACATTAATGTTAAAAAAAATTACTTTGCTAAGTGGTACAAGTTTTAATATGTTTTTCAGGTTTTGTTACTATTTACATTTAGTTAATGGTATATATTACAGTTCTTGTCAGCAATCAGTTTATCATACCCCAGAATCGTATTTGAAATTGATTTCTTTAGAAATTTGAAAACTAACCTTAGTAGCCACCTCATTGGCTGAATTTACTTTCTTGAAAAACTGTTGTTCCCCACTGATATTTTTCAACAATTTGGACATTTTATTTGTTTTTCATTGGTGTCCAATTTGCTTGTATCAAGATGTTTTTCTTCTAAATGGTGACAAAGATTGTACTCCTTCAGAACAGCTATTACTATTCAGTAAACAAAGCACAATATTTTGTCTCTCATATAAGTAAACAAGTATCTATTTGTCCACTCTGCATTAAACACTCTGTTTTGATTTGATCTTCCATTTCTTTTGATCACTCATTTTACAAAGTCGCCACAAAAACTTTAATGTCAGAAACAAAAAATCTCCACAGCAGCTGCTCTCATAAAAAGAAATCCTGAATTGAGGGTCTGACCCTGGAGAGAGTGCCAGGTACTCATGTAACTTGGAGGGTGCGGACACAGCAAAGGAGGGGAAGAAGTCCTTGCATTGTTGCTTCTCATCCCATAGTGGGCATCAGCTGCATTGGCACATGGTTACACTCACTTTGTCCTTGCTCAGCTAGACCAGTAAGGACTGAAAACACAGAAAAAAGATACAATTCTTGTTCCCCTCAGACTAAAGACAGACTGACTATGGTTAGTCGCCGCAGGACACATGACAAACAGGAGAGGGTACACAGTTGCAACCCACCCACCAAGTTACATGATGGGCACAATAGTGACTAGTGGAAGGCAAGTTAACTGGAGTATGGACAAAGCACTTGTTACAGCTTTAATTTCTTTTACATCCTCTACATTTTTCGCAGACCTCTTGAAATCCTTTGATGGGTCAATAGCAGCCCATAGGCCATATGTTGTACAGGCCTGACCTAAGGAAAGGCATGAAGATGGGAAAAGGAGAGAACAGATGTCTGATGCATGACTGGGCTAGACAGTGACTCAGGGAAGCATTCTGGGGAGGGAGAAGGAAGTAGTTCTGCCAGCTTCTCTAAGAGTAGAGGTTCACAGAAGCTGTAGTATGTGTAGTGACCACAGCCTAGTAAAACTGTCTCAGCAGACAGGCTAACAAGTCGACGATAACTGGCATGCCTCAGACCTGTTGGTGAATTAGGGGGATGTCTCTCCCAAGCATATGAATACTTCCCCCAGAGGAATGGGCAGATGAGAACAATTTGGGTCAACAGCCATGGAGGAAGAGGAAGCTTGGTCAGACATCAAATAAGCCAGAATTAGTCACGGCATCCCAGGCCATCACCAGTGGTCTTGATTTTTGTCCTGCCACTGAATTTCAATGACGCTGGAAGAGAGAGCGAGGGTGACAACTCCATGCCACTCTGCATCACTTAAATCAAATTCATGAGCAACTAAGACTTAGACAACTAAGATGGGATACCATCATGTCTTTGAAAACAAAGGATGAACAACATACATGAACAGAGCTCTGGAAGGAGCTACGGTCTAATCTGGCCTAAGATACTAGTTGTGTGACCCTGGACAATTCATTTAGGTTCCATTTGCCTCAGTTTCCTCAGCTGCACAACAGGAATAATAATAGCACGGTTGTGAAAATCATCTAAAATAATGATGGTAAAGTACTTAGCCCAGGACCTGTTACAGAGTAAATGCTATATGTAAATATTAGATCATACATATTATATATAAATATATATGTGTGTTAGGTCTTATATGTATATATATATATGTGTATATGTAAGTGTGTATAAACATACATACACACACACATACACATACACATACATATACACTCTGGTCTGCATATACCTCTGGATATAGATACATGATTCCAATGAATAGAAAATATTCTGTGGAGTAAACATCACCTACATCAGATTGAATTGGAGTTGGGTTCACTCCATCTAGGATCCTTGGACTAAAGTATTTTTTAGCTATATCCCTTTTCCCTCCAAAAGGGGCAACATTCTTAATTTTCCCAGCCTTTTGATGCAGAGTACCAACACCAGTTATCAAGTCTCTGGGATTCAAAATATCTCCAGGATGAAGAAAACTATCCAGGGCAGCTGCTTGCTTCTGCTTAGGGTCATCTAGAGACAACTAACTTCTATGTCCCCTCTATCTTTAAATAAATTCCGTTTAAGCAAAGCCACTTCGAGTAAATCCCACAGTTTGTCTGGCCACGGGAATCTCTTGAACCCGTAGTTCATAGTAAGGCTACCTTTGAAGTTTACCTGGATTCAGACATAGATTGAGAGCAAGGGATAAGAGATTGACAGCTCATGTGCCACAACGGCATCTATGGAATGTTAAAAAACAAACAAACTAAAATTAAAGGAAGATATCCAGAATATCACGCAGATCCTCCATGGAGAAGACAAGAAAACGTAGGCAAGATCCATCACAGGATAGATGGAGCTTGATTTGAAGAAAGTACTCACATTAATGTAATCTTGGATCCTTCAAAGTACTAAAGTATTTACTTGAATTAAAATATTGTTTTTTAGTATATTCAAGTTCTGCAAGTTGGATCTGTATCCTAGGAGTCTCTGTAGCAGTTTTGGGTAAGGAAGGTGAGTTCAGTTCTCCTGGTCTATAATAATATACAGTTTCCTTCATTGATTACATCACTTTCATTACCCCTATCTGGATCAGAAAGTCTTTATATAGCTGATAGACATTCTCTTTTTCCCATCCTTTTCCTAAATGAGTGTCAATCAGTTCTTTCCACCTGCTCATTAGGAAGTTCAAATACTTTTCCATGGGCCATAAGTAGGTAGTTGTATTGAATATATCTTTGATGGAGTTCTCCCTTTTCTGTAAAGAGGCAAGTTGTCCAGTCTCTCATTTACTTTGAATGGATTAACTTCACATTGTCCAACTAACTTTCAATTCTGTTGAATGCCAAGGTTTCTCAGTAGACCTTTGTCTCCTTGTTGAAAGTCATGACACCATACTCTGATATCATAATACTTTTACTGCAGTTATAACTAGTTTGTAAGCATCTCTCAATTTCTCCTTCAGTTGAGAAATGTACTGAGTGTGAATATTTGCATCACCTCTTTCATCTCAGATACTTAAAAGTCAATAGGCAGTATGAACTGCCAGTCCAGGTGGAGTCACACAAATTTCTAATGATGATCAGACCCTACCAATTAATAGCTCTGATATAGTCACTGAGAGATCTGTTTGTGAATAAAGAACTAGGATTGTTAAAGCACTCACTATACTAAACTATGATGTACAGGGGAACTTGACGTCACAGTTACACCTGTATTTAAGTGACAATACCAGAGACTGCCTATATGAAATGTTCCATAAAAGTAATTGCATATGTTTACTTCTATACATGTAAATTACCGGATATTTGAGTATGGTTGTTTCTTATTTTGCTATTAGGTTCATTTGACTATATTTTGCATTATGTTCATGTAACAGCAAATATCTATTTGCTCATTGATTCGCATATATGCTAATGTTTACAGAAAAGTTGTATTTTTATATAGGCCTATGGATAGTGTTATCATTGAAGTATTATTAGTTATTAGCCAGTTTTACTGTATTAGTTAACTATCCTTAAACACTTATGATTGATTGATTATTGTGTACTATGGATATGACATACTTATGAAATGTGCCTGTCTTGTGTTCTGTATGTAATAACCATGTTGTCCCTGTAGTATCTTCCCAGGAAATTCTCTGTACAGTGCTGTGTCTGTATGTTCTATTAATGTACATCTGCTTATTCTAGTTTCAAGGTACTGAAGGCTGGTTACATGGGATTCCAGGAAAAGCATCATTTTGTTGTTTCAAAATGCTGATCCTTGTTTTCATACTGTACAGTTATAAGTTCTGAACTTGCCTCAGCTGGTTTTTGAAAAGGATTACAAAGAGTTTGGTCAAGGGGAGGAATACAACCTGAGTCCCAAAGCCAACTGGTATGGCACTCTCTTCTCACTGATGGAGGTCAATGCCCACATCTGCATGAGTGGCAGTACAGAGTTAGTAAGAGTAGGAGAAAAGAGAATTCTCATCTCTTCAGTTTGTTTGGGTCTCTTTTAGTTTTTTTTCAGATACTGCAGTCTCTTTCAGCACTACATAGAAGATAATATGGAGATTTTCCTGGACCTTGGCCTCCAGCTTCCAGAAAGATGAATAATGGATTCTGGCTTCCAGCTTTGGAAAAGAAGATGGACAATTTCAAACTCTATTTCAAGTTGCTGATGGGAGAATAAGATACTAGGAAGAAGTAGACATGAGAGGAGCCAGCAGTCTCCATCATGTCCCTAACCCCAGCTTCCTACACTAGAGACTAAAGGGAATTTACCCTTGGGTGAAATCTGGGACTCTTTCATAATTGAGCTATTTCCTTTCTCCTAATGAGAGAGCTCCTTCATTCTGTATTTTATTATTTATATTCTTCTATTTTGTTTTTTTTTTCTGTTTTGCTATTGACTTAAATAAATAGGCTACTTCGCATTAAAAAAATATTGGGGGCCAGGAGGAGATGCCATGAAGACTTCCTGAGTTAGGGCTAGCCCTGAACCCTGAATCCTAGGAACGACCCTGTCCTCTGCCTATAAAGTCACACTGTCCCTTCCCTACTATCATTTCTGAATCCCCAAAGAAGTAATTCTCCCGCAATTTCAAGAAGTCAGGACTAAGGACATAGTAAATAGTGGGTCACAGACTTCCTAATAGGCAAACTATCAAGATGTTGCTGGATAACTTCATCCCTCACCATCACCTGCCTTGGTTATTTGGCCTTAAGAGAAAATTGGTGCAGTTTTGCTAGATTATACAGGGATGTTCTTAGACCCTGACTCTGTACCACATTTCTTTGACATTTCTCGCTGCAGTGTGCAATAAATCTCCCGTGTGTTTTATGTTACCCAGTTGGTTGCAGTGTTACAAACATAAAATGTATAAACAGCCAAATTTGGTCCTCTCTCCAGACCCACCAGGCTTAAAAATAGCTTCAGGCTGAAACAGACCATACCACTCCACCCAGCAATGTCATAAACAAATAACAGAGTGGCAAGAAACTCACTAGGGAGGGATCCAAAGAAAGATTTTCCATAGTTAGGGAATTGCTAAAAAGTCCTTTGTCCTTGAGAGAATCTAAAAAATTCAGTGAGCTCTGAGACTGGTTCAGAATAAGGTTATCCCTGCCCAATACTGGTTTCACTTGCCTCTCTCTCCTGTCTCGACCCTGTGGTCATTCATTTACTCCATCTCTGTTCCTTCTGACCTTCTACCCTTCCTCCTCTGCTCACCTCCAACCTTCATTAACTGTTACCCTTGCTTATTCTGCTTCAATCTAATTGTCTCCTGCCGCTAGAAAAAGAAACTTACAAAACCATGCTGACTGGGTTCACTATAAACTAAGACTATCTAATCTCAGCTGACCCCTACAGCAATGCTTTGTTTCATTTTTAATGAAATCTCTACTACATTTCCCACAGTAGCTGTTCTAAACTTCCTCTTCTCTCCTCAACTTCATATTTTCTTTACAGAGAAGATTAAAGCAATTAACTCAATTAAACACATATTATTTGTTGAAACTTAAAATAAGTTCAGAGTTAGAAAAAACCTATGTGGTGCTTAAGTTCTTGTCACTAGTTTCACTGGAATTATATCTCAGGATACTGAAAGAAATGTAAGAAGCAATTACTTATCTGCTATAAGTGATGTATGAAAGACTAAAGAAAAATGCTTGAGGTCTGGAAAAAGGCAAATATTGTGAGGGGAAAAAAATTGTATCCTCAAACCACAGACCAGGGAGTTTCATCTTGATTCCTGAAAAAATTCTAGATCATATTAATAAAAGGAGGGTAAATGAACATCTAGAAAAGGTAGCAGTCATTCATCATTCATGTAGCTTCATCAAGAAGAGTTTATGTCAGACTAAACATCATTTCCTTATTTTGTGGGGAGGGAGATTCTAGACTACCAGATCAGGGAAATGCTATTGATGTAATATACTTTGATTTTATCAAAGCATTTGACAATCCATAATGCTAATCTTGCAGATAAGATGTAGAGTTAAGGGCCAAGTAGTAGTGGGTTACATAAATTCAGAACTGATTGAATGGCCATGTTCAAAGAGTAGTCATTAATAGTTTTATGTCTACTTGGTAAGAAGTAAGAAGAGCACTCAAGGGTTATATGCTCAATCATGTACTATTTAATATTTTTTTATCAGTGACTTAGATAAAAACATTTATGGTATGCTTGTTAAATTTGCAGTTAATACAAAAGTGAGTGGGGTAGCTCAGTCACTGGATAAATCAAAATTTAAAAACATCTTTGGTGACTAGCTGGAACACTGAGCTAAGGAGATTAAGATGAAATTGAATAGGAAAAAAATGTAGTTTTAATCTCAAATTCAAAGAATAAATTTCACTAAGTCAAGATAGGGAGGGAGGGATATGTTTAGACATCAATTTTTCTAGAAAGATCTAGAATGTTTAGTGGACTGCGTACTCAATATAAGTCAAAAATGTAATATGGTGGCCAAAAAAAAGGAAATGAAGTTTGAATTGAGAGGTATAGTGTCAAGGACTTGAGAGTTTGTGTAATTAACCAATTCTCATGTGCCATAATCTTAAGTTCCTTCACTTCCTCATGACTACATCTTATCAATGCTCTTTCAAGAATGTGGCACTGAGAAATTCATAAATACCCACCAGAGGAGGAGGGGGAGGGAGAAGAGATCAGAGGAAACTTTGTGGAGTTATAGTCTTGAAGGAAGAGAAGGATTCTGAGAGGTAGAGATGAAGAATGAATAGTTTACAGGCGTGGGGTGCAATTGGTGCAAATTCATGGTAGTGGAAGATGAAATATTCTTAACTAAAGGAATGACTGAATGAATTATAGAATATGAATGTAATAGGATTAGTACTATAATACAGGAAATTATGAAATGATGATTCCTGATAAATATGAGAAGGCTTAAGTGAATTATTAGAGAGTGAACAGAGCAGAATCAGACACATAATAACAGCTTTGTTAAAACAACTTAGAAAGCTTTTGAACTCCAACGATTACAATGACCAACTACAATTATAGAGGATCAATGGTGATCTCACCAAGAGCTGAGAGATTCAAAATGAGAAATATATTTTCAGGCATGGTCAATGAAGGAAGTCATTCTGCTTGAAAGTACATATTTGCTACAAGAGTTTTATTTTTCCTTCTTTCTTTTCCAGTGAGGAGAAGAGAGAGACAAAATACATTTTTGCTTATTGAAAATAATTAAATTAATTAAATTTAATCAATATTACCATTACTACTAGAAAGAGAGTGTCAATCTTTATCATCTGACTCCACTTACCACTCCTGTGACTTTTCAAACCAAAACATCCCTCAGAGGCAACCACTTCTCTAGATGTATTGTCTCCTCCTATTAGAATATAAGATCCTTGAGGTCAAGGACTCTCTCACTTTTGTATTCATGTCCTTGGGATTTGGCACAGTACTTCTGTACACCATTCATCTCATTGGTTGCTTTACTCATTGTCACCACTGTCTTCCCTCTCTACCTTGCTTCCTGTGTCAAGTTCCAATTAATCTCAGCTAAGGAGATATCTTCAACATGTCTAAAGCTTACCTATCAACTTTTCCCCAAAGTCTGCCCCTTTTACTAGCTTCAGTATTTCTGTTAATGATACCACTATCCTCTCAGATACAAAACCTAGGAGTCAAAAATTCATGTGATCATACATCTAAAGACAGAAATGACTTACAGACAACTAGTCCAGCTCCTACATTTTACAGGTTCAGAGATGTTAACTATCTTGCCAGAATGAATGCACACAGGTAATAAGTGATAAAGACCAGATGGAATCTAGGTCATTTGATTCCAAAACCAGTATTGTTGGGGATTTTTTTCTCTTTTTTCCATGCTGCTTCCAACTGAGTTTGCCATGATCAGAGCATGTGCTAGGGCAGATTTAAAGTAGTGTGTCCCATGATCCCTCATTCTAGAGGTTTGTTCATGCTATGCTAGGACAGAAGTGCTGAATAAGTATTTAAACAATCTGTGATTCTGTAATCCTCTGGGTATTTCCCGCAGGTATTGAAATTTAAACTGATATTGGCATTTAAATAAGAGATGACTGAAGAACGCCCCAGAGCTTTTCCCTTTCTACTTGCTATCCTGGGATGGATTTCTGAACTCTCCACTACTTAAAGCCTCCCTCCCAAAGAAGATACACACACACACACACACACACACACAGATAGACAAATACACATATATTACACATTACAGTTATAATCATATATACACATGCTGTATATACACACATACACATACACATATAATACAAACGGACCTAGGTGGCACAATATAATAAAGCATTGAATCTAGAGTTTGGAAGATCTGAGTTCAAATCCAGTCTGAGGAACTTACTACCTCTGTGACCCGAAGCAAGTCACTTAGATTCTGTTTCAGTTTTCATATCTGTAAAATGGGGAAAATAATAGCATCAACCTCATGGGGTTGTTATGAGGATGAAATAAGGTAACATTTGTAAAGCATTTTACAAACTTTAAAGCACTCTATAGAACTATTATTATTATAAATGAAATTTACCATATCTCTTCCCAAAAGGTTGCTGATGTCTTACCTAGAATTTTCAGGAATAGCCTACCTGGAGAGAGATGATAGACTAAATGACTTCAAAATATCCAATACAGACCCTGATTTCAAAAGACAATAAGAAGTCTGAGTTTGCAGCCTTGATTTTGTAACATTTAATTAGTATCTTAAATTTACATATTGAGTCCTTTATTTTCCCTGTTTGAAGAAACTGAATCCTCATTGGAGCCATAATACCTCTAAGAGAAAAAAGAGATGGTGCAGGTAATAAATTGCAGCTGTCTAACCTCCTGAGTGAGATAAATTCTGTCTCCCATGCAGACCCATTCAATGCACAATTTATTATCCTTCAAACAATGGGATGTATTGTACCGTAGATCAGAGCAGTGCTGCCCTTGGGTGGGGAAGGGAGGGAGGCCCACAGAAACAGGCCCTCATTTTTCCTACTGATCCCCACACTGCTCAGAGGCAGCAGGAGGACATCAATCCAAATTATAGGTGGGGAGATGGAAAGACAGGGTCAGGGAGAGGAGCTCTCAAGGGACATGGAAGGGACCTCCATGAAGCCTCTGCAGAGCAAAGAAGAGAAGGGTCTAAATTCAAGAGGAGAAAGGATGGGGGAGGGGGGCCATGGAAGTTCTGCCTAGGGTGATGAGAGTCTCTTGATAAGGGGTTATAAGGTTCAAAGCAGTGCCTAGACACTTTCTGCTTAGTCCTTAGGAGGTGGCTTTGTGCTGAGCTGTTCCAAAAAAAAAAATAAAATCCAGAGAAACAGTTCTGTTCTGGCCTGCATAAAGTTCAGTGGGAGTTAGGGAGTGTGGAGCGGTAGTGTGAAGGAGTGCAAAGAGGACTGGGGTGTAAGGCAGAGGTTTGAATTGAATTCTGCCAACTAACCCTTGAGCTTTTACCAGCCACTTCAGCTCTCGTTAGTTCTCATCTAGACTGCTGTGGTGCTGTGCTTGTATTGGTATCCCTAGCACTTAGCACACAGTGTCTGGCACAAAAAAGTGCTAAATTAATATTTGTTTCATTCCTTCTTTCCCTTCCCTCTTTTTTCTTCCTTTCTTCCTTTCTACCTATCTTCCTTCTTTCCCTCCTTCCTTCTTTCTTTCTTTTCTCCCTTTCCTCTTTCCTTCCTTCTTTCCTTCCTTCCTCTCTCCTTCCTTCCCTCCCTCCCTTCCTTTCTTCTTTCCTTCATTCCTTTCCTCCTTTTCCTTCCTTCCTTCCTTCCTTCCTTTCAATCTCTCACCTCTCCAATCTATTATTCACACAAAAGGCTAAGTCTGACCATGTCAATCTCCTGTTCAAGAATTCTCAAAGATACTCTACTGCTTCTCAGATAAAAATTTAACTACTTGCCATTGTTTGCAATGTAGCTCCAACCTACCAGTTCCATATGCCTGGAGTCTGCTTCATCCTCATCTCTGCTTCTAAGACTCCCTAGATTCCTTCCAGGCTCATGTGCCACCTTCTATAGGGACCTTTCTTGATTGCTCCAATTTTTAAAGCTCTTCTCTTCAAATAATCATGTATCTGGCTACTTGTTTATTTGTCACATAATCATAGGATTTGCTATTAGAAGGGACCACAACTGTCCTCTAAGTGTGTTAGTGCCTGAAAGCTTTGGTTTAATATAATATATCTAAGTGATTACTCAACTTCTGCTCAGGATCTGAGAACTCTGGTGGCTCAGTTGATCAAACAATGAACCTGGAATTAAGAAGACCTAAGTTCAAATCCCCCCTCAGACACTTTCTAGCTATATGACCCTGGGCAAGTCACTTAACCTCCCTCAGTTTCCTCACCTGTAAAATGAGAATAATATAACACCTACTTCTCTGGGTTTTTTGAGGATCAATGGGATAATATTTTTAGGGAGCTTAGCCTGGCACAGAATAGGCACTTAGTAATTTTTGCTTGCTAATGAGGGTAAACCATCACCTCTTGAGAAAACACATTCCACTTTTGTTCAGCCCCAAATGTCAGGTTGGTTTGGTTTTTGGAGGGGTCTTTTGTTTTGATATCAAACCTAAATTCATCTCTTTAAGACTTTTACCCTTTGCTCTTGGTTCTGTCTCCAGGGGCCAAACAAAACAAATTGAATAGTACAATGGCTCTCACATCAGAAAAAAAAATAGATTCAAATACTCTTATAATCTTGGGCAAGTAACTAAACTACTCTAGGACTCAGTTTACTCACCTCAAAAATGGAGCTTTTGCATTAGATGACCTTCTAGTACTAGCCCCTTTCTCACATGACTCTTTCAAAATATTGACAACAGTTACCATGATCCCTCTCCCCTATCCTCCAAATCTTTTCTTCTCCAATATAAATTTCCCAAGCCCCTCCAACTCCTCCTTATGTGATATTAACTCAAGATCCTTCACTCTCTTGGTTTCTCTCCCATATACTCTATAGCTTATTAACATCCTTCTTAAACTGTAAGGCCCAGAACTGGCCCTCCAGGTATGGGCTGACCAGGGCAGAGGTCAGAGGAACTATCACAACCTTATCCCACCTAATCAGAAGTCAAGGCTGAAATGAAGGTGGTAGACTGTGAAGAAGCACCTTCTCCCTCCCCTTTCTTTGGGTCCTTTTTGTTATCTGTTGATACCCCCCTTTCCCTTAGGTCCCTAGGAACCTCATGCCTGAGTCAGCCTTTTCTGTCTAGGAGCAAAAGTAAAAGATAGTGAGTGAGATTGTGGATATTTTCAGTAGTAAGTACGAAAAGGGCTCAATTTAGCCAATCCACATTAAGGTACTAGTGACTATATCATTCCTGCTCAGAGTATCTCCATTTAAAAAGAGGAATGTCTATTGACTACACTGCTTGACCAAAAATGAATGAATGTTTATTGGAGGAAATTAAATGGCATCAGGTTAGGAAAAGAGGAATCATAGAATATTAGAACAGAAAAAGATCTTATAAATCTAGTCCAGCCCCTTATTTTATTTTTAAATTAAATTTTATTTTTTCAACGAACAAAATCAGTTTCTTTCTCTCTCCCATCTCCTACCTCCTTCTGAAGGGAAAAAAAAAATTGTGGAAGCAATGCCTTTCTCATTACAGTCTTATGTCATTTACTCCAGTAAGATCTAAGCTCCAAGGGCAGGCACCATTTTTTTTTCCTTTTTGCCATAATATCTGTATTGTCTTCTGGTAGTTTGCCCATAGTAGCAAACTACCAGAAGATACTAGGGATATTATGGCAAAACTATATAGGAGGTACTTGATAAATGATTATTAGAATGAATTGAATTAGCTAGGTGGTACAATGAATAGAGGGCTGATACTGAAGTCCAGAAGACTCATCTTGAGTTCAAATCTGGCCTTAGATCTTACTAGCTGTGTGACTCTGGACAAGTCATTTAACCCTGTTTGCCTCAATTCCTCATCTGTAGAATGAGCTAGAGAAGGAAACGGCAAACCACTCTAGTATTTTTTCCAGGAAAACCCCAAATGGGGTCATGAAGAGCTGGACACAACTGAAAATGACTGAATAAAAACAATATGCAGTAGATTGAGCACTAGGCCTAGAGCCAGGAAGACATGAATTCAAATCTGGCCTCAGACATTTCTTAATAGCTGTGCCATCCTGGTCAAATCACCTAAGCTCCATTTGTCGCAGTTTCCTCAACTATAAGATGGGTTCTATAACAGCACCTACTGCCCAAGGTGTTGTAAGGATCAAATGAGAGAGTGTTTGTAAAGTGCTTAGCACAGTGTCTGACATGTGGTAAGGGCTATATATTAATTATTATTAATCCTTATTATCTCTCCCTCCAAGCTTCAGCTTCTGTGAGATGAGAGACGGACTTACATGAGCTCTAAATTCTCTTCTAGGTTTGAAATGTTACCAGAACTGAAAACTACACAGACCCTGCCTTCAATGAACTTACATTCTAGCGAAAGAACATCCTGTCTACAAAAATAAGTGCAACACAAGGAAAATTTTGAAGGAAAAGAGCACTAACACCTGGAAGATTAACAGAGACTTCAAGCAGAGATGGCAATGGACTAAGCCTTAAAGGCAGATAAGCATTCTGAAAGGTGAGTCAGAGAAGGAATCTATTTTAGGAATTGAGAAATAGCCTGTGTGAAGCCACTGAGACACAAATGGAAGTATCAAGTTCTGAAAACTCAGTTCAATTTGGTTGAAATGAAGAGTTCATGAAATAAGGCAGGATCGTGAAGGGTAGGAAATGTTGGACTAAACTTCTACTTTATCCCAGAAGCAATGGGTAACCACCAAAGGTGTTTGAGTATGTGAGTGACATAAATAGAAGTATGCCTTAGGACATTGCTTTCCCCTCTCTCCCCACTTCTTTGGGAAGCATCTGATAGATGAATTGGAGAGGAGAGAGAATACAAACAGGAAGATCAGTCAGATCTTGATGACAATAGTCCAAGGAGAAAGATGTCCTGGATGTACTAGGATGTTAACTGTGTGACTGAAGAAAAAGGACTAAAAGGGAGGAGTATTGTAGAGATGGAATTAACAAGGCTTGGTAACCAGCTGGAAGTGGTGGATGAAAGAATGGGAAAGCTATAACTCTAATTTTGCTAACCTGGGTTCCTGGGAAGGTAGTGGCAACCTCTGATGAGCCTTAATTAGCACAGGGTCACTATGTGCTGATATCATGTAGGACAGGAACAGGGATTCTTTCCCCAGAGTACTAAATCCTTGGGTGAGGAGAGTACTAGAGAAGGACCTCAAAATTTAGAAGATCACCATGGAGAGGGAACACTACCCACCTATCAGATATTGGCACTTAGGGTACCCCCCTTTCCCTACTACCATTTTGGCAAGATTGCATATGACTGGGACAGATTGTCCATCTTGCCTGGCATGGGGATCTACACATTTGTGAATAGCCAGAATCTACATGTGATCAGCAGTGATATAGATGAGAGACAGTCTCATGGTGTCCCATAGTCTCTATGTCTCCCATCCTACTGTGATGCCATCCTGAATGCACCCAACTTAATAGACTTTCTGCCTTCCACTTAGTCTAGGCATGAGTCTTATCAAATACCTTGCATAACTGGTAATGGCATCATATGCTTGCCTTAGGGTTTTCTGAGATCTCTTTAACCATCATTACCCTCAACTGAATTTATCTCTAGTATCAAAATTCACTGTTGCAGCTCTTAGTATTCTCAACAACAATCAAGAAATTTACAGAAATGACTGTTTTAGGGAGAGAGAACATGTTCTCTTTTAGATATTTGGAGTCTGAGATGTATTTGGGACATTCAAGTGAAAATGTACAATAGGTGGTGGGTGTTCTAGGGCTGGTACTTCAGAGATTAAGTTTTATATTTAGGCTTAGGAGTCAATTCAATTCAATAAATATTTATTAAGCACCCCACTGTATGCAAGGCCCCATGCTAAGTGCTAGGAATACCAAACCAGAGAAAGAAACAGTTCCTGATCTCAAGAGCTTCCAGTCTAATGGAGGAAGACAATAGATAAACAGAAGCTAAAAAGGGTGGGGGGAGAAGCAGAGGGTACCTGGTGTGTGGAGGGGAAGCCAAATAGAGCTTGTGATGGGGCATGGAGTTGATAGGAGGATGGTGAGCCCTCTATAAAAAAAAAGACTTTTGGAAGAGTTTAGTGCTCTGTCATCCAGCCTTCCAATCAGAGAGGAGAGGCAGTTGAGGATGAATTGAGAAGGTGAAGGGTATACAAACCTAAGTCATTTTTTGTGGTAATGAGATTCCAAGTGATCAACTTCATATTGGGGTGCTGTTTCATGGAAAAGCCAAGCAGAGCTACTGATGAAGAACAGTGTTCTTTGTGTAGATAAGTGCAGATATAGCGTGGGCTGCAATGCAGCACCCACACTTTCTTTCCCACTCTCTCTCCTCATTTCCAACTTACATTTAATTAGAAGATCTTGGAAATATGTAGGGGGCAGAGGATCAGCCGTGACCACATCCATATGGCTAGAACTCACTCTAAGGGTCCTAGGGCTAGCTCTGGAGCATGTAGGGGGAGGAGGGAAATGGAATACACATGCACATGTATATATGTATGTACATACACCTTCTACATACCACTGTGGCTCCTGAAACTCCACTGATATGCGTCCCATTTACACAAATCAGATGCAGTAACACTAATGACTGGTTTAAACATAAAATATTTAGCAAATGAGAAGGCAAAAGCAATAATTACAACATTAACTCAATGAAAGGCAAATGCAGAAATAATCAAAACACAACAATCCATCAATAAGCTTAGATCATACCCTTCCACAAATGCACACGGTTCAGAGGGAATGCAGAGAAAGCAGACACTTACAAAACACCTAACAATGCACACAAGTAGAAAAAACCATATGCTTGGGACAATTCATGACCGAAGCTCAGGCCAGGAATTTGGCAGTCTCTTTTCAGGAATAGCCTGCACCTGTTCTTCTGAATATCGCCATTCTCCTTTTGGAAGAAGCTGGTTTTCTGCTATTCTCATGCCACTGAAATATTATTAAGTTCTTTTAGTAAAGAATCAATATTACACTCTTTCAGTGAAAGAGTGGTCCTAAGCTTGGGTTCTGCAGCTTTCTGGGTCTGAGCCTGTGATTTGCTACTGAAGCAGTGTTAAGCTATTCCAAAGAAAAGAAGATCCTTTAAGTCAGAGAACTGCAAGACTCCTCAGATCTGATCTCTGGACAACAAAGACCAGCTCCACCAGTTCTTCACAAAGGGGAAGCAAAGGGGAAGGGAATAAGTATCTGTGTAGTTCCTAGTATGTGTCAGGCATTGTGCTGAGCACTACAATCTCATTTTACCTTATCATCGCTTTTTGCAGTTGAGGAAACTGGGGTTAAGTGATTTGTCTAGTGATCACATACTGAGTATCTGAGGCTAGGTTTGAGTTCAGGTTTTCCACATCAATACCTAGCTGCTTCTCCAAGCAGTTTTCTGTTTTCTCCAATAAGTAGGTACAGTGCTCTCTGTAGATAGTGTTCTCCTAGGATAAAAATACCTCTGAGATCAGCTGTAGGGTCTGCCTGTCTTCTATCATTTCTCAAACCATAGATGGCATTAAAGGGAAGCACCAACACATACAACCAGCTCTACTCCATCCAACCATCTTCAAAATGTTACAAAGTACTTTTCCAAAACAAGGTCTCAAATATTTTAGCCTGTGTGACTTTAGCTACCTCTCTCAGCTAACCTGGCCTGAAGCAACTTTTTAAAAATATTTTTTATTGATGTATTTTATTTCTTACATCATCATAGTTTTTCCCAGTATCCCTCTCAAAGAGCAATTCCATATAACAAATAGTATTAAAAAGGAAGAGAGAGAGAAGAAAAATCAATATATGAATGTAGCATAATTTTGTTATATTCACTTTTAGTTTTTTGTGCATGGTTATTCTTTACATCTATATTTTTATGTATTGGTTTCTTAAATCTTTTTTACTTCGCTCTGTATTAGTATGTGTAGATCTTCCCATGCTTCTTTGTATTCATCATATTTGTCATTTCTTACGGAACACTAATGTTTCTTTAATTTGTCAGCATGATTGAAACTTCTGTTTTTTGAGTTCAGAAGTTTGGGACTGTCTTCTTATATTAATTTCTTACATCATGATATTTAGGTGTTGTAACTTGCTGTGTTCTTCCGGGAGAGCTACAATCCTTAGGTTTTCTCTAATATCTTATCTTCCAGATGAATGTGTTTTGTTTATATGGACAGAATGTTTTCTTTTGAGATTATTGCCTGTTGCTTCTGTTTTTCCAGATTGACCTTTACTTCTGTGTATTTGAATTCCTGATCAGTTGTTTCTTTTTAGTTTCTTTGGTGAGATGTTACACCATGGATTCAGGTGTTCCTATTCTGCCAATTATCTCTGCTGTGCAGGCCATACATTCTGTTTTTATAATTCTTATTTCTCTATTAAAGCACTCAGGAATAGCAGATTATAGCTTCACCTTCTCTTCAGATCCACCGGGTCCTCTGCTTCATCAGGTCAGCTGAATCATTTTTTTGTGTTGTGGTTTTTATGAATAGCTGTTTGAACTCATTTACTAAATCTATAAGCCACTTTATTTCCTTCTGCTGTTAATGTCTTCCCTATTGATTTATCTTTTTATTCTCAAGATATCTGAGTTTTCTTTCTACTGATATCTTTGGTAATTTCAATTACCCCCCATTATTTTCCCCTATTATTCACTTTCCTACTCCCTTCTCTGTTGGGGGGTTTTCCTGGGGATTAGATCTCAAAGTATCTCAACTTCCTCTCACAATGAGAAATTCACAGCTCACCAGTCCATCCCACCAGTCTCCCAAGTGACTTTTGGGGAGATAGACCTGGTCCCAACTGGATGCTGGACTCTTTCCCTCAGATTTAATGAAGTGCCACATGACTCCTCAATATAAATATCCTGCCCCATTCTGTTGACTCCTCAGTTCTCTGATCCACTAATATACAGTAGAGCCATGCAGCTGTTATCACAGCCTGAGCAAATTTCTGCTGTTTGGAGTTTGGGTCAGGGTACAGAGTTGAGCTCTATTATAGGCCCAGATACATCTGAACTATGCATGACCTGCTGGACTATACCATTTTTCTTCTGAGACTCTCTATTCTCCTACTAGACAAAGGCATTTCTCTGCTATTCTCAGACTGCAGAAGCGGTGATAAGCTCTTTTAGTAAAATAGCTGCATTATACTCTTTCAGTGACAAGCATGTTTCTTAAGCCTGGAATTTTGCAGTCTATGCAGGTCAGCTCTCTGGACTCTGTGGACTTTCTCCCTTTTAATTCAGAGAGGGCAGTAAAGGACAACATAGTCATGGCCCTAAAGCAGTTTCCTCTTCTCAAGCTGTAGATGGCACAAAAAAAGCATAGCAGACATTCCTACTCTGCTCTTCAAACTAGAGGATTCTGTTTTCCACCAATCAACTCCCAACACTAGAATTCTCTTCTGAATAAATCAGCCCCCAGAGCAGCTGCAGTCTGTTTCTCTGCAGTCAAACTTCAAGCTGTAAATGTTACTACAGAGCAAAGCTGACTAGTCTGGCCATCTCTTTATCTATAACTGAAGATTCTACTTTCTTCCAATCAACCGTCAATATCAGAACATTCATCCAATCAGCTCCCAGCAGCAAAATCAGCTACTCCCTATCATTAGATCAACTCAATCATTTTTTTTTATCGGTCAGTCCTCTTGCCTCTGAGTTGCTTTCAAATAGGTGTTCTTATCTGATTACATTTTTCTCAGATCTTTAGGGCTTCTTCAAACTGTTTCTCCATGAGTTTTCTCATACAAATGTCCCTCCTGCCCCACTTAAACAAATATGATCTCAACAAAGGAAAACAAAACACCTTATATTATGATCCTATGAAATTAAGTACCAGGAAAATTGAAGGGATCAGACTTGGCTTCATGGAGAAAATAGTAGTTTAGTTGAGTCTTGAAGAAAAACAAGGATTCTGAGAGGCAGAGATGTAAACAGAGTACATTCTAGGAATGAATAAAATTATAATCCTCTCAAACCTCATCAATTAATTTCTCAAGAATGGAAGTTGTTTGTCAGGAAATCAAATCTTGCCTCCCTATGCCTCTTACCTCTGCCACCTTCAACATCTTCCCCCTTCCCCTCCATTCTTAGTTGGCCGCACTATCTATGGACTTCAAGTTCCCTTCCAGGGAGGAACTAGAGGCATTTTTTCCAAAGCAGCCAAGGGCAGTTGTTGGAAATAGTACTATTCCTACCCAGAGCCCTGGTTAAAAGTCTGTCACTGAAGGACTTCAAAGTCAGGGACCTGAATACTGGCACTAATTAGCTGCCTGTTCCTCAGAATTTCACCTTTCCTGGTTCTACTAATGAATAGGAAATAGTGGACCTGGGCAGGGCTAGGCTAAGCTTTCAGCAAAGGAGAAAGCCCACATACTTTAATCAATAGAGAGCCAGTGCCCTAGGAAAGAATGACAAAGAAAATAACTTTTATTCCCTTTCAGTTGAAAGTTTACTTTTTTCCCTAAAGGAGTCATGTTAATTAAGAGCTCTCTGCTTTGCAGTTGGATTTGATTTTTATTGCAGCCTTGCTAACCTTCATGTGGATATGACCTTCCACTCAATCTCTCTCCCTGCTGCTTTCTCTTCCTCCTCCATGCTCTCTCTGACTCTGTTCTGGGGGTGATTTCACTATAAAGAACCTTCATGATCCCTGACAGAAAGGTTCAGTTCCTGGAAACTGCTCAGCCTCTCCCGTTCCCTTCCTAACAAGGGTGATTCTCTGTCTGGGAAAGGACTTAGAAACTATTCTTCTGGAAGATGGCCATGGAAGGAAAGGAGAAGGAAAATAAGACGAGACTTCTTTGAAAAGGGAACTTCCCTCTTTTGAATTTGCTTTCCATAATTCACTAAGGCATTCTTGGTATTCCTCTAGGCCAAAGGTTTTAAAGTTAGGAAGTTGGAAAATAAATTAATTCTTATCTATCTCTTCAACCCTCATTTTATAGAGGAAGAAATTAAAGCCCCCCAGCAGTTAATGATAACAATGACTTACATTTATATCACATTGTAAGGTTCGCAAAGTGCTTCCCATCTGTTATCTAGCTTGGTCCTCACAACTATTCTGTGAGGTACATGTTATTAGTATTCATGTTTTACAGATGAAAAAAGTGAGGCTAAGAGGTTAAAGTCTTGCCCAGTTCAAAGAAATAAGGGATTTAGGGCCCAAACTTATGTAATCACTACTATTGGGGGAGACTGAGGCTCAGACACTGGATCTCTGACATCTGGTCATTTTCACTGTCTCCCATGCCTGGAATGCTATTTCCTCAACTCTGCTTCCTGACTTCCCTGGTTTCCTTCAAGCCTCAGGTTAAATTCTATCTACAGAAAGCATCTCCCAATCATTTTTTAATTTTAGTGTCTTTCTTTCCTGTGGATAACATCCTATTTATTCCACATAAAACTTGTATGTACATACTCACATGTGTTTCCTCCATTAAATTGTGAATTCTGTGAGGGCATGGATTGTCTTTTGCCTTTCTTTGCATCCCCAGGGCTTAACACAGTGCCTGGTACATGGTAGGTACTTAATAACTATTAATTGACTAATAGGTGGAACTGTTTAAACTTAGGAGTTCTGAGACAGTGTACAACTCAAGCACTGTCTGCCCTATCAATACCTGTGTGGTAAACCCCCCCCACCTGGAGGGCCACCAGTCTACCAAAGATGGGCTGAAATGACCTAGGTCAGAAATGGAGCAGGTCAGAGTTTCCACACTGATCAACAATGGGATTAGGCTTGGAATTCTGGTATAAAAAAAAGGAAAGAAAGGAAAAAAAGAATAAGGAACTTGCCCAGATCACAAAGTTAGCGAGGGTCAGAGATGGGTTTAGAATCTAGCTTTTCCCTTCCTATTCCAGCACTCTTTTCACTCTATCAGAAGCCTAGGATGAATTTTTCTTTTTTTAGTTAGAAGCTGCTGGAGGTCAAAAAGGATGAAATGGAAGGCACAAAGAACAACAAAGGGGTGAGATTCTGGAAACAGGATTTTCCAGCCTGCATTGTGGGGCTTGGCTATTCAATGCTGGGACCTGTTCTGAGAAGGATTAGGATTCAGTCTTGATTTCTCTGCTATATGACTCTTCACAGCTTTCACCTTCCATTCCTACATATTTAAAACGAGGGATTTGAACTTCCAGTTATAAATCTAATTCTAGGAAACCCCTTAGGCTCAGTGGCCTAGGAGGAAAGAAGTCCCAAGATCCTGTTATAATTTTCTTTTTCTGAGCAGGATATTCTCAGACTCCAAGACTCTAGGTGTCTAAGTTTGGGGATATGTGGTCATTCCTTTGATTATTTTATATTCTGTTAGTGTTTTTTTCAAGAGAGAGGGATATTTTATTAAATACTCTGCTGTTACTGTTCAGTCATTTTTCAGTCATGTCCTACTCTTTGAATTTTCTTGGTAAAGATATTGTAGTGTTTTGCCATTTCTTTCTCCAGCTTATTTTACAGATGAGGAAACTGAGACAAAAGGCCTTAAGTGACTTGCTCAGGGTCACATAGCTAGTAAATGTCTGAGGCTAGATTTGAACTTGTGAAGATGATTCATCCTGACTCCAGGCTCACTGCTCTATCCACTGAGCTACCTAACTGTCCCTCTCTTGATTACTTTGTGTGTAATCCCAATTACTAAATTTGTATCCAGGTAAAATTAGATTAAAATGAAGGGCAAGACTTCTGTGTGGACAACAAGATTGCCACCTAGATATTTTCTCTGATCCCTACAACCTCTCAAACTTATCCAAAACAGAAATTATGTACCAACAACAAAGCAAATTTAGCTGTTTCTATGGTCTAGAATACCAAGAATCCAACAGACGTTGGAAAAAAAAACAGGAACTGATGCTCACTGACCTTACGTTCACTCAGCACTCTTCCTCCACCATCCCATTCTACCAGCTGCAAAACTATACTATCAGACTCAATAACATGACACAGACCTACATTAAAACTCTTTCCACTCTCTGGTACTCCCTCCCTCTTTCTTGTACTATGGAAACTACAGTTCCAGGCTGCAGAAGTTCAATTAGGACTCAACAGCTAGCTTGGCCACAGCCCTTTAGGAGAGAAAGGACCAGTGCTGTAAAGCTCTGAGTCATCAATGCTGGGCCAGAGAACTGAGTAATAGAAGGAGAATGAGACAGATTACCATGACAGGACATGTTGGGGTCTGTGCCATACTATGCCAA
>CM053771.1:150600450-150661929 GCA_028658325.1 Potorous gilbertii | reverse complement strand
CCCCCCCAAGGGAAGGAGACTCTAAGTATCAAAGATTTCAGGAAGAAGAAAACTCAAAGACCTTGAGCATAAACAGACAAATCAATAAGAAAAACTAACAACAGAAGGAAATATGGCCTCTGGATTTAATAAATGAATTCAGGAATTTATGAATAAATATTGCAAAATAAAGGAAAGTGACCCGGCACTTGATGAGAGAGAAGACCCTGTAGAATTTGAGAACATAGAACCACAACACAACATTCCTGAGTGGTTTAAAAGAGAAATTACAATTATGAGAGTATAACTGATGTTTTACAAAGCAAAAATAATGCACAAGATAGAAAAACTTAAATCTGCCATGGCAAATTTCACCAAAGAAACAAAACAGAGAACAACAGATTATGCAAAGACACAGAAGTGAAGGACAACATAAAAAAAGAGAAGCAAAAACCCAATCACTTTAAAAGAAAATGTGCTCACTCTGCAAGCAAAACATACTGATCTCAAAGGCAAGATGAGTAGAGTCAATCTAAGGGTCATAGGGCTCCCAGAAGAACACTACAGGATGAAAAAACCTTCACGTCATAATGAAGGAAATAATAGAATAGAATTGTTCAGAAATTCTGAACACAGAAAATGAAATTTTGATTGATAGAATTCACACATCACCCCCAGGGGGAAGGAAAAGCCCAAGGCTGCAAACTTCAAAACCCATGGTGGTTAAATTTAATAATTCAACTTAGAAATAAATTCTGCAGTCATCAGGAGAAAGACTTTCAATACAAAGAAAAGGACATTTGAATAACACAAGACTATTTCACAGCGACTAGAAAAAGGAGGACAAAATGGAATAATGTGTTAGGAAGAGCACTGGAGCTCAGGATATAGCTCAGGATGATCTATCCCACAAATCTGTGCTTAACTATACAGAAAAAAAGATGGATGTTCTATAATAATTTGAAACATTTTTTAGAAAGAAAATTAGAACCGAAGAGATTCAGTCCTAAATGAAACACAGGAGGGCTAAATAAATGAAGCAGGTATGGATAGAAAAAAACTGACATTAGAAAGACCAGTAAGATTTTTTTTCTAAAGTATACAAGAAGTCAGGTGTGAAGGTGGAAATCTGGTAGAGAATTCTTCCTGCTTGGGAGAAGCAGGCGTAAGGCATTGTAAATAGAACCTGATGACTCAGACTACAGGGGAATGAATTCTTTTGTGGGGCTACATTACAACATGAGAGGGTATATAAAAGGCAGGGAGGAAGGAGAACAGGGGAATACAAAAGTGTCTGTGATGTGTAGAGGTCAAGTCAAGGACTATCAGTAAGGGGAAGGTGACTTCTATGGTCTCAGAAAGAGGAAAGCCTAGAACAGATACCTTGGGAGCTCTAATTACATGAAGAATATAGAGAAAAGAGAAAGACCAGCTGATTAAAAAGGTTATGAAGCAGAGAATGAAAGCCTGGAGTAAACAGGAAGAGAAGACAGATAATGAAAAAAGTGAGAGAAACTTTCTTTTTTTGAAAGGGGCATAAAAAATGAAATATTAAAAACTAATGAACAGTACTAGCTGTTCTACAGTAGAACAGTACTAGAACCAAGAGAGGAGCAGAAAGGGAAGTCTACTTGACTAAGAGGAAAAAAGAGAGAAAAGGGTAACATTCAGAATATAGTGGTCAGAGTTTTGGAACTTGAACTAGGAAGACATGAGTTGAGGTCTCTTCTCTGAAATTTTCTTGCTTTGTGACAACGCTCAAGCTCCTTAGCCTCCATGAGCCTCAGTTTCTTTCACCTGTAAAATTATGATAATAGTATCTATAGTGTCACTTAATAGTTGTGTTATTATAGGTAGGCCTCAACTTCTGTGAGTTTCAACTTGTTCTTCTGTAAAATGGGAGGAAAAATATTTGTCCTTCATCTGTAAAATGAGGAGGTTGAAGTAGATGACCTCTGGAGCTCATTCTGGCTATAAATCTCTGTTGCTGTGACCTATACTACCTACCCCACAGGTTATTAGGAGGCTTAGAGGAACATTACCAAGCAATCACTCTCTCCATTTCCACTAAGGGGCCGGTCTACTCTTGTCCCATGCTCAAAGGACCAAATTCAATCCTAGAGCATTCAATACGCAATATGAATCAGCTATAGGACAGATATTTATTTCCCAGATATAAAAGGCTAAATACAAAACATACAAATGTGCATTGATGGAGAGACTTAAACAGGATTCAGTAGCAGTCATAACCACAGTTACACTCTCCCAAGAGGCGGACACTTAAACTTCATCAAAACATCAAAGCAGTTTGCAGGACTGCCAAATAGGCATTAGACTTCTCTGTGGTTCTTCTCTGTTTGAATAAGTCCCTGCCTATATCTTCTTCTAATCCAGGCCAGGAATAATATTCATCCTTCTGTGTGAAGGAGAAACTCTACTTACCTACCACCAGTCAGCTCTGCCCGAAGGACCCAAGACCTTCAAACCTTTTAGACTCACAAGGTCATCTCCAAGCCTGGACAAATCTGTCTTGAGGCTGATTACAAAGGGGAGGAAGAGGTTCCAGTATGAGCTTGTCTAGTTGGGCCCCCCTGATCTAGCTGCCATATGGGTACATTCACCGTGATGCAGGAGTGAGAGAGAATTCCACCCCATCTCTTTCCCGTTGAATCACTGTCACTTGATTAATCTAGGACTTTGGCGTCAGCAGCGGTACTAATAAAAGTAACCATAACACAAAGCACTACTGCCCATCTCATAGCATGAGATCAAAAGGGATTCTTGTCCCCATTTAAGGCTACAATTATTTTTTATTGTTCCTCATTTAAGAAATGGGCTCTCTATTCAGCTACCATAATGCAGAAGTAAAAGAAAGAACTCTGCCCCTTCTCTAATCTTCATAAAGGAAAGATGTACTTGGTAAAATAGGAGAACTAAAGATAAACACAACTCTAAGGAATAGTCACTCATTAGAGCTGTCCAAGGGCTGGATAGGTGTGGCAATTGGCATAGACAAGGTGTTGGGGGCTAGAGTCCTGAGACCTGAGTTCCAATCTAGCCTCAGAACTTCTACTGTGTGAGATTGGGTAAATCACTTAACTTATCCACCTCAGTTTTCTCAATTGTAAAAAAGGGTCATAGTAGCACCTCCCTCACAGGGCTATTTTGAATATCAGAGAAGATAATAGTTGTAAAACTCTTAGCCTAGTTCTGAGCATGTAGTGGGGGCTTTTCAAATGCTTCTTTTCCCTACCCCTTTTAAAAGTTGCTCTGAATCATTGACTCTCCCTGTTCAATAGCTAATGTCCTAATTTCAAGCCCAAAGCCAGGTCTTATTATATCATCTTCCTCTGAGTTTTGGGTTTCATTTTCAGATCCCTTCGCTCTACCTTCCCCATCCACATGCACTGGATCATAGATTCAGAGCTAGAAGTTACTTTAAAGGCCGTTGAGTCTAAAACTCTAATTTTGTAGCATAGAGGTAAAGAGATCCCATGTCCCCTGCCTTCCAGCCCAGAAGGATGCTCATAACCCCTTGGATTCACAGTTCTCCTCCTGATAGAAAAGGAACCATGGAGTACTAGGAGAGACGCAAAGTTACTAACGGCTAAGCTACAAACTTTCCCGAAGTTCTTAAAGATCCTTTAGGAGCATTAAGCAAAAGACTGAAGGAGGCAGGAGGCTAGGTCGAGGACAGCATTGATGTATTTGAGGAAGAACTTGGCAGGTTGGTGAGACTGAATTCAGAAAGCACCAAAGAAAGAACTGGGGGACTAGATCTCCTTGCACCATGCTGATATGTTTGCTTTCTTTGTCCTTTGGTATATATAATGCACAGGGGCAGGTAGGTGGCACAGTGGATAGAGTGCTAGGCCTGAAATCAGAAAGACTCATCTGGCCTCAGACACTTACTAGCTGTGTGATCCTGGGCAAGTCATTTAACTCTGTTTGCCTCAGTTTCCTCATCTGTAAAATGATCTGGAGATGGAAATGGCAAACCATTCCAGTGTCTTTGCCAAGAAAATCCTAAATGGGGCCACAAAGAGTTAAACATGACCAAGCAACAACAAAACTGATTATCATAGCTATCTGTATTAGTCTTATTCCCCTACCTATGCAAGCTCCATGAAGGGAGGGATCAAGTCTTAAGCCAAACTTTGTATCTTTCCTATAACACCTAAGACAGCACATAGCAGGAAAGAACTGGAGGAAACCTCAGAGAGGGGTAATAAGGAAATAAGCTTTTATATAGCCCCTATGATGTTCCAGGCACTCTGCTAAGCAGCTTTTTTTAGATGAAATTATCTCATTTGATACTCACAACATCTCTGCCATCTGCTGCCTCTAAGAGATGCCAACTAGCCCAACCCCCTCTTTTGCAAGATGGAAGAACTGAGGTCCAAAATGACTTGCCTGAAGTCACTCACATAATAATTAATGGAAAGGGAATTTGAGATTTG
This sequence comes from Potorous gilbertii, assembly GCA_028658325.1. Lineage (NCBI taxonomy): Eukaryota > Metazoa > Chordata > Mammalia > Diprotodontia > Potoroidae > Potorous > Potorous gilbertii. The sequence continues at coordinate 150,657,490 of CM053771.1, read as the reverse complement.
AACTCACTTTCTTTGATTCCTGATATAGCATTCTTTTCTCTTAGACTAGGCTAGTTATTTAGTATTAAATGATGTTTGTTGGTACAATTGTTGAATCCACACTAATGAAAGTGTGAATGGCCACATTGTTAGGTAGGTAAAACTCAATAAGAGGTTAAAAACAAGATGCTCTGACTCCAGGCACAGGTATACCCTGTACCAAGGAAAAAGTAAATGATTGAAAATGTTCCTAACTGAGTAATCCAGGCCCAAATTTCTATTTTGTGTTCAGTTGTCTAAGAAAGTCGAGTCAGATATTGAAATAATAGTCACTCCAGGGCTCTGGCCAGTTGATGAGCAAAAAAAGCCATGGGAGGACTCCATGGTAAAAATCAATGAAGGTTGCATTAAGAAAGGTTTAGCCATGGAAGGTTAATCAGTGGATTGCTCAGTCTTCTACCCACTTTGGAAGAACTGGAGCACAAAGAATAATGAGCCTAGAGCTAATTGGGATGTGAGGAGGGAAATATTTCCAAGTACCCAAACAGAAAGAAACCACTTATCTCCTCAATCCCCAGAGGACTGCATAAAGGAAAATACACTTCAATGACAGCAGAAAGATTGTGGTTAGACCTAAAATTACTTCCTCATTCAAAGAGTTATTGAACATCAGAACAAGAGTAACTATGGGATCGAATTCTTTTAATTCAATTAAACAATTTTTAAAAAGAAACATTCATTGATGTCAATGAATAGGTGGTTAAAGGATATGAACAAACAATTTTCAAAAGAACTGCGAACTATTAGCAACCATGAAAGACTATTATAAAAGACATGCAAAATGCCCAGAAAACTGCCAAAGATGAGAAAAGATGGAAATAGTAGATGTTAGAGGGATTGAGGGAAGATAAGCACACAAATGAATTATTGGTGGATCGATGAGTTGGTACATCCTTTCTGGAAAGCAATCTGAAACTATGCAAAAAAGATCTATAACCTAGAGATTCCACAGACCCAAAAGAAGCAATGACAAAAAAGGGCCATTATGCACCAAGATATTTAAAGCTTTTTGCAGTAGCAAAGAACTGGAAACAAAGTCAGTGCCCATCTTTTGGGAAATTGTGAAACAAATTGTGGTTTATAAATGTAATGGAATATTATTTTGTTATAAGAAATGAAAAATACAGAGAAGAATAGGTAGACTCATAGAAACTGATTCAAAATAAAGTAAGGAGAACTAGAGAAAAACAATATATACCATGACTACAACAATGCAAATAGAAAGAAAAACAAAGCCATTGAAATTTAAAACAGTGAAATTTTGTTGTGACCAACCTTGGCTCCAAAGCCTCCAAAGGTGCTCTAAAGCATCTCCTTCTCCCCAACCTTCTTTTGCCAAGATAATGGGACTATAAATGGAATAGTACATATAACTTCAGACTTTTTCAGTATGTTGGTTAGTTTTCCCAAGTCTTTTCTCTCCCTTTTTTTATTCATTACTTTAGGGAATAGTTCTGTTATACATGAAAAAATATATTTCATGCAAAAACCAAAAGATATCAAGACAATTTTTTAAAAATATGCTGAGTTAAATGAGGCAAATAGAGGTTAAGTGACCTGCCTAGGGTGACATAGCTAAGACCTGAGGCTGGATTTGAACTCAGGTCTTCCTTACTCTGCTTCTTTACTCTAGGCTCAGTACTCTCCACTACTGGCTCCTAGAGTTTTAAAGAGCAGTATAAAAGCTAGCTATTATTAAGAGCGTTTCTGTTAACCATCGCACCCTATAGAATCCATGATGGCTTCATTTTTATTAATTACCTAAAAATCCTGGTGGAAAAATATCTGGGGTTGAGAAAGATTGCAATGAAATCTCCCTGTCTGAGTGCAGAAATAAAGTTGCAAATCAGAATTTGTCTGCAACACCTCTGCCTTCCAAGCCACAGCTCCTCTGCTCTCCATTCCAACCTCACAGCATTCCTAGCACTAAATTATCTTTATAGATTAGAAAACTGAGGCCCTGGACTGGTAGGATTTGGAAAGTGTGCAGACACCTGGGTGTGATGTTTCTCCTGAAGAAAGTGGAACAGACCATCTATTCTCACTTTGACTGCAAACTATATTTTATTTTTCACTTAAATACCACTTTCCAATTTTATTCCAGATGGTGAAGACTTGTCCTTCCTGCTCAGAATAGATGGAAGACCATTACAGCTTTTCGGAGTGCCTAGATAATAAGAAATCCTTTCTCCAGCTAAAAAAAAAATATGAACATGAAGATAAGGGGAAAATACTAGAAGAAGAAAAGAGAAAGGGAATGGGTTACCTCACCTCAGGGGTATATTCTAAAGCTTCCAGCATCTGACTCTCAATTAAAATTAGCAGATTCACAATTCAATTTCCCAACTCATTTTATTTTTTTTTTCTCTGATCAGGTCAAGTAGAATTATTAGAGGCATCTGAAGAAGCTTTGATTTTTTTTGTTTTTGTTTTTGTTACTGTGGTTTTCTTTGGCTTTGTTTTCTGACTCAGGAGTTACCTTCTTGATCAAGCTATCAGCTCTGACAGGTCAGAAGGAAATCAATAGCTCAACTTTTAAGGGTATGAGGGGGTTGGGGGGAGGGTTCCAAAAAGCTTCTGGGTCTCTCCAGGCAAGTGGGCTGTCCCCTGAAAGATAATATTTCTTTAGTGAGGATTGCCTCTCCAGAGATGGAATGAGACAATAATGAAAGTGGGGTATATTTTGTGCACGTACTTTCAGCAGCTGAGGATTCTGAAGTTTGGAGTCTAAAAACAGAGCAGGCTTTGGAGAAGATAATTTTCTGAAGAATGTTAAAAATGGCCCATTTTTCTTTCCTCCCTCAAATGTGTACACACACACACACACACACACACACACACACAAGCCAACACAAACCTGCAACAACTGTGTGGAAATTTAATACATTAAGGTCTCTTCTTTTTACCAAACTTGTCCCAGGTCTTACAAACTCTGCCATTCTCCTAGGAGAAGGGTATTTTTTCCTGGAAGGGTTCACACCTTTCCAAAATTCCTGTTTAGCTTCCATTGTTGTTTCCCTGTCTCCGTGCCTCTCTTTGTTTCCATCTCTGTCTGTCTCTGTCCATCCATGTGTCTCTCTCTATCTCTCTGACTATCTCTCTGTCTGTCTGTCTCTCTCTCTCTTACACAGTCTCTGCATCTATTTGCACATTTCCACCCTTGCTGTCTTCCATTCTGTCTCACTGCCAATGTGGAGCCTGTGTCATCTCCTAGAAAAGGGGCCCCCCTATAAAGTGGCCTCTGAAAAAAAGCTTACCATCTACATGGATAAAGCTCAGCTAAACTAGAGAGTAAGAGGGCTGGTTCTGCTTTCTAGTCTCATCACAGATCACAAATGATTCTTGGAGAATAGAAGGTGGGAGGGAGAGGGTTAGTGAGGAAGGGAGGAAGATCCATGGACTCTTTCAAGCCCAGAGGAATTATTTGTGTGGTGATGAATTACCTACTGGAACTTGTGTCTCAGTGCCACTGATATCTTTTGTGTAGTAGAAATAGAATGAAAGACTTAGAGGCCAAAGACCTGGGTTCAAGTCCTTTTTTTTTTTTTTTTTTACCATTTTACCATTTAGGACCTGGAGGGAGGGGGAGAGTCTATCTCATACTCTAACTCTTGGGTGGGTTACAGCTTAGTATGGTCGTTTTGACTCTTGAAAGTCAGAGGAGCTTGATTTGAATCCCAGCTCTGTCACTTTCTACCTGTATGAGCTCAGGAAATCACTCAAGGGGATAGAAATAAATGACTTCTCAGGTCCCTTTTAGCTCCATACCTATGATCCCATGACCTCTCAGAGTCTGATGTGTAAACAGTGTAAACAATATTTTCACTACCTGCCTTGCAGGGTTGTTATGGACAAAACACTTTATAAATCATAAAGCTGTATGGAAGCACCCTGACTGTTAGGATGAAGGGTCCCAGAGACCATTCATTCTAACCATTTCATTTCACTGATGAGAAAACTGAGATCCAGAGAGGTGAATTCGCTTGCTTGAGGTCACACAGCTAATAAGCAGCAGAATGAACCAGAACATGGATCCAGGGCTCTCCCACTACCCCCACATGCTGCAGGGAAGAGCTAGCAACTGAGTACATTATTGAGGGGCAAACAGGAGGGCTTCCGGGACTTCTCCAGAAATACTGGAGCCAGAGAAAACAATGGATCAAAAGGGAAGCCAGGCTTCAGGCCAGAGGTAGAGAGAACTAAGTAAAAAGAAAAGGTTTTTAGCTTAACAGAACCAAGGCACCAGAAGACATCATAGCAAAAGCAATCTATTTCTATAACTCCTCACAATTTTTTTTTCAAAATAAGTTTTCTTTCAATTTCCAGTGAGGAGAATAACCAGTCAACTATCTAAACAAGAAAAAACACAAAGATAATAAGAAAAAATATGTAACCTCTGGTCCCAACCAAAGCACCGGGATCACGGAAATTCTATTCAGCATTGGGGGCTCCATATTATTTTTGTCTCTATCGCAGAGTTTCTTTGGATGCATCAGAATTTATCTTGTTTTGTTCCTGTCTAGGCTTTTCCCTGGGAATATGAGAATTCACTCATACCTTCATCACTACTAAACAAGAAAATGACTTCCAGTTCTTGTATAAGCATTCAGGTTAATGGGAAAAAAAATTACAAGGAGGTTTTATTTAAACTGAGAGAGAGAAAAAAAGGGAGATTTATACCTGATCCTGAAAACAGCTAAAACAACTTCTCTTCTCTTGCATCTCCATTTCCCAAGGACCAATACAATCTTCTAAGTATGTAGTAAGACCCCAAGAAGGCCCCTCACTTTTTGTGAAAGAGGGAAGGACTTAGGGTTGTTAAAATGTTAAGTAATCATCTCATCTGGTGAACCCCAACTCCCCCAGAACTTAAATTTTAAGACTTGATCATGCTACTTTTGTATAGTCAAAATAGGATGAAGAACTTGGAAGCCAAAGACCCAAGTTCAAGTCCTGATTTTATCATTTAAGAGTTGGAGGAAAGAGAGAGTCTGTCTCATCCCTTGGATGGGTTACAATTTGGTATGCCAGCTTCAAATCTTAGAAATCAGAGGAGCTCAGTTTGAATGCCAGCTCTGCCACTTCCTACCTGTCTGAGCTTGAATAAGTCACTTAACCTTTAAGTGGGTTTGGGAAAGGTTCCTCTTGCTTGAGGTTGATTGAGAATAAATACTCTTTCCTGAGCCCTGTAACTTCCATATACCTCACAGTACCACTGAAGGACAAGGTCCAGGTTTGTTCTGTTATATTATTAACTCTGTTCCATGTTATTCCTTTCCCTAATTCCACTTCCCTACTTGGGCCAAGAATTCCTCTGTTTGGATCAAGAATTCCAAGTGATTCAGATGATCAGTCAATACCTATTAAGTGCCTATCTTTTCCAGATACTGTACTGATAGCAATATAAAGGCAAAAGATGATCCTTGCTCTCAAGGACTTCACAGTTTACTAAGGAGGATGACATGAAAACAATGTGTACAAACAAGATATTTACAGGATAAGTTGAAAGTAATCCGCAGAGGAAAGGGATTGTCATTCAGAGGGATCAGGAAAGGTTTCATATAAAAATAGGATTTGAAGGAAGCCAGGAGGTGGAGGTGAAGAAGGAGGGAATTACAGCCATGGGGAATAGCCAGTAAAAAAAGCCCAGAGTTAGGAGACGAAGCCTCTGGTTTGAGGGGCAGTCAGGAGGCCAGTGTCAACAGGAATTCTGTTGTTCATTCCTCTTCAACCTGGATTTGGTTCCTTCAAATCACTAATTCCATGGCTCCCTGGAAATATGTTATAAATACATAGGCCTCCCTTCAAGCATATTAGTCAATGTTTCTCTGATCTTTGGACAATTTCAGTCTCCAGCTCTTCAGTTCCAAGAGTCTGGTAGTGCAGGTACATGAACTACCATGAATCATCAATAACCAATCATTAAACCAGTGTCTGGTATAGTAGAAAGAACTGAAGACAGAGCTGGATGATCTGATTCCTGTCTTGGGTCAACCACTGACCATCTTAGTGAGTGTGGCTCTTGCTCCTGCTTCCTTATGTACAAAATGAAAGGATTAGGCCTGTTGGACTTTATGTTCCCTTTAAACTGTAAATTAGTAATCCTGTGTTCCTATACTCATTCCACATCCCATCCCACACCCCTAGTCTAGCTCTTAGGAACTTAGCACTTGAAATTTTTGAGAAGTCATTGAGAAATCTAGTAGAAGATGGATCACCAGTAACCACAGTGGAAGAAGTGGTCCCTTAATGGATTTCCCCCCTTTGTTGTGAAGTGGCTGAGAGCATCTTCTTTCTCCTCTCCTCTTTTCTCACTTTCATACCCTAAAGATGGAGGTTTATTGGTTTCACTGAATTTGATTCATTTAAAGAGTTTGCTCTCTAGTGTTTTGCTAAACACAACCGTAAGTACCATTGTAATGTGGTAAGGAGATGGGGTACACAATTCTGAAGAAGATATGCATGTATGCATGCATGCATAATGTATTATGTGTTATATACATGCATGTTTTTATCCATTATATGTGTAGAACACACATGTGCATATGCCTACATGCATGCTTCTATGTGTATAAATACACATGCATATACATAAGCATACATGTGCATATATATGTATATACACACATATGCTAAAACCCTACTTCTTGCTTGATGGTCAAGAGGGCATATTTTCTTATTTATATTCTACATGTTTTCATGGATTTATAAAATCCCAAGAGTACTATTGAAACAAAACTTGGAACTTTTGTTCTGTCTACGCTTCAGACTACATGAACCTCTGCTTCATTTCTATTTGTTGTAATCCCTGTGTGGATTCCTAAAAGATTACAACAGATCTCTGAAGCTAAGTGTTTACCTAAGCTCCAGAGAGACAAGAGAAGAGAGGGGAGGAGGGGAAGGAAGGGGTAGCACTAGTCAAGAAGGTCTCAGCCCAAGGAAAGACCCTGGATAAGGAGAGTCTTTCCAGTTCTTTCCTGGTTAGGAACCAACTCTTTTTGGGCTCCACAGTGACACCTAATAGGGGTTGTATTTCTTATGTTCAATGTATACAGAGCAAGCAGACTTCACACCAAATAATGAAACATACTTTCTTTTTCTTAGCAGAGAGACAGAGAACTATAAGATCAGAATATTATGTGTTGGTCTGATTTAGTTGTTTTCTTTCTATATAGAAGAGGATTCCAAGGAGAGAGAAAAAATTCAGAAATTACTAGAATGTAAAAACTAAAGGCATTCATAAACTTTCTTTAAGAGCTAATATCAGTGAGACTTCATAGTTAAGCAAACACCATAAATATCAGAACAAGAAATACATCAATCGAACTATAAAATACAGGATAATGTCTTTACAAAATAAAACAAAACCAAGAAAAGTGATGAAAATGTATCCATAAATTCGTTTGCAGATGATTCAGAATGCAAAGGATGAGGATAAATATAAAAAAAAATTAAGGATGGGTCTAATAATTTTAACAAAGTAATAATACAATCATCCTGCTTGTTTCTGGAACTGCTGCTGAACTTCTTGCCTGTGTTTTTGTTATAGTTGTCTTTATTTACACGGTTGTAGTCATTGTATATATCATTCTTTTGGATCTGCTTTCTTTACCCGGCATTAACTTCATGCTAGTCTTCCCATATTTCTTTGAAGTCTTCATTTTCATCTTTTTATTATAATAATAATATTCCATTATATTCATGGACCATAATTTGTTCAGCTAGTTTCCAATCTGTTTCCAGTTTTGTTGCTGACATCATGACAAATGTCTCTGCTAGGAATATTTTCACACAAATAGGCCTTTCTTTTTCCCCTATATATAAACTCTTTAGGGTATAAGATTAGTAAAGGTCTCAGCGGGTAAAAAGATATATACATTTTTCAACTCATCATATGATTCCTAATTTCTTTCCAAAAATATTGAACCAATTCAAAAGTTCCACCAAACATTCAAAAGTGTAATGTTGTGCCTGTCTTTCCACAGTCAAGTCAGCATTAAATTTTTCTATCCTTAATACCTTTGCCAATTTGATATGTTAGATAGAAACTCAGAGTTATTCTAATTTGCTTTTATCTGTTTGTTAAGGATTTTGAGTATTTCTTCATGTGGTTATTAACAGTTTGTCTACTTTCTGTCAAGAACTATTTGTTCCCATACTTTGATCACTCAAAAAATGCTAGCTGAATTGAATTGTGTTGAATATATTTACAAAGATAGCTACATTCAGTAAAGGAAAAGATTCTATTTCCAAGGTTATCACCACAGAAAAGAGCTCTCAGTCTTCAAGTAGTAAAGAAAGAAGACCTGGTGTGTCTTCACATGTATCTTGCAGATGGAAAAACAACTCTGCATTATACCATAATGAATCATCTACTTTTTTTCATTAGCCAGGACTTGGCTCTCCTCAAACAACTCTATATTGGTCAGGGTACAAAGAAAGGTATGATATGCTTATCCATGTATCTGCCTCAGTATTCTTTCCATAGACAAATAAAATCATTTAAAACCCTTTCCTTTCATCTAAATAATATATGAATAAATGAGTTTTACTTTTACAAGTAAACCCTCATTAAACAGAACTCCTAACTTAGGAAACATGTCAATTGTCACCAATTAAATCTGAGGGTATAGCACACTTTCATCTTACAGAATTTTAGAATATAGAGAAATCACTATGCCCATCATCTTTTCCTGGTTAAAGAACCCAGCATATCATAACTCATGCATTACATAATTTTGAATTACATACAGAAGGTATCATGATATGGTGAAATAAAAGAGCTAGATCAGAAATAATTTAGACCTGCCTTCAAATCCTGCCTCACATTTTTCCTGACTGTGAGATCCTAGCCAAGTCATTTAACCTCACTAACCCTTGGTCTCCACATCTATAAAATGGGCATAATAATGGTACCTACCCTCCAGGGCTTTTGTGAAATAATGTACATAAAGCATATTGCAAACCTACCACTATAAATGACATTAATTTAATATATTTGCGGATGATAACAGGAGATGAACTTGAAGGTCCCTTTCAACTCTAAACCATTTGAATTAGTCTTTATTTGGGCATTATAGTCACCATTTGAGGAGAAGGAGATTTAAAATGTTACTTTAATATCTGCATCATAATAGGAAAATTGAGACCATAGATCCATTTGAATTTTTGACTATGGGATTACAGTGGATTTGTTTCCTCTTGTGGTGTTTTTTTTTAAAAAATATATATATATATCCAAGGATCACATATAGGGCCATATTCTTTTTTTTAATTTTTAAAAATTTATTTTATTCTTAATGTATGGAATAATACAAGCATTTCCATAAGAGAACAATTTCAAATATGTACAACTTGGTATTCCTTTTAAATATATGATAAAATTATATCCAGGGTTCACATATGTGGCCACATCCCCTATTTTTAAAGGGTCAAGGGAAAACTTAGATTCTCTTAACAGAAAATTGTTTTATACCTATTTTGGGGTTGAACTATTGATTCTAGTAAGCAAGAGAATGCCTAGATCAACTAAATAGTAGCCATAGTAGCCTGGACGGATTAAGTTTGTTTGTTTATTGTTAAAAGTACCTCCCTTTCTCTCAGGGAGAAGTTTAATATGTCAGGGAGAATCTGACTCAACAAATGTTAAAAAGGTATGAGCTGAATACTAAGAAATAAGAAACCAGTGACCCACAAAAGCTCAAGATAAAACAAAGCAATGAACCAAGTTCCTTGATTCCTAATCCCTCAAGCTAAACAGCCAGCTCCCAGAGCCCCATCCTAAAGGTCCTTTCCCACACCACTAGCAGAAGCAGGAGAGACAGAGGTAACATGAAAGACCATGGGGCAACTAGGTGGTGCAGTGGATAGAGCATCAGCCTTGGAGTAAGGAGGACCTGAATTCAAATCTGACCTCAGACACGTTTACTTAGCTGTGTGATCTTAAGCAAGTCACTTAATCCCTCTTGCCTCAAAAAAAAAAAAATTAAAGACCCAGGGGGCTTGGTTAGAAAGTAAAATGTTGAATATTTGGAGAGATGAGGCAGAAAAAAAAATGAGGGACATGAAAAAAATTCCTGGCACATGACTAAAGTTCAGAAAGCAGCAGGGACAAACAGTACAGTGGAGCACACACTATCCTTGGAATCAAAAGACTCTGACATAATCAACTAATCAATGAACACATATTAAATGCTTTCTATTGCCAGGCACTGTGCTAAATGCTGGGGATACAAAAAGAGGTGAAAGACAGTCCCTGTCCTTAAGGAGTTTGCAATCTGTAGGACCATGAGCAAGTCACTTAACTTCTCTGTTTCTTTATCTGCACAACAGGAGCAATATTTATGTATCTGTCTCACAGGATTATTGTAATAAAGTGCTTTATAAATTATATCATTCAGCAAGTATGTATTAAGTACCTGCTACAAGTCAGGAATTGTCCTAGGTACTGAGAATGCAAGTGCAAAGAATGAATAGATCCCCATTCGATGTCAATTTACATTCTAATGGATGAGACAACAAGTAAATATATACAGCATGCACATAATATTAAAAATAAAAATTAAAATATATATACATATAAAGCAGTTGTATGGCATATACATATACGTATATGTGTGTGTATACATACGTGTATATACACATATGTGTAAGGATCTTGAACATTAGCAGTTGAAAAGGTTTCATGCAGAAGGTGATACCTGAGGGGCATCTTAAAGGAAAATATGGACTCTGACAGGGAGAGGTAAAGAAATATTCTTCTTGTTATTACTCTTCAGTGGTTATTCAGTCATGTCCAACTCTTCATGACCCCATTTAGGGTTTTCTTGGCAAAGATACTGAAGTGGTTTGCCATTTCCTTCTCCAGTTTATTTTACAGATGAGGAAACTGAGGCAAATAGGGTTAAGTATCAAGTTCAAGGTCACACAGTTAGCAGGTGTCTGGGGCCAGATCTGAACTCAGGAAGATAAATTTTCCTGAATCCAGGTCTGGTACTCCATCAACTGCATCAGCTACCAGGAATGAGAGAAGAGCAGTGCAAAAGCCCAGGACGGGAGATGGAATGTTCTGCGTGAGGAATGGAGGAAAGGCCAGGTTGGCTAGATTAGAGAACGCAGGATGGGGAGAGATATCCAAAGAAGCTTGAAAGATATATTGGATTCAGGTTGTATAGGGCTTTAAAAGCTAAACAGAGGGATACATATTTGATCTCAGTGTCAATAGGAAGGCACTGGATTTTGCTGAGAAGGGGAGTCACGTGGTAAGAGTTTCACTTAAGGAAAATTACCCTAGAAGCAATAGACCGTAATGAGGAGAGTCTTGAGGCAGAGAGAACAACCAGGCAGTGATTTCAATAATCTAGGCAAGAGGTTATGAGAGCCTGGACCGAAGTGAGAGCAGTGTGAGTGATGAAAAGATGTCAGATTAGAGAGATGTTACCAAGACAGAAACAGCAAAATTTGGCAAATGATTGGATATGTGACGTGACGGGGACTGAGGAGCCTGGGATAGAGCCAAAATTAGGAGCCTGAGACACTTGAAAGATGGTGGTACCTTTGACAGAAATAAGGAAGTTTTGAAGAATGAGGTGTTTATATGAACGGTTAACTGTTTTCTGCGAAAATGAACCAACCACTATTATATCTAGAGATCTTCTAGTACAAAGCTACCTGATCAAGAATTCTCTATAATTTGTTATTTCCCTCATTAAAATGCAAATTCCTTAAGAGAGTTTTTTTCATTTGCTGTATTTTTAATCTTCATAGCCTAACACTGTGCCTAGCACATAGTAGGATCAATGCTTATTGATTGATTATTAATATTTGAAAAGTGATCATGTGGCCTTTGTTGGAAACCCGCAATGAAGTGATACTCATAACCTCCCAAGGAAACTCATTCAACTTTTGAACAACTCCAATATTAGGAGGTTTGATTATTTTCTCCTCATATATGCAGTCTAAGTCTGTCTTTCTGAAGCTTCTTCTATTGATCCTGATTTCATTTGATGGGGTAAAGTAGAAGAAAAAAAATCACTCTTCCAAAAGACAGTCCATCAAACACTTGAAGACAGCACCTTCTTTTAAGTATTCTCTTCTCCTGGCTCCATGTGTCCAGTTTCCTTTATCAACTGCCATATAGAATGATTTGTTTTACTTTTTCAGAAGTTTAATCTTCCAAACATTTGAATTTTGACCCTTCTTGACCCTTAAGGGTTATTCTTTTTTTATAGTATTTTATTTCTTGCAAACTACATGTAAAAAAAGTTTTCAACATCACTTTCATAAGATTTTGAGTTCCAAACATTTTTTCTGCCTCCCTCCTTCTCTTGCCTTCCTTCTCTCTAAGATGGCAAGCAATCTGATATAGGTTACACATGTACAATCACATTAAACACATTTGCATATGAGTCATGTTGTGAAAGAAGAATCAAAACAAAAGAGAAAAACCAAGAGAAAGAAAAGACACCAGAGTTCTTTTTCTCGATGTGGACAGTATTTTCCATTTTGAACCTTTAGGAACTGTCTAAGAGCACTGTATTGTTGAGAAGAGCCAATTCTATCAAAGTTGGTCAATGCACAATTTTGCTGTTACTGTGTACAATGTTCTTCTGGTTCTGCTCCCCTCATTCAGCATCAGTTCAAGTAAGTCTTTCCAGATTTTTCTGAAATCTGCCTGTTCATCATTTCTGAAAGCACAATAGTATTCCATTACATTCATATACCACAACTTGTTCAGCCATTCTCCAACTGATGGTCATCCCCTCAGTTTCCAATTCTTTGCCGGGGCAACTAGGTGGTATAGTGGATAGAGCACCAGTGCAGGAGTCAAGAGGAGCTGACTTCAATCTCACCTCAGACACTTGACATTCACTAGCTGTGTGACCTTGGGCAAGTCGCCTAACCCCAATTGCCTCATCCTGGGTCATCTCCAGTCATCCTGGTGAATATCTGGTCACTGGATTCACTGGAGGAAAAGTGAGGCTAGTGACCTGCACAGCCCTCCCTCATTCAGAAAAAAGTCAAGTGCAAGTCGTCATTTTTTCTCTGATGGCATGGTCTTCTTCTGCAATGAAGGACAAACACACACACACACACACACACACACACACACACACAATTCTTTGCCACCACAAAAAGAGCCACTATAAATATTTTTGTACATGTGGATCCTTTCCCTTTTTATGATCTCTTTAGTGTACAGACCTTGTAGTATCGCTATATCAAAGGGTATGCAATTTTATAGCTCTTTGGGCATAGTTCCAAATTGCTTTCCAGAATGGTTGGATCAGTTCACAACTCCACCAGCAATGCATTTATTCCAATTTTCCCACATCTTTTCCAACATCCATCATTTTCCTTTTCTGTCATATTAGCCAATCAAATAGGTGTGAGGCGGTACCTCAAAATTGTTTAATTTGCATTTCTCTAATGAATAGTGATTTAGAGCATTTTTTCATGACTATCAATAACTTTAACTTCTTCATCTGAAAATTTCCTGTTCATATCCTTTGCTCATTTACCAATTGGGGTTATATAGAATGATCTTGAGTTCCTTCACCATCTTGGTCACTGCCAATATCAATGGGTATGCTGATAAGGCTAAGTAAGGATGGGTAGCTTAATGAGGAGAGAATTTCCTCCTCCACCTGCTCCTCCTTAAACTTTGAAGGTTCTTCACTGAGCATGTGTTCTAAAGATCCAGGAGGAGAAAGAGGAAGGGGAAGAAGGAGGATATTTAAGAAAATATCTATAAAATGAGAGATTTGAATCTTGAAGGCCTCTTCCAAGCTCAGTCAATGATCTTCACTAAACCCAGGTGATAAAACCCGGGTCTAGGTCCTGGACAATGGTTAATAATTTATTGTATCTTCTTGGGCAAGCCAAGATATCCTCATCTGTCTGGGCGTCAGTTTTGTCATTTGTCAAATTGAATAGCACAGATCAGCTAGATAACATCTATTAAGGTGCTAAGAACTCAGGAGGGAAAAGTACCATGTGGGGATAAAAGATTCTACCCAAATCTGATGAAGGAAACAGTCACAATGTCATGAAGTTTGGGGTTGCATCAGGACCAATCTGCTCTTTCTACAGAGGAGATAACTTGGGCGGAACTGCTTCCAAACCACAATTAATGATAATGTTACCATGTGACTTATTGGATGATGAACTCTAAGTCCCCCTTCAGCTCTAACATTCTGTCATTCAGAATCTTCCTCCAAATTACCTACTTGAGCTTCTTGTCTATTCTTGGAGACTCCCCACCTTCCAGCCACAACCCAGGCTCCTAACTTCCCACTTGTCCAGCCTTTTCATGCTATTCATTAACAGTAAGGAACCAACCACAGAAACCTCTGTCTACATTTCCACATCTGACTAATTGGCTCTATTTTTTCCAAGCTTTGAGGTAGAGGGAGGTGGGAGGAGAAAGATGAAATGAAGTTCTTTTCACTCAGCCCATCTCCTTTCCTTCCCCTCCCTCATGGAGCTGAGAGTCTGGAGAAAGGGAAAGCTATCCCAAGAGCTCATTAAAGGAGCCCAGAGAACATTAGTGGGGGACTTATCCAACTGTTATCTCATAACATCAATAACCTCACATTCAAATGTCTTCGGGAATGAGGGAAGTGATAGGGAAGCCACTGATTTGGCTCTGGTGAGAGACACTTGGGAAGATACTGTTATGGTTTGCTACTGGTTAATTTTGACTAGTATTGGTGACCTAGAATGAAATGAAAATTTAAATTAAAAGTCTTTTTTTCTTATCCTTTCCCCACCATACTCTTAGCTGCTAGAATTTCTCCCCCCGCTTAATTTCTGTGTTTCCTTTTTCTATAGCCTATATACCTATATGTGTGTGTATTTCATATATCTATGTACATATGTGAATGTACATCCTATTTATTTCCTCTGATAGAATATAATCTTTTCCAAGGAAAAGACTGTGTCATTTTTACATTTTTATTCCTGAAACCTAGCCTGGAACATAGTAAATGCTTAATAACTGATTGGTTGATTGATTGATTGATTAGAACTAGTAGTGTAGAAATAAATTCACAGTCCATAATATTTGAATTAGAAAATCTGTGATGTAAGTCAAGCATGTTACATCTGCAAAATAGGTTTTGTAGCTGAAACTCAGAAACAGACAGTGTCCAAAGTCATTAGCTAGGTGGTGTAGTAGGTATGGTGCTACCATTGGGGTTGGAAATACCTGAGTTTGAATTTGCCTTAAAATATTTAGTAGCTATTTGACCTTGAGCTCGTTACTTAGCCTCTGTCAGACTCAATTTCTTCATCTGTCAAATGGGGAGAATAACACCATCTACACCATGGTGGAGAAGGGAACAGTGGTGCATGTAGGGGGCTCAGTGGATAAAGTGCCTGTTCTGGAGTCAGGAGGGCCTGAGTTCAAATCCAGGTTCAAATATTTACTAGCTGTGTGGCCCTGGGCAAGTCATTTAACCCTGTTTGCCTCAGTTTCCTCATCTGTAAATTGAGCTAAAGAAGGAAATGGCAATCCAGTATTTTTGCCAAGGAAACCAAATGGGGTCACAAAAGGTTGGATAGGACTAAAATGACTCAACCACATTATTAGAAGTACATACTGTTGGAACTCAAACCTATAAAAAAAAGTCTGTATTCAGGTCTTTCATGCACCCTACTTCCTCAGGGTAAATTTTCACTTAACAAGCCCTTCTCTGCTTTGGGACCCCCAAATCTTTCACACCTTATAAGGTTTGTTCTGGCTTTCCTATGAACGGAATGGAAGACTTCCAGTCTTCTGAAAGGGACCTTTCTCTGCCTCCAAAAGTGATCCTAGGCATCTGCGTATGCTTCACCTTCCAATGTCTTACAGCCATCCAGTCAGGCCATCTCTCCACTTACACCTTCCCTTCAACCCTCTTTTTAGCTAAACAACTTGGTGGCATAATGGATAGGGTGCTGGTCCTGGAGTTAAAAATACCTCAGTTCAAATCCAACCTCAGACATAAACTATCTCTAGGCAAGTCCCTTAACCAATGTCTGCCTCAGTTTGCTCAAAGGTAAAATGGGGATGATGATAGTACCTACTTCCCAGGTGAGAATCAAGTAAGATTTGTTAGCATTTATCACAGGGCCTAGCTGTAATGGCAATCAAATTGGGATTTTTTGCTATTTTTGTTTACTAAAAGTGCCTCTGATTGAATAATATGATTGGGGAGGATCTTTTGCACCCACTGATGGGCCTGCCCATTGTGGGAGGTTGGATTAGGAGAGTTGTCTTATTGGGGGGATCCCAAGTACCTTTTGTTTTTTTATGTTGATGCACTGGGTTAGAGGGCTATGCCCTCTGGCTCTAAAAAGTATAAAAATACTCTGAGGGTGAGATTTTATTTTGGGGCTTACTGACTGGATGTGTTTGTTTGGCCAGATGAGGACTTCGGGATGTTGCTTTAAGGAGGACCCTGACTTTGAGAACCCAGAAGTCAGGTTTCCCTTTCTGGTAATTATAATCAGACAGTTGTCAGTTGAATTATGGTCAGACATTTTAGAAGCATGTCTATTGACTTTTAATTTCTCTGTATTTTCTTTGAAGTTCAAGATGCTTATTCTCCTGAAACAGGTGATTGATATATGTGCTTGGTTAAAGGACTGACACATGTGCTTGATTAAAGTGCTTGTTAATCCCTCAAAAGTTGCCTTTCCTTTTATGAATGCAGAACTAAGACCCTGTGATAACAGGTCCCGCTTTGTATATTGGGGTGCTTACTGATACACTAGCACAGAGTAGGCGTTTAATAAATACTTATTCCCTTCCTCTCTCTTCCTTTGGGCACAGAATTCAATTCAATAGTACCATTGCTTCTGGACAAGGTACGTCATATCAATCAACCCACTAGCTCTGTGATACCCCAGGGGGAAAAAACAAATTCCTTCACTGATCACTATTCCCCTTTTGTATCTATTTATGTGGACATTCCAAAACTAGAATGTAAGTTTCTTGAAGACAGTGTCTTTATCTTTTTGCATTTGTATTCCTAGCATTTAGCTTGGTGTCAATGCCTTTGCATTCATTCATTCTTCAGAATAAGAATCCCCTATACAAAATTCCAGACAACTCTCCTACAGATTTTGTTGAAGATCTCCAGTGTTAAAGAAATCAATTAACCACTTAACCACCACACTGTAATTTAAACTTACTTTAATTCTTATAAAACTTTCCCATACAACATGTGGAAATCTACTCCTCTGCAAATTCTGGATTTGAGTCTGATATCAATAACCTCTGCTATTGTTTCAAACCCGTTGCTGTGGGCTCTGTCCTTACTGGAGGACAAGAAAGTCATACCTTGAGATGAGAACGTTTGTCTGCAGTCAGGCCACTGGTCAGCTGGTTAACCCTGGGCAAGTTTTTTGACCTCTCCAAGCCTCAGTTTGCACATCCATAAAATGGAGATACACTGCCTATTTCATGGAATTGTTGCAGGATCTAAAGAGATCATCTGAGGCAAATCCAGTTTAATGCAATAAGTTTTTATTAAGCACCTCTTCTTTTTAAAAAAAGTGTTGTGCCAGGGAGATATAAAATTAATCTAAAGGAGAATTTTGCTCCATGAAGCTTATAATCTGGCAAGTTTTGTCACATAAACTACATAAAGTATAAAATGAAGTATAAATGAATTGGGGGTTGGTTATACCTTATTCCCTTCCATTCACTTGGGTATATACAGTGAAGCACAGTTCCCCTGGGATAATAGGCACATTCCCATTGTCCGTACCCTGCACTCTGTGGCTTTGAGTGAACTGCTTCTTGTCAGTAAAGTGGGGCCAACCATCCCTGGTCCCTCGCTGAGTTCTCCCGAGGAGTGACTAACAACATTGATTGCGATTGGTTTTGCAGCTACAGAATGTTGCTGAAATACTAAAAGATCGCATCAGTCATAACGATGAGGTTCCTGCTCCCTGAGGCAGGGTGTGGGCCAGAAATAGCTCCCCCCGGGTGTGGATTGTGGGATACAAAGAGAAACAGAGGAACGCTCTGTTCAGCAAAGAATGGAAGGTAAAGAAAAATATCGTCCTCTCCCCACCCTGCTCCCTCATCCCTCCCATTAAAAAAAATTGCTGCCCATTGAAAAAGAATTCTGGAGGCTTAGAGAAGGGAATCGTTTTGCTTAATGGGTGGACACAGAGAAGCACAATAGAGATATTGTTGTGGGATATTGTCAAGCCTTCTTGCCTTGCATTTAGTCTCTGTTAAGAAAGAAAGTGGGACTCATGAATGAAAACATTCTTAGAATATTAATTCATCTGCAGAGAAGGGTGAAGGAAGGAGAGTAGGCAGAGGATTTTAAGGAGGAAGGAGCCTGGAACCCTTTTCTCACAGGGACCCTTCCTCCCCACCAAGCTGAGGTCACAGAAGTCACTGGATCACAGGATCATAGAACAAGGGAAGGCTCAACCACATGACTCTGGTTTAGCTGCTGCCTTATAGTATTCTTGGAGGCAGAATCTTTTTTTTTCTGCTCTCCCTATTTTTGGTCTATATAGATCATCAGATGTTTGAGCTAGACAGGACCTCAGAGATAATCCCATGGAAGGGACTGATGTGAAGGAGGGACTGCACTTCTGTTTGGCCCCAAAAGGTAGAACCATGAGCACTGGGCGGAAGAGGCAATAGACAAGTTCAGGATTCTTGTTGGAGATGAAGGGATGGAAGGAGGGAGAGAAACTTCCTAACAGTGAGAGCTGTCCAAAAGTCTAATAGGATGCCTCAAGAGGGGTGGTCAGTTCTCCTTCAATGGTAGTCTTCCGGCAAATATGCTTGATTTTTGTCTTTGCATATCCCCAGCACCTAAAATGGTGTCTGTTGGTGTCTTGTTGAATGCATGTTATAATGAGAATTCCTTTTTTTTTTAGGTATGGACTGGACTATGTGACTATTATGGTTCCTTCCAAGCCTAAAGTTTTATGATTCCATAAAGTATTATGACATCTTACCATCAACCCCCATTTTGAGATGAGGAACTTAAGGCTCAAAGAGGAAGGGAAAAAACTTGACCAAGGTACAATAGGGATTAGAACCTGAGGCTCCTCATGTCCAGCTCAGTGAGTGTTCTTAGCAACAACAAAGAGAGGAAAAACGTTTAAAGTTACAAAGTCTAGTTCTATCTGTAGATATTTGCAAATGGACTTTTAGCACTTCTTAAATTTTGTTGAATTGGATATTGAATTAGAAAGTAGTAGTCAGGGACATTATAGACAGGACCTATAAAGGATACATGGTGTATGTGTGTGTGTGTGTGCGTGCGTGCGTGCGTGCATGTGTGTGTGTGTGTGTATGTGGTAGAGGGGGAGGAGTACCGTAGTAAAAATGCCCAAAACAGTCTGGACAGTTCCTCTTGTTATTAGAGTATCTAAGTCTGTATTCCTGCACTGGGATCTATGAACTTGATTTTTAATAAGCTGATAACTGTTTTTTAATATGATTGGTTTATTTTGCAGTCTTATATATTTTATTATATACATACAAAACATTCTCTGAGATGTGGACCATAGGCTATCTCAGATTGTTCAGAGAGTCCATGACACAGCAAAGGTTAAGAATCCCTGCTCTACAGGGGCTTACATCACTGATATCCCCTTCCCAGCTCTCTCAGTCCTGATCCTGCAAAGAGAAAGAACTAGAGTTGCCTTCAGGTTCTACCATCTCCTGGGACAATCCAGTCCTAGTAGGTGCTGTCCCATAGGCAACCCAACTAGAGTTGGGTCTCTCTGAATCCTCAAGGAGCCTGCAGGTCTGAAGGAGGCATCACAGATAAGCCAGATCATCTCTTTGACAATGGTTTTTCACAGAGAGATGTTTCTTCAGGGAGATGTCACATTCACCAGCCACTTGAGAGGTCAAATAGACACAGAGAGAGCTAAATGGGAGAAATGCACTCAATCCCATTCATCCTCAAATAAATCCAGAAGAGCCTGACTGTAACCTAATCTAGGAGTCTACTCATCAGCAACAACAAGTATAGAGTGAGCTCCTCTTCATTATTCCCAGCAACTGAAGGTAACAATGAGTCATAGAGCCAGAGCAGTGTGCAGTCACAGAACATTTGCACTAAAAGGCAGCCAAAGAGAGCATCTAGCTCAGCCCCACTCCTTTTATACATGAGGAAACTGAGAATGAAGACATTAAACAAATGATTACTCCCCAAAAGGACTTGGCCTCGTGGTATGGTGAAAAGAGTATGGAATTTGAAATCACAGCCCTGGCTTTGATTTCTGATTCTGGCCCTTACTCCCCTCAAGACCTTAGTTATTTTAATGGGTCTCATTTTCCCCATCTGTAAAGTAAGGGGTTTGCATTAAATGACTACCTAGATCCTTTGATCCATTCCTGCTCAAGTGACATCTTAATGTTCAAATATTTTCTATTTGGTTTCTGTGACAGTAATGTATTCTGTAAAGCAATTACCATTTTGTGTTTCCTTAGGCCAGTGTTTAAAATCAGAGTTACTTTTCTGTGTTTCCTTAGGCCAATGTTAAAATCAGAGGATAGAGGTATCTCATGAAAGATTGCTATGGTTAAGCCACCCCTAGAAATTGGAAGATTAACTATTGTTCCTAAAGAAGCAGAGTCTTTTAAGAAATAAAAAAAAGTACTGAGTTGACTGGCAGAAGAACTAGATTTAAGTCATAATTCTATCATTCCTTACTATTTCTCAGATAGTCAACAAGGATTTATTAAGCTGCTTCTTTGCGCCAGGCACTGTGTTTAGTGCTGTGTGACCTAGGGCATCATATAACATCTTTGAATCTCAGTTTCTTTATCTCTAAAATGGAGATAACAATACCTGTACTATCTCACTGAGTTGTTGTAATGCTCAATCATACCTGTATTTATATAAAGCTTTACAGTTTCTATAGCACATTCCTCACAACAAGACAGATTAGGATAGAAAATAGAGATTTTTATTTTGTTTTGTATTTTGACCCTGTGGCATTGAGGTCCTTCCAACTGTAAGGTACCCTTCTCCTATTGCTTTTTTTTCAACCTTCCATTCTGGGGAGAGGTCCAGGCCAGCCATGTTTCATTAACTTTCTCAGCCTTCATCAGCAGGCCTCTGAAAGAGCATCTTCTCTCACTGCTTCCTAGTTTTCAGCTCCCCTTTCCTAGGTTTTCTTTCCCCCATTTAAAGACAAGGATTGCCTTTCTTTCTGCTTATACCTGTATCGCATCTGATATGTTGTAAGTACTTAATAAATGTTAATTGCCTCCTTATCTTGAGAGACTGAATGAAAAGCAGTACAATGTTGTCAATCAATCAATAATCATTTACATGTTGTCTGCCAATCTCGATCCTCATCAGGAGAGATACAGAGATAAAAATGAAACATTCCCTGACTTCAAGAGGCTTATATTCAAAAGAAGAAAAAAATATTTACAATTATAATTATATACATAAAGAGTGTATTTAAAATAAATATGAGATAATTTGGTAAGGGTGGGGCACACTAGCAGGAAGAGAGATCAGGAAAATCCTCAAGTAGTAAATTGTGTTTTGAAACTGAGTTAAGCTTTGAAAGACATTAGAAATTCTAAGAGGCTGAGGTGAGTAGAGATACATTCTAGGCATGAAGGAAAATATCCACAAAAGTGGGAAAGACAAGAGATGGAATGTTGTATAAAAAGATTAACAAAGCCACCTAGCTAGCTTAAAGGGCATATGTTTGGGAATGATGCATAATAATCCTGGGAGGTCAAATTAAAGTTCAGTAGTAAAAGGTCTTAAATGTTACAAAACTAGGATTTTTGTATTTGATCTTTGAGATAATAGGGAATAACAACAGTATATCATTGACAATAGTCCTATAAGAGGATTTGTGCTTTAGGAATAGAATTTCTTCAGGTGTATGTAAGATGGACAAAGAGACCAATTAAGAGGATATTGCAATAGTCCAAGCAATCTCCAGGAAAAACAGGGGCAAAGCAAGGACATCCATTGTTGCCATTAATATTTGATAGTGTTATAGAAATGCTAGCTATAATAATAAGATAAGAAAAAGAATTTGGGAAAATAAGTATAGGCAAAAAAAGGGAGAAGAAACAAAATTAATATTTTGTGCAGAAAATATAATGTTTTATTTAGAGAATCCTAGAAAGTCAGCTAAAAATTAATAGAAATGATTTATAGCCTCAGTAAAAGAGCAGAATATAAAATAAATGTTCAGAAACAATTGTCCTTTTTTCATAACTCCAACAAAGCACAGAAGAAATAAATTAAAGAGAAATTCCATTCAAAATAACAACAATATGTATAAAATATCTAGAAATGTACCAGCACAAAAAAAACTTCAAAGACTATAATTATAAAACACTACACATAAAAAAAAAGGAAGACAAACAATTGAAAAAGAATTAATTACTCATGGTTGGAACATAGTGACAAGATAAAAATGGCAAGGGTATCCAAATGAATGTATCTATTCAGTTCCATACCAGCAGACTCAGACTACCAAATGTAACAGAAGTCTAATGTTTTAAGAGAAATCATGAGAAAAAAAAGTGGGAAGAATGAAGTCTAGAAGACCAGATCTCAAAGTATACTATAAAAGAAATAATCCTCAAAACAATGTGGTACTCATTAAAAAATAGAAAAGTTGATCTTTAGAACAAGTCAGACAGTTAACTGACATTTATTTCTTAAGTGTTTACTATATGCATCAGATAACTGAGGATACAAATAAAGACAGGAATTTTGTCCTTCTAGGAATTCAAATTCTGCTGGAGGAAATAATAGATAACTATGTACATAAAAGATATATAAGGTAAAAATGAAAAGTAATTGAGAAGGGAAGGGGGAGGAGGACTGAAAAAAGTCTCCTGAAGGTGGAATTTGAGCAGTCTTGAAGGAAACTAGGAAGAGAAAGTGAGGAGAGGGCAGTATAGGTAAGGGGCACAGCCATAGCAAAGGCACATAGAGTGTGAAGAACAGCAAAGAGGCCAGAATAACTGAATTGTAGAGTATGTGAAGGGACTAAAGATGAAGGGGCCAAGTGATAAAGAGCTTTTAATGCCAAATAGAGCATTTTATATTTTATTCTGAAGGTAATAGGAAACCAAATCACTGGAGTTAATTGAGTAGGGCAGTGACATGGTGAAATCTTTGTCACAAAAACCTAGAGAAGAGAGTTTCTCTCCCCTCTCTCCCCTCTCTCTGTCTCTCTGTCTCTCTGTCTCTCCCCCTCTCTCCCTCTCTCCTCTCTCCTCTCTCTCTCTCTCTCTCTCTCTCTCTCTCTCTCTCTCTCTCTCTCTCTTTCCCCCTTTGTCTACTTCTCTCCCTCCTGGCTGAGAGGTAAAGAATAATGAAGATTGAACAAAGACATTGGGCAATTAAGAGATCACTGATAAATTGAGAAAGGCAGTTGATGTTGGAAGCCAAATGACAGAGGGTTTAGAAGAAAACAAGAGGAGAAGAAATGGAATTACCTAGTAAAGAAAGCTTTCTCAAGGAATTTAGTCAACAATGGGAGGAAGCATTTAGGACAATAGCCAGGCAGGGTCATGGGAGTGGGGGATTGAATCAATTAAGTGAGGGTTTTTCAAAGATGGGGGAGATATGGACATGTTTGTAGGCAGTAGGGAAATAGTAATAGACAAGATCCAGAAGCAATTGAAAGTAATAGTATGGTATTCTATAAGCCCAGTGGAATCAACTACTAAGATAAGGATTCATTATTTGAAGCTTGTCAAAAATTAGACTTAGACAAACATATGACACCATACACTACAATAAGCTTCAAATGGATTTATGACCTAGATAAAAAAGTTCATATGATAAATAAATTGAAGGAGCAAGGAAAGTCATACTTCTCACAACTATGGATGAAGGGAAACTTTTTGGACAGGTAGGTGATAGAGGATCACAGAAGATAAAATGGTTCATTTGAATTAAAACTGAAAAGGATTTAAACAAACAAGATCAATGCCATTAGAACTGGAAGGAAAATTGTTAACTGTATAAAATATTTGTGGTAAATTTCTCTGATAATCCCCTGATATACAAGATATACATGAAATTGACATAAACATATAACAAAAGCCTTCCCCAAAAGCAAAATGGTCAAAGGACTTAAACAGGTAATTCTTTTATTTTCTTCAGTTTTATTTTTATTTTTAATTCCAAATCCTCCCTCCCACTCAGGGAGAAAGAAAGGGAAGGAAGGAAGGAAGGAAGAGAGAGGGCAAAGGAGAGAGGAAGGAAGAAAAAGAAAATGAAAAAATGATGCTTCAATCTGAACTCTGATTCCATCAGTTCTCTATCTGGAGGTGGATAGTATGTTTTATTATAAGTCCTTTGGAATTATGGTTGGTTGTTGTGTTGATCAGAGTTAAGAAATCTTTCCAAATTTACAATATCTTTACCATATTGCTGTGTCACTTTGCATCAGTTCATATAAGTCTTCATATAAGTCTTCTCCATATAAGTTTTCCAGAAACCACCCTTTGCATCATTTCTTACAGTACAATAGTATTCCATCACAATAATGGGCATCTCTTCCAATTTTCAATTTTTTACAACAAAAAGGGCTGCTATAAATTTTTCCATACATATGAATCTTTTTCCTTTTTCTTTGATCTTTTTGGGGTGGTTATTGTTCTTCTTTTTCAAAGAGGACCAAAGTAACATCACCATTGTAAAGTAAAATTTCAGTGTGTATGACTGTGACTGATCAAACCAATATGAGGTCAGAATGATCTACCATAGGTTGGATACAGATAGTCTGTTTGAATATTTGGGGTGCATATCCCAAATTTGCACATCCTGCGTTTACTTTATGCTGTTGCAATTCTGCTTTGCTCAAAGAACACAGCACTTTTCCTTATCTGGGCATGCCATGCTGAGCAGTCTAGTGTCTCCCATGTTGCACAGTCAAATACAAAGTTCTTGAGAGAGACCTTGAGAGTTTCTTCTGGCCACCATGTGATCGCCTGCCCCATGCAAGTTCTCCATAAAATAGTCTTTTTTGGCAAGTGTACATTTTGCATTCGAACAACGTGGCCAGCCCATCAGAGCTGCACTCTCTGAAGCATAATTTGAAGACTGGGCAATTCAGCTCGAGCAAGGACTTCCATGTCTGATACCTTATCCTGCCAGGGGATCCTCAGAATCTTCCTAAACAGTTCAAATGGAAGCAATTCAGTTTCCTGGCATGGCGCTGGTAGACTGGCCAAGTTTCACAAGCATATAACAGTGAGGGCTTTCTTTGGGGCATAGACCTAGTAGTAGTATTTTTGGGTCAAATGATATGCCTGGTTTTATAGTTTTGGGGTCATAATTCCAAATTGCTCTCAAAAATGCTCTCCAGAATTCACAGTTCCATCAAACAGAGTACTAGTGTATAGACTTTTCCACATCCTTTCCAACATTTGTCATTTTACTTTTCTGCCATTTTAGCCAATCTGATGAGTGTGCCGAGATCTCAGAGTTATTTTAATTCACATTTCTCTAATTATTATTAGTGGTTTAGAATATTTTTTCATAGGACATAGCTTTGATTTCCTCCTCTGAAAACTATAAACAAGTAATTCTTGAAAGAAGACATGCAAGCTCTAATGATAACAACCGATAACAAATGGTAACAACTCTGACGTTCCACCTCACCCTATCGGATTGAAAAAAATTACAAAAGGGGTAAAGGGTGATTGTTGGAGGAGCATTGAAAGGGCAAACTCTTAGTGAAATAATCATTTTAGTCCAACCAACTAGGAAAACAGTTGGAAACAATATCTTAAAGTCATTAAACTTTATATACCTTTTAAGACAACAATTCTACTGCTGGGCTTAAATCCCCAAAGGTGTCAAAGGCAAAGAGAAGGGGCTCATATGTGTATAAAACTATTTGTTGCAGTAACAGACTAGAGACAGTGGGGACCTGATCTATGGGTGGGTGACTGTGATTTAGAGAAGGGGGACATCTGTGAAAAATATTGTAGAGACAGAATCATAAGACTTGGTAAATGGATTTTTTTAGGTGTGTGTTTGTCCTTCGTTGCTGAAGAAGACCATGCCATCAGAGAAATAATGACATGACTTGTACTGGACTTTGTTTTGAGTGAGGGGGGTAAATGGACAGATGGATTGAAGAAGAGTCATAAGTGTGAGATGACTCAAAGGCCATGAACCTGGGTGATTTAAAGGATGATAGTGCCCTCTTACTAGAAATAAAGAAGTTCAGAAGAGTGGTGGGTTTTGGACATATTGAATTTGAGGTGCCTATAGAACATCCAATAAAGAAATTCATGGTGTAAGACTAGAGTTCAGATTAGAATCACAGAGACCTGATGACATACAGATTTGGGAGTCCTCTTAATAGAGATGATAATTGAATCCAAGTAGAAGAATAGAGAGAGTGAGAAGAGAAGGTCCAAGATAGATCCTTAGATTAGACTCACAGGCAAGGAGGGGTGAGATATAATATGGATGGTTATCATTATCAAAAGAGCCTGAGAATGATCTGCTGATGGAGAGAAGGAGAACCAAGAGAGAGTGGCATCACAAAAACCTGTGGAGAAAAGAATATTCAGAAGAATAAGGTAATCAACAGTGGCAAATACTTCAGGAAGTCTTGAAAGGATGAGGATTGAGAAAAGGCCATCATATTTGGCAAAATAAGAGAACACCTGTAATTTTGGAGACAGCACTTTCCCCTGAGTTATGAGAAGTGAATAAAATGAGAGGAAATAAAGGAAATAAGTCTAGACAGCTTTTTCTAGGAATTTGTCTATGAAACAGAACAAGAATAGGAAAATGGCTTCAGGAGATGATAGGAAACATGAGAGTTTGGGGTTGTACTTTGTTTTAAGAATGGAGGAGATCTGGAGATGTTTGTAAGTATAGGTAAATGAGCTCATTAAATAAATTATTCTAGAGTTTAAAGAGAGGAAGGTGATTATTGTGGAGTAATCCAGGGTAGAGGTGGAGAGTTTGACTTTGGTGATGAGAAAGGTCATGCCTTCATCAGAGATTGGAGTAAAAGAGTAGAGTGTAGAGATTTATGACAAAAGGTTTTGAAAAGTAGCTTAAGGTAGAAGAGGACACCTCCTTTCTCTCCAGAGAGTATGAAACAAAGTACAATTATTTCTTCCACATCACAACCTTCCACATCACAGTTTAGATGTTTCGGCAGATCAGCATAAGAAATTAAAGGGGAATTTTGGAGGAGTTCTATAGAAACTGAAAACAACACATGAAGGCCAGAAGATGACACAGAAAAAGCCTGGAAACTCAGAAATGCATAAAATATATGTATACTGTTGTATAATATCAAGAAAAAAAAGGAAATCCACAAAGCCAGGCTTTTTCTCTGGTACAAAGGGAGGGCCAAAATACTGTATGTGAATTTTCCAGATCCTGGGGACATCATGCCTCAACATCCCTGGAGTGTGGAAGGGATAACTGTGTTCTACTAAGCATGACATTATATGCAAGGCTGTTCCAACTCCTGCCTGATTTAGTTCTTCTCTTTGTTTAATCAAGGGAAGACATACAAACAATCAAGGCAAGAGTTGTAAACTTCCAAGACTCTATACCCCCAGGACTGGGTTGGGAGCTCTCCACCCAGCTGTGTACTGTGTACATCTTGCTTTGTGCTGCCAGAATCAATTTATGTATTATAAACTTTAAGTCAAAAGCTGTGTACTTCACTAAGTCTTTCAAGACCAAAATTAAAGCTTAAAAGTGTGTCCAGATTTCTAGTTCACTATATCAACAATCATCTTCATTCACATTTGGTTCTGTCTAGCCCTTGTAGGATAAGGGTGCAAATGTATCACATTCCAAACGGGATACTCTCATCCTCACTACTTCTGCCTTTATCCAAAGAGCTAAGAAATGTGGGCATTTGCCCCATCAAATTTTTGACGTTTCAGTTAGCAATTTGCAGTCCTACGTTATCCAGTTTATTAAACCATCTATTTTACCTACGATTCTTGTGATGTACCTACCCAACATCCTTTCACATGATATAGTGATAAGTGTGTTGACCTTGGAGTCAATAAAGAACTGGATTCAGAGCCTACCTCTGACATTTACTAGATGTATGACCGTAGGTAACTCACCTCTCTGAATCTCATTTTCACTTGCATTCATAAAGTAGGGATAGTCAAGCTTTGAATATCTATTTCATGAAGTTGCTGTGAAGATAAAATAAGATAATATACACAAAGTTCCCTGAAAACTTTAAAGCATATATAAATGTTCATTATTTTTATGGTGAAATGCTCACCTCCAAACTATTTGCCACTCAATAACCTTGCATGGCGTTCATCAGGTCCTAGGGTCTACAGGTGGAAGGGATCTTACAAGTCATCTGCTTCAATCCTTCCATTTTATTTCCTATAAAACTCCACAGAGAAAATCTGGACATGGTTTTTCCTCTGCAAGTCAAGTGAACAAAAGCTTCTCTCTTCATGGTTGGTTAAGGATCAGCACCCTGATGCAAAATATGCTCGCCAAATAAGGGAGATGCACTCTATAATGACTGTACCCACTGCTGTTGCTTGGCAAAATGAAGGTTGGCAAGCACAGGGGTCACATGTTTCCAGCAACTCCAGCCCCAAAAGGGGAGAGGTAGCAGATCCGAACCCTTAGCAGACCTGAGCATTGTCATACCTTGGCCTTACATGAAGGCTCTAATTCAGTTTCCCTGTTCTGCTCCACTGGACTTGCAGCTCCTGTGGCTCTCCACCAGGTCAGACAGAATTATATCTGTTTGTGTATGTGTCAGATGGGAGGGGGAGTGGGGGCATGTCTATGTCTCTTCAGTATGTGATATGTGTTCATGTGTGTATATGCACTGGGTTCCAATCTAATTATTTATAATTATAAGGTAGTAGGATGTAAAATGCTAATTGAAAATTTTTGGTGCCTACATCCTAAAGTCTGGGGAGAATTTGTGCGCCCATCTGGTTAATAGGAAAGGGATTGTATTTTCTAGATCATTGATTTATCATCGTTAAGGCTCAAAATACAGAGTTCTGTGAGTCAGCATCAGGAATATGCTTTTTTCCATTACGTTTACACTTTGTCTAAAATTGCCTCTAGCTCTGTGAATGTTAAAATTGACTGGATTCAATTTGGTGAGATTGCCTCCCCTACTCTGTCAAGGGTTATTTATCTCATTTAGTTTTCAGAATGGAAGATTTTAGTAAGACCCACACAATTATCCCCTTTTATTATTAAAAAATAAAAAAACCCATTGATTTGGAATAAGGATATTCTAATGGCATGAGAAGGAGGAGTTTAGGAGAAAGTAGGTAAAGGAAGACCTCATCAAAGCCTGCTCTTTTTGAAATAGGCAAAATCAGGCCTATTCAATGATCAATACCCCAGTTTGAGGACTAATAAAGATTATTCCATACCAGTAGAAGTTGGTTGGTTCATTGTCTGGTTAGTTGGTTGGTTGCTGTCCTTCGTTCTCAAAGCCAAAATGACATCATCACGATAAAGTGAAATTTCAGTGTGTCTATGACTGATCAGACTAATATGAGCTCAGAAGGCTCAGGACCAGGAAAATTGAGTACTGTATACATTGGTGCATATTTTTGCAGAGGGAGAGGTAGCATGAATGAAGACAAAAAGTTGGAGGCACCAGAAAAGAGGGAAGAAAATAGGAAGAAAGAAAGGGAAGCAGAAAGAAGAGAAGTTTGGAGGAGACAGAGGGAAGGAACAATTGAAAGTGAACTATCTGGTGACATTTTGTATATTTTCCAAAAAGAAAGGCGATGACAGAAAATTAAACTAAGTAAAAACTAACTAGTTGCTACAAAACTTGGCAACTTTAACCTGTGATTGTCTCAACATTTGGTTCCCGAAATGTTTCACATTGTTTTCCTTCCTCTCCTTGAGTGTTCCTTGCCTGTCAATTCTCTCCCCAACTTTCCTTTTTTTTCCTCTATCCACACCAGTAGGAACACAATCCTCCTCTACCCTCACTGTAGGGACCTGAGGACAGTCTATAGTTTCTAAGGTCTAAGTAAGAGTCTCATCTCTTCCCCCCAAGTCTTTGATCACAAAACCACACACCCTGTCCCCATGGTAATATGATTCTCTTGGGATGGAGTTCTCTCCTGCTTTACCAACAAGACATAAATAAGTCACGTGGAGGTGGGAATGTGACTATCTCTGATGAGTGCCCAAGTAGAAGGACTTGGAGGCATGAAGTCCAAGCTCAGGTCTGCCCACTCAATGAAACTTAAAAAAAAATCACAGACTCCTACATCTGGGATAATACAGATCAGGGCTTCAGCACATGTAGGAGGCATAAACGTTGGACAGAAGGGAAGTAATTACAAAATCTAGATTAAACAACCATCAGATAGCAAGCAGAATAATGAACATCAACAGGGCGAAGATGAAGAATAACAATTAAGTCAATAGATTGTAAGAGTTCTGAAACCCCCCCAGTCTTTCCTGGCATAGCCTTTTCCTGCCTTCCCTCTAGTTTATGACCAATTTCTGCTGCCCCCTTCCTCATCGCCCAGCTGCTTGCTCAGAGCTTCCTTCGACAGGGTCAGAAACTTGCCCCGACTAGAGATATCTCCCTGGGGATTGCTATCCATTCCTCCTCCCAAGTATCTAAATGCCCAAGAATGAAAGGAAGCAGAGGAGAGTGGGAATGGGAAGAGAAGTGTCTCTGAGGTGCTTCAGTGAAAGATGGCAGGGCTTTGAATGCCACAAGGCACTGTCTTCAAAGGTAGATGATATTAGACCCATGGAGCAGCCGTGATCACCATTGTTTCCCCTTCTCTATACAGATTAGTTCTTGCTCCTTCTATCACATGTGGTTTCTTTAAAAAGAATTCAGATCTGCCTCTCCTTCAGTCTTAAAACTTTCTGTCTAGTTCTTCCCTTCTGGAGGTGGGGGCAAGGTGAGTCCTTGTTTAAAGGGTAATGACACTGAACTTTGAATGAGATGAGAAGTGCTCCATACATAGTAAGAAGAAAACTAGGACTCAGGAGACCTAGGAGGCCTACCAACAACAACGATGACTGGCCATGTGAACTTCAGCAAGTTAGTTCCTCTCTAGGCCTCGTGTTCTTTGTCAAACAGTGAGAATAATTCCTGGGCTACTGATCTCACAGGAATTCTGTGAGCTTCAAGTAGTGGAATAGATATAAAAGTTCTTTGAAAAGTATAACAACCCTATAAAAGAGTGTTACTGAAAGAGCTCCCTTAAGGAAAGAAGATCTGGACACTTGGGTACAGGATGTGTAGGGATCAGCTCAAACCTGCTAAATTTTCAGTTAAGCAAATATGCCTCAGAAGTCAGCAAATACTAAAATTCAAGATTTTATTTTTTGTTTTGTTGATTGTCTAGACTTAAAGTAATGAAGAAAATTTTCATCATGCATATTAAATTTAAAAGTGAGTCAAAGATGCAATTTTTCCCCTGGAGAATCAATTGTTAAACCCGGTCTGGGTACCATTCACAACAAGGTCACTAATAAAAACTACCAGGCTTAGTTGACATACCAAAAGAAGAATGGACAGATTCAAGTCAGAGAGTCAGGATTTTCTAAAGATTCAAAGCATAGCTGTTCCTACCCTTCCCCCAAGTTACCTCCAAAAAGTACAAGTCCTTCCTATAGAAAGAGCTTTGGGCAAATGCCCACTTGTGCCCTACATACTACTTTCAGTGACAAGTAAGAGATCATATGGCATAATGAAAAGAATGCTAGACTCAGTTGATTCTGGTTCCTGCTGTGTGACATTAGAGAAATTCTTTTTTCTTTCTCTGGACCTCATAAGCAAAATGAGGGCGTTGAATTAAGACTCTCAGGGCCTTTCTATGACCTTAAGGATGGAGTTGGGGGATGAGGCGAGAAGGAAGGAGATCCGTAGAGCAGGGAGAGACTGGCCCAAGGTTGTGCTACAAAATCTGATTAGGGAGAGGACACAGGTTCCTGACTCTCCCTCTGCATATTCTCCCAAATCTTTGCCTAATAGAATCCCATGCTGTGCTGTGAGCAGGCTCCTAGCTGGTTTTGTTTGCCTGCAGAAACCCCTTCTGTTACAATTCCACCAGTCTAAGCAGCTTCCATACATCTGAAAGGGCAACTTTGCATAATAAATTACCTCGGTGTAATCAAATATTTCCATAGATCAGATTAGTTTTAATTTGTTGTCCTCATGAATTTTTCCCCTTCTTTGCAACAGAGACAAACTCTGCCCCCCACTACTACATCCCACTCACTGGGCCAGGAGCTGGCCCCACCTTCCAGAAAATGCACTCTAAGTCAGAATGCCTGGGTAAGTCTTAAAGGCCTCTGATACAACTGACAGTGTTCTTGTCCTCCTCAAACCCAAAATCCTGATGGATGGAACACCCACTATATTATGGAGCATAAGCATCAAGACTCCTATGTGTAAAGAGATACCACATCCCTGTGCTCATAAAGAATTGACAGCCTGCGTTCCCAGGGCACATATGTGTCACAAGTACTGTCTGTGGTGCCAGGAGAAGAAAACTAGTCTTAGAGGCCAAAGATCTGGATTTCAGCTCCTACTCTGATGTTTAGTGCCCATGAGCATAGACCCTTCACTGGGCGGAGCCCCCATTTTCTCGTCTGTAAAGCTAGGGTGCTAATACTTGCCCTGCCTGTTTCACAGGAATGCTGGGATGAAGCACTTTGTAAAGGACTACATAAAAGTAAGCTACGATTGTTGCTGTGTGGCTTCCAGCTTGTAATTGCTCCGGGTTTCGCATCTCCATTTGTGACTCGGGCATCATCATTTCTGCCTCACAGGGGCACTGAGAAGATAAATGAGAGAACAGATGGGCAAACACTTTGGATATGAAGCCGCTACCCACCTCCAAATGATAATTATGATGTATTTCATGGTTCAGTGGAACGACCACAGGATTTGGAGTCAAATGCCTGAGTCTGAATGCAGCATCAGACACTTGCTGAATGACCCATGGTAAGTCATATGACCTTCATTGGCCTCAGTTTCCTCAACTGTGAAATGAGGATCATAAGGGCAACTACCTCACAGGGCTGTTGTGAGGAACAAATATTAGTAAAAAGAACTTAGCAAAGTACCTGGCACATAGTAGGTATATTATATTACATATAATAAAATATATATATAATATGCAATATATAATATATATAATAAATATATAGGTATAATATATATGTAATATATATAGGTATATTATAAATGCTCTGAAGCTTCTTTTAAAGAATTCAGTTCTGCCTCCCCTGAGGTGAAGGGAGAGGGGAATAATAGAGAGGGCAAGGAAAAGCTCTTCTGTTCAGGTAATTTGTTGAACAGAAAATGATTATTATTGAAAAGGAAGCTAGAGAGGTGTTGTCCCCTTTACCTGATCACTATTTCTCCTTTCAGGAAGGGAGAAAAGGGAAAAAGAGAGGAATGAACAATTACCCTTGGCATAGCCCTAAAAGTAGGGCTCAAGGATGGAATAGGGGCATGATGATGATACACGTGTGTCTAGTACCTACGGTGTGCCAGGTCCTGTGTTACACATGTCATTTTATCCTCACAATAACCCTGGGAAGGAGGTGCTATTATAATTCCTATTTTATGCTTGAGGAAACTGAGGCAGATGAAGTTAAGTAACTTGCCCAAGGTCCTACAGATAACCCTTTTCCTCAAAATTCACCATTTAGTACACAGTTTTTCCAGTTTCTAATCACCCCTTCTCCATCCCATGATAGAATGTAAGCTTTTTGGGAACAGGCACTGTTTTGGTTTTGCCTTTTTGTTTTCCCAGGGCCTAGCCCAGTTCTGCCTTAGCATTTAATAGATACCTGTTGATTGATTGATTGGTTGATTGATTGCAGTGATGATGGCATTGGTCCCATGAATGAATCTGTACAGGGAGCATTTCCCGCATATGAATTATCAGGAGATGTTTCTCTGTCCTGATTCATGGCATTCCTTCTCTCCCCCTTCTAGACCTATCACTTATCTCCTAGTCTTTCACTGCTCCTGGGGCAGTCTCTCAGCAATGCCACCTCCAACCCATGGCCCTGATCCCTTGGCAGGTTCCCTGATTATTCAGCTCTACCAGCCTCACTGCTGGGGACCTTGGATAAGCACTGGCCAGAGGGAAAATTGCCCGGGTTTTCTTTCACAGTATTCCAACCGGGGCCTGTAGAATAACCATTTCAAAAATAAATCAAACCCAGTACCCAGCTGAAAATGGTCACCTAAGAACTGCAGGGGGAAATCGAATGCGTTATTTCAGCTGCTAAAAGGGCTCTTCTGCTGAATCACTGAAGGAAAGGGCTCAATTTGGTCATTTTGATTCAGCTGCCAGAGCCACCGAGGAGCTAAGTCTGTCGTTAAATTTGAGTGCCATGTTTTCCCCAGCTGCTGGGACCTGGAAACCTGTCTCCAAAGGCTTCTCCTTGAGGAAGGCTGAAGGAAGGAATGGCGCCCCTGCTTAGTGACAGGCTCCATTATCCTGGAGAGAGGCATCCAAAGCAGAGACCCTCCCAGGGACAATCAAGTGTGGTCATGGTGGCTGGTGAGGAAAACTGACCTTCTTGCATGTTTCTGGTGGGAGGGTGAGTTTCCAGAAGCCTTAAGTTTGTCTGCCCTGTTTGGTTGAAATCTTCCAAGCATGGCCTACCAATGCCGCTGGGATACAGGAGAGTCTAACTGATTTTGATATTTTATAAAGGAGGAATTTTACAGAAGCGGGGGATTTGGGGGCATGGAATACTTCAAATGCTATCAAGACATGTTTGTTGCATTGATTCATCATTACCTTTTCTCCCCCTTTTTTTTTAAATCCTTGTTACAAAGGATGCCTTGGATCTTTGTAAATAAAGCAAAGTAATGTCAGGGAAGAGAAAGCCCTAATCACTAGGAAATTCAGGAAAGGTCTCCAGAAGGATGTTGCACCTGAGCTGAACCTTGAAGGAAGTTGAGATGCTAAAAAGCAAAGGTCAGAAAGGGAGCTTATCTCAGGCATGAGGTACAGCCAGTACATAGTTGAGCAGTAGGAGATAGCAGGTTATGGTTGGCAAACAGTGATTAGGCCAATCTGATTGGAACGCAGGGTGTCTGCAAAGGTAAGAGGGAGCCAGAGCATTTAAGTCAAAGGTGTGGGAGTTTGCATTTTATCCTTTGCTGTCATTGTGTTATTTCAGGTGTGTCTAATTCTGTGACTCTTTCTGAGAGTTTCTTGGCAAACCCACTGGAGTGGTTTGCCATTTCCTTCTCCAGATCATTTGAAGATGAGGAACTGAGACAAATAGGGTGAAGTGACTTGCCCAGGGTCACACAGCTAGTGTCTGAGGTCACATCTGAACTCAGTGCCTCCTGACTCCAGGGCCAGCACCCTATCAACCATGTTACCTAGCTACATTTTATCCTAGTTGCCGCTAAAACACCCTTTCTCTCCAATGGTGTGACTTCCTCTCCTAGAGCTATGCTAGTAAATACTATAGGTACTGATCAACCTTGCCAATTACATACAAACAAACAACACATCCAGGTCATCTTGAGAACTGCCCTCTGGAGAAATACCAGTGAAGTATTCTTTACCATCCACCAGGCACTCATCAGCCTAGGTTTCAGGAAAGATGTCATCTAACCTCAGCTTGAATACCTTCAGAGACAAGGAACTCACTATACACCAAAGATGCCTATTTCATATGTCAAGTAAAGTGGGAGACAGAAACAGTTTCAATGTCAAATGTGAATGTGGAGCAAGGCAAGCCATGTGAGTGAATGAAAGACCAAGAGATTAGGTGCCAGGACTGCTCTGAGGGGAATTTCTGGTCAGACTTAGAGCAAGGGAGAGAACACATCTCTAAGATATTCCCACAAATACACCGTGCTCCTTAGACCACTTCTGGCAGGAGCCATCAACAGAGTTGAGGATCCTGGAGCTTCACCAGTGGAAGCATGTCTCCTTTTGCAGAGGTAAGACTCCCAACAGCAGCCAGTAGCACGAGAGGCTATGCCAAGCCCGACACTGCCATCTCTCCTGAAGGGTCCTGAGCCCACATCCTACACTTCATGTAAAATGCCATCCTACAGTGACCAACCAAACTTTAAACTGCTTCTGTTCCAAGCAGCAGAGCCAAGACAAAAAAACAAAAAGTGGCCGGATGCATTTCTTGTAGTAGTAAATGACTAGAAACTAAGCAGATGCCTATCAACAGGGGGAATGGTCAAACAAGTGATGGTGCATAATGGTTATAGAACATTACTGAGCTGAAAGAAGGAAGGAGGCATTTGTTCAGCATGTATTTTGGTGCCAGGCCCTGTGCTAAGTACTTTTCTCTACTTTGATACTTAACACAATCCTGGGAGGTAGGAGCTTTTATTATTCCCATTTTACAGATGAGGAAACTGAGGCAAACAGGTTAAGTGACTTGCCCAGAATCAGACAGCTAGTAAGTGTCTGAGGTCAAATTTGAAGTCAGGGCTTCCTGACTCCAAGCCCAGTGCTCTCTATCCACTCTCATCGCCTAGAATATGATGAATGCAAAGAAACATGGAAACTATATAGGAATTAAAACAAGGTAAAGTAAACAGAACTAGGCAAACAATATAATCAATGATTGCAACAGCATAGAGGGAGAGAATTACAAAATTATCAATACTGAATATGGAGAATCTATAGTAACCAAACGACCCCAAAAGAGAGGTGGATGAAAGTGTCTCTCCACCATCCTTACAGAGGTGTGGAACAATGAGAGTAGTCAAACTTTTTTGATGTTGGTTAGTATTTTTAAAATGGTCTTTTCTTTCCTCTTTTTAAAAAATTCTTTGCTATAAGAGATGGCTCTCTGGAAAGGGGAAGGAGAAAGGACAGAGTGGGAAATGATATTGACAGTGAAACTCTCAATACAGGCCAATACCTTCCTGGAAACTTAAAGGCCTAGAGAGCTGTCTACAGCACTCAGAGGTTAAGTGCCTTGCTCAAGGTATACAACCGGTATATAACAGGTAGAACTTGAATCTGGTTCCAAGAGTGACTTTCTTCTATGCCCAGCTGCCTCTTGTTGGGAAATAGAAGTGATATACAAACAAAGATATCAATAAGAATTTTTTTTAAAGAAATAGAAGTAGTGTTGGGATTTCAGTCTTCAGGGAGCCACACAAGACCCATTTCCTATTTCCTCTTCTCTCTTCTCGTATGTTCCCCAACAAGCTGATCGGTAAAGCCTTGAGACTCTTACTAAGCAGCAGAGAAACTCAGCTTCCAGGCTTTCTACTGTGCCCAACTGCATGATCTATCATGTCTATAATATTGTTGTCATAATAGGGAATTATATACTATGTGATATATAATTAGAATTTTAAAATCTATAATAGTGATATTATGGTATATAATTAATAATTCCATATGTAATAATATACTATATATTATCTATTATACCCCATCATATAATATCTATAAGAGATTCTATCATGTATTGTATAACACTATATACAATATATTATATGTATACTATAGTATATAATATATCAGTTGTATATTATATATAATGTACACACAATAATATATAACATTATATATCATATATGGCTGTGTATAATATATTATATATCACATATGATTATTGCTAACTATAGATAATAATATATCATATCAATATTCACTTTTATGTGTATGTGTTCAATACATATATACATACACATATGTACATATTCATACATACACATACAAATACAATCTCCACAGAAACTACGATAAGGTCACAGGCTTTATTCACTTGTCATGTGCAGTGGGAGGGAAGGTATGTTCTGGATGCTATGTGTACAGAACATGTCCCCTGGAGCCACCTTATCTAGGGCAAGTGGGAAGAAAACTGCCTGTCTCTTCCTTGATCTCTTCAACTTCTTAGTTTCTATTCTGAAAGAGAAGTTCCCATCCATGAGGTCTTAGACCCACTGGTATCACTCACCAACTCCACCCCTCCACCCTTGATCTTGACAAAATTTCCCCTCTTGGTCACCATTTTTCCAAAGTGTTGTGCCTTCACATCTGGTAAGAAAGAGGCTGAGTCAGTCCATCACTGGGGTGCTGCCCCCTCACCCAGTTGGCAATGTCCTGGAATAATGAACTGCAATACTGAACAGCTCATTTTCCCTAATAGTAAGCAAGGGCAGCAGTGATGGAGACAATGATGGATGGATCTTCCTTTTCTTCTGCCAGGGCTCAGCATGCCCCTGGGAACCAAACACAGGCCCTACCAGAGGACAGATGACCAGATGCTGGCTTCTGGGCCTCTTAATCTTGCCTGAAGTCTCTGACTTATCTGGACCTGACCAGAAGTCTCTATGCCTTCTCTCTTCTTACAGTAAGAGATATGACACAAAAGCCAGCACATCACCGGATCCAAGTTTGAACAGCTGTTTAACCTGGAGCAAATCACTCTATCTTCTGGTGCCTCATTTCTCCAGAGAGGAGATCATGCCAGTCCTCAGACCCCCTCCTCCAGAGGAGGCCTTAAGGGTGGTTCATGAGTACTAGGAACAATTTAACTATAAGATAATAGGAGTGGGAGGAAGAAAAGGTGAATTTTTCACCAGTATGTTGATAAGCGTGATCACTGACATTTACAAAGGCTTCAAGATTTACAAAGCAGGGAAATCTAATTTGATCTTCCCAACAACTCTGTAAGATAAGGACAAGTCCTATTATACCCATTTTACAGAAAAGGAAACTCAGAAAAGTTCAGTTGCCTGCCCAGGGTCCTTCAAACAACTACCATGCTGCTTCGTCAGTTTGTCCTGCTTGGTAATCTTTGGCACAGTGGTAACTTCCTCCCTTTCCTTGGCTTCTCCTGATCTTTTCCCTAGCTACCACAGGTGTTTCAAAAAGACTCAGAAGACTTTAGCTGACACCAAAAGTCTTAGCTCCCATGTCTGATACAGACCATGGATGGAGGTGAGGGGTTGGGGAGTGGGGCTAAGAAGGATAACTAGCATGTGGATAGCACCTACAATGTGCTAAGCACTTTATGAATATTGCCTCATTCTCACTGCAGCCTTGGGAGGCAGGTGCTACTATTAATCCCCATTTGACAAATTCAGGGAACTGAAGGTGAGAGAGGTTATGTATCTTGCCCAGTGTCTCACAGGCCAGTAAAAATCTAAGGCTGCATTTCATCTCAAGTCTTTCTGACTCCAGGTCCAGCACTCTGTGAACTCTGATACCACCTAGCTACCTATGAGCAAGGGAGAGGGCAAGGCTGTGCAGTCTGGCCAGGAGTCAGGGGGAAAATATGGTTATGTGGGAGGAGCACATCATGGTCTCTGCCCAAATAGGTCATGTGGACTGTGTTTCAATGGGCATTTTAGGGGTTCGAGGATTCCTGTAGCCCACTAAACATGAGCCAATGTCTTCTTCCCATCCCCTGAATTAGGTCTTGAATAATATTGTCCCCATTTTACCTGATTGTCCCTTCCATAAGCCATCATATCTCCATAGCAGATGTACCTTGAAGAGTCTAAGGAAAACCTTAAAGAAGAGTCTTGAAGTTAATTTGAACAATATTTCTCTCTTACACTATTTGGCATGGGTAGGGAAAACTCATACATACCCCTAGACCTTCCAGGATTCTTCTCTCCATTGTTGCTTAGTATGCTATCATACTAGTGGTAAGAGGAGAAACCATCAATTCTGACCAAAGAATCTGAAAAAGAGTGGGGTGGGGGAGAGTACAGTGTAGGAGATCTGCTTTCCTGTCATTTAAGAAGCAAGGGGAACTGGTCTTGAGCCAGCTCAGTCCAAATAAGGGTTGGAAGTTTGAGTACAAGGAGAACAAGACCAGCACTGAGTTGGGGTGTAGAACTTGGGGCTAAGGGAGCTAAGTTCAAATTCCTGCTCTGTCACTTACTACAAATGTAACCTTGGACAAGTGGATGTGCCTCAACTTCCTCATCTCTAAAGTGAGATGGTCAGACTAAATGACTGACCTCATTTCTGGCCATTTCCCCCACAGCCTCCTCTCCAAACTACCTTGTCACCTATTTCAGAGAGCAGTCCCTCTAGGTATTTCCACAATGAGGCCTCACTCCGCTGATGGGTAACTGGTCTTTCCCAAAAACATATTTCTCATTGACAAGATCCTTGACATTATTCAGCAAGTACTCTTTCCTTCCTGCCTCCCTTCTCCAGTTATGAAATTATGAACTATGATTAAATCATCTCTGCCATTTTTCCTGGATGGGAAATATCAATCTACATCCAAATGGCCTTATTCACCATCCCTATAAATTCTCAGACTAAAGACCTCCCACTTGGCCACCAGTCTCCTGTCCCTAGTTAAAATGTAAACTCCTTGGAAGCAGAGCCTGTCTTTTCACTTTGCACATAGTAAACACAATACTATTTTTTATTTTAAATAATAAATTGAATGTAGCAATTAAATAAACTTTTTACTTCATTCATTCTAAGGTTTCTTCAAACTCTAGAAACATGAGCCTGTGATTTTTTCAGATCATATCTGGATTATAACACCCAGTTCCACATTTTTAAAAAGATACTTATAATCTAAAGCATGTCAAAAGCAAAGTGAGTATGATGATGGGTGGGGTTGGAGGTTATAACATATGAAAATTAGTTGGAAGACCTGGGGAGTGTCTAGCCTGGAGAAGTCTTGGGAAGATATATAATTGTCTTCATGTATTTTAAGGGCTTTCCTATAAAAGACCTCTGCATGGACCTAGAGACTAGAATCAAGGGGTATTAGTTGAAGAGGGACAGATTCCAGCTTGATATAAAAAGGAATCTCCTAATAATTAGAACTGTGCAAAACTGAAATGGGAATCCTCAGGAGATATTGGGTTTCTGATCACTGAAGACATTCAAGCAGAGGTGGGATGATCACTTACTGATGCTGGCTCTCTTCTTACTGCTCCTTCTCAAGTCTCATTTGGTGAGTCATTCTCTATGTCATTCATCACTGTGACTATACTAAGTATACTTAGTATATTATACTAAGGCTCTGTTCTGGACCCTATTCTCTTATTTCTCTACTATCTCACTTTGTGACCTCATAAGTTCCTGTATGTTTAATGATCATCTCTATGCAAATGACTCTCATATCTCTATATCCAGCCCCAGTCTCTATCTTGAGCTTTACTCCCTCATCATCAACTTCCTATTACAAATTTCAAACCATACATCCCAGAGTCATCTCCAACACAATAAATCCAAAATAGAACTCACTATCCCCTCACCCCCCAATCTTTCCCTCTGTAGAACTGTGAGATTATTTTTGAGGATATACCACCATCCCTTCCAGCCACTCAGTCAAGCAGACCAAGGTTAGTATTCAGGTCCTCCCTGGGCATTCTCTAGGCTAAACATCTTCAATTCCTTCCTCAGTCCTCTATGGCTTAGTATCAAGGTCCCTCACCATCCTAGCCATTGTTCTCTAGACATGATTCGGCTTATCAATGTTTTTTCTTAAAACAGGGTGCTCAGGTGTCCATACCCTTTGACTCAAAGATCCCAGTGTTGGCCAAGTACTGTAAGGAAGCTAATGATAGAAAGACCTCATATGCATCAAACTATCCATAACCATAGCAAAGAATTAGAAATCCTTTGTGGGTGCCAACAAATTATGGTATGTGAATATAACTGATTACTACCCTGTAAAAAATTACAAATGTGAAGAATGTTAATAATAAAAATAACAACAATTTTTAAAACTTTGGTGTCATCCCCAATTCTTCACTCTCACTCACCCCACTTATCCCATCATTTGCCAAATATTTATCTCTTTGGCAACTGTGTATAAGATGGGTTTGAGAGGGGAAAGACTTGAGGGAGGAAAGCTATTTAGAAGGCAATTGAGGTGGAGTGCACACAGCATAGCCCAGGAAGTTCAGACTTGGCAGGGACAGGACCCAGAACAGATATCAAGGAGCCACTGGTAGCAGCATTTCCCAGATTGCTCAACCCACAAATGCCACAGACAGCTTCAAAGATCAGTGGGAGGGCTGCTTTACCCGAGAGAGGGGTGCATGATCTGGACTCCCAACTCCAGCAGCAGCCACTACAGGGGCAGCTTCCATTTTTGGAGCCCTCTTTCTAGAGCCCCTGGGGGAATTGAGCAGTTGATCTGAATCTCAGCCCTGAGGTAGGGCCTGACAAAGAACTCAAAAGTCAAGTAACTGGCTGGGAAAAGGCCCAAAAAAGGGAAAAAGAATAAGACAATAGAAGGTTAGTTTCTTGGTGAGCAGGCATTTTCTTTCATCCTTTTGGATGAGGAAGAACAATTTAGGTCTTCAGAGGAAGACCTAAAAGTTAAGGCTTCTGCATGAAAAACCTCCAAAATACATATGCAATGGTCTCAGGCCATGGAAGAGCTCAAAAAGAATTTTGAAAATCAATAAGAGAGGTAGAGGAAAAACTGGGAAGAGAAATGAGAGCAATACAAGAAAACCATGAGAAGCAAGTTAAAAACTTGCTAAAGGAAA
Organism: Potorous gilbertii; assembly: GCA_028658325.1. Lineage (NCBI taxonomy): Eukaryota > Metazoa > Chordata > Mammalia > Diprotodontia > Potoroidae > Potorous > Potorous gilbertii. The sequence continues at coordinate 150,614,989 of CM053771.1, read as the reverse complement.
CCCAAAAAAATACTGAAGAAATTAACATCTTAAAAAATAGACTAACTCAAATGGCAAAAGAGGCTCAAAAAACCAATGAGGAGAAGAATGCTGTAAACAGAGAATTAGCTAAATGGAAAAGGAGGTTCAAAAGTTCACTGAAGAAAATAGTTCTTTAAAAATTAAAATGGAACAGATGAAAGCTAATGACTGTATGAGAAACCAAGAAATTACAAAACAAAACAAAAAAAAATGAAAAAACAGAAGATATTGTGAAATATCTCATTGGAATAACAACTGACCTGGAAAATAAATTCAGGAGAGACAACTTAAAAATGATGAGACTACCTAAAAACCACGATCAAAAAAAGAGCCTAGACATCATCTTTCATGAAATTATCTTAAAATTATCATATTCTAGAACCAGAGGGTAAAATAAATATTGAAAGAATCCACCAATCAGCACCTGAAAGAGATCCAAAAAGAGAAACTCCTAGAAATATTGTAGCCAAATTCCAGAATTCCCAGGTCAAGGAGAAAATATTACAAGCAACTAGCAAGCAACAATTTAAGTATTGTGGAAATACAATCAGGATAACACAGAATCTGGCAGCTTCTACATTAAGGGATTGAAGGGCTTGGAATAGGATATTCCAGAATTCAAAGGAACTAGGATTAAAACCAAGAATCACCTACCCAGCAAAACCAAGTATAATACTTCAGGGGAAAAAAATTGTCATTCAATGATACAGAGGACTTTAAAGTATTCTTGATGAAAAGACTAGAGCTGAAAAGAAAATTTGACTTTCAAACACAAGAATGAAAAGAAGCATGAAAAGGTAAACAGGAAAGTGAAATCATAAAGGACTTTCTAAAGTTGAACTGTTTACATTCCTAAATGGAAAGATAATATTTGTAACTCTTGAAACTTTTCTCAGTATTTGAGTAGTTGGAGGGATTATAGAAGGCAATTGAAATAGCATAGGCAAGAGGTAATAAGGGCCTGAACTAGGGTTGTAGCCATAAAAGTGGAGAGAAAGGAACATGTTCAAGAGATGCTATACAAATAGAAATGAATCAATTTAATATCATTGATTAAAATTTGACAATTCACTGTATGTATGGGATGAATGAGAGTGAGGATGACACCAATGTTGTGAGAACATGGGTAAATGGAAGAATAGTGATGTTCTCAATAGCAACTGGGGATTTCAAAACAGAGATGATTTTCAGGGTAAGGGAGACAGTGAGTTCTTTCTGGATTTGAAGAGCATGAGATGACTCCAGGACATCCAATTTAAGATGTTTAATAAGTGACTGGAGTTCAGAAGAGAGATACAAGGGCTGGATACACAGATCTGGAAATCATCCGCATAGAAATGCTCTTTGAAAACATGGAAGCTGTTGAGGTGTGTGTGTGTGTGTGTGTGTGTGTGTGTGTGTGTATGTGAGAGAGACAGATACAGACACACAAAGAGAGAGAACAGATTAAAAAATAGATAAAAATAGATTAAAAACAGAGTACTAGAGGACTTCCACAGTGCTATCAACATGGATGTTGAGTCAACAAAAGAGACCAAGACGGAGCCTTTGGACAAATAAGAATAGAACCAGGAGAACAGATAGGTCAAAGAAGATGAAGACTGAGAAGAGACAATTAGATGTTGCAGTTATGGCATCATCAGTGATTTTGGAGAGGTCAGTTTCTGTTGATTGATAAGCTGGCAAGACATATTAGAGGGGTTTAGAAAAGAGCAAGAAGAAAGGAAGTTAAAATAGCAAGAGTATATAACTTTTAAAAGGAGTTTGGCTGAGAAAGAAAGGGCAGAGTTGGAGGCTAGTAATTAGTTAGCATATAGAGTCCAGTAAGAGTTTCTTGATGATGCAAAACAAGAAAGTATATCAATGAAATACTAATTATACACACACACACACACACACACACACACACACACATACATACATACACATGGGGCAGCTAGGTGGTGCAGTGGATAGAACACCAGTGCAAGAGTCAGAAGGACCTAAGTTCAAATCTCACCTCAGATACTTGACACTTACTAGCTGTGTGACCTTGGACAAGTCACCTAATCCCAATTGCCTCATCCTGGGTCATCTCCAGTCATCCTGATGAGTATCTGGTCACTGGATTCAGATGACTCTGGAGGAGAAGTGAAGTTGGTGACCTGCACAGCCCTCCCTCACTCAAAAACAAAGTCAAATACAAGTCATGTCATTTCTCTCTGATGGCATGGTCTTCTTCAGCAATGAAGGATGAACACATACTATATATATATACATATATATATATATATATGTATATATATACATATATACATATATATATACACACACATATACATATATGTATGTACACACACAAACACACATATACACAAAAGAAAGGCAAAAAGTTCAGAACAGTACAGAGAAAAAAATAGATCAGTTTTGCTGTGATGCTAAATTTAATATTCACAATTATAAATTATGTGTAATTGAAATCCATAGTTTTATATACAACCCTATTTTCTATTCTTCTTTGGATACTAAATGCTCATATTTGTTGATTTTTAAAGTCCCTAATAAAAATAAAATAAAGATTACAATACATTTAGATTACTAGGGAGAGAAGAACCTAAATGACTGGAGAGAAAGCATCTGGAATAGTTCAGTCATTTTCAGCTGTGTTTGATTCTGTGTGACCCCATTTGGGGTTTTCTTGACAGATATATTGGACTTATTTGCCATTTTCTTCTCCAGATTATTTTACAACTAAGGAAACTGAGGCAAACAGGGTTAAGTGACTTGACCAGGGTCACACAGCTAGTAAGTATAGAGATTTCTAAGCATGGTGATTTTCCTCCAGTCATATTCATCTACTCTCTACTTCAGTTGCTTACCTGCATGTAGCCTTTCCCCTTCTAAATTCTCAAGTTGGGAGTAATGTAAAGGTGTGTTTTTTTAGAGGTATTACTATCCATCATTTACTACAAGGAAGTACATTTAGATATGGCACTAACCAACCCTCTAGGCTGACCCCTCATCAGAATGAGTTGGAGAGGTGTCATGAGGATGGAGATGATGTACTTGGGGAGGGACCTGCATGAGAGCAGAGGTGCTGAGGAGTTAACTTAGTTCTTTTCCCAAGCATCAGTTGGCCCTTGAGTCAGTGTGGGAGGACTTGGTATGAGGGTCCAGACTGGAAAAGAGTCCAGAGAGAAGCATGGCTCCCTCCAAGGCCTTCCCTGGGACATGCCTTATTTTCTTTGGCAGGCTGCTGCACTGCGGAGATATGAAAACCTCAAATGATTTTTTAAAAAGGGATGAGGAGGAGGGGAGAAAAAAATAGCACCGCACAATTAGGGAGCCGCTGAACTTCTGTACAAACTAATGAATAAACCAGCCCTTGACAACTTCCCCCAACTGCTGCCGACAGGATAATTGTGTCTAATTTCTTAATTTTAATGCTGTTGTTGCATTTGGCTTCTGCTAATGAGATGTAAATATGTGTTGCGGGTTTGTGGGTTTGTTTAATTGCAGGGTAGCTAAACTGTGATTGGCCAGAAGGTTAGTCTTTATTTATTTTTATATTGTCATGCCCCCCTATTCCTAGAGGGAAACAAGGTCTTGTCTCTCTTTCTCTCCCTTGGGACAGAGAAGATATGATATCTCCTATAGGTTGACAGTCAAGGGAGTTTGGAGTGGTTGAATTGAGCCAGAGCCAACTGGCACCTCCCTTAGCACTGGCTTAACATTCCTGCCATGTCCCTCATTTGCCAAATTGATTTGAATAATTTCTACTCCATCAACATGGAGGAGGGAGGGATCTGAGCAGTCCAGGGTATTTGATTGAGATGGGAAAAGTGAAGTCAGACCAAAGACTGTGGCAGGGACTGGATTTCTAGGCAGCTAGATCTATATATGTACACGAGGGCTTCTCTGTTAGTATGCAAGCACCTGGAGATCAGGGGTTGTTTCAGGTCTTTGTAATCCCACTAGGTCCTACCAAAGTGCTAGTACATAATAGACAATGAATAAATGCTTGCTGATTAGAGAGAGGATACAGGCTTGACTTTCTTGGCCCTTTGCATAGATGCCTCCATACCTTTGGGTATAGCCTGGGTGTCTCAACCTGGCAAGAAGAGAATGAACACAGTACACTGGAAACAGGAGACTGGGTTCTAGATGGCTCATCATGTGCCCTTGAACCATTCATTCCCCTTTTCTGGACTTCAAATTCCTCAACTATAAAACTGAGGAGGTTGAACCAGACAATGTCAAAGTCTTCTTCTGACTCTAAGGTTCTCTTCAAATCAATTTCAATTCAACAATTCATGTTTAGCATGGGGCAAAGGTATGTACACAGATTTCTGAGATACAAGAGTAAAGGTAGCACGTACATGAGAAAGGTCCAGGCAAATTGCAATGAGCAATTAAAGGGAGAGATTACTTTCAGTTGGGGGTGTGGTTGTCTTGGTTGGAGATGACATGTAGGTGAGTTCTTGAATCAATGGAATCAAGAAGCAGAAAGGGGTTTTGACTGAGGAGGCATAGACAATAAGATCATAGATATAGAACTTCAGAGGCTCTCTCTGTCAGATGAGGAAATTGAGGTCCAGGAAGGATGCTTGACTTGCCCCAGGTTAGATGGAGAGTAATCATCAGATGTGGTTTTGGAGCCAGGGCTGGGGATTCCAAACCCAGTGTTCTTTCACTTGGGCCAAGCTCCATTTCAGACATAGGTTGTATAGAAGTTCAGAGATGGTAGAACATAGGCCCCTTTGTCTAGAACATAAAGTATTTGAGAGGGGAATAGTTCTAAGGTATGAAAGGTGAGTTAGGGCAGATTATAAAAGATGTGAAATACAGGAGACTGTGGTGCAAGGGAAAGAATTCTGGAGTAGGAGACAGAGGACATGGATTCCTATACCAGCTCTGCCATTTACTACCTGTCTCACCTGGGGCAAGTCACTTAATCCTGAAAGGCCTCAGTTTCCTCATCTATTAAGTGAGAGGATTGGACTCAATGACCTCAAAGGTCCTTTATGTATGTAAAATCCTTTGGCAGGCTTAGGAGCTTATCTTTTATTCATTAGTCATTAGGTAGGCACTAGAAGGTTCCTGAATTGAGGAATAATGTATATAGGAACAGAATATGGAGAAGATTTCTTGACTAGCAGAGTAAAGTGGATAGAATGGAAATAGAAAGTCCAGTTAGGAGGCTAATACAAGTGGTTAGTCATAAGGTAACGAGAGCCGTGAACAAGAGTTGTAGCAATGGTAGTAAAAAGGATGGAGTTTATATGGGAGACATTGGTAAGACAAAACATCATCATGACAGTGATTGATTTATCTCAAGATTGATAAGAAAGAGTCAAAGATTATTATGAGGTTGACAAAGAAGCTGCGAGTGCCATCAACAGACATGGGGAAGTTTGGGGAAAGCAGAGCTATGATTTAAGCAGTATTTTAAGTAAGAGGTGTGAGGGCAGTTAAGGTGGCACAGTAGAATGCCAGGCCTGGAATCAGGAAAACCAGAGTTCAAATCCAGCCTCAGATACTTACTAGCTGTGTGACCCTGGGCAAGTCACTTAACCCTGCTTGCTTCAGTTTCCTGATCTATAAAATGAACTGGAGAAGGAAATGGCAAACCGCTCCAGTATCTTTACCGAAATAAAACCCGTGCAGAGTCTGCCACAACTTAACCAACTGAACCACAAAACAATAAAGCAGAGAGTGAGAGGGTCCCCTAGAATGAAGGGGTTGACTCTTTTGGGGTTAGGGAAGGTAAGGAGGAAGCATTCCCCCAGGACATTATGAAATTTCTTAGCTGGAAAGCACTACTGTATCCTCTATATATGTCTGCCCTGGGACAAATAGTCCATTATCTTACCCTAATTTCAGTGCTCAGTAAAGGGTAAGTGTTGCAAGTAAAATATAGAGTTCTTTATGGTACTCGCTGAGTTTCAGGTGTCCACAGTACATCCGGGTAGACACATGTAACAGGAGATCTTAAATACAGGACTAAAATTCTGGGAGAATGGAAGCAGAGATGAAGATTAGTAAGTCATTTAAAGAGGCATGAAGATTGAAGCCATGGGATAGCTAAAGTGAATTGCTCACCAGTGAAGAAAGTCTATAGAGAAAAGAGAGATTACAGGTCCTACTTCAAGGGATAAGAAGTAGAAGAGAACTCAGCACTGATGACAAAAAAATAGAGGTCAGGACCACAGGAGAAACATGAGAGGACAGTGTTTCAGTAGCCAAGGAAAGGGATGAACAAACTAGTCAGACGCTGAAAGGAGGTCAAGGAGGATGAAGACAGAAATTTGGATTTTGGTGATAAGTAGGTCAGTGATTGTGCTGATGAGATATGGAGGCAGCATGAGTTATCGAAATTTGATAATAAATGAAGGAGAGACCTAGTAATTCTGGGTGTGGTAAGTCAAGGAAGCATCATTTTCAACGTAATGGGAGACCTGAACATGTTGGTAGGCCAAGAGAAAGGAAGGAGAAAAGAGGAATACAGAGAAACTCAGGGGCAAAGCTACAGAGACAGACATTAATGATATATGACAGAGAGGGAGGATAACTGGTTGGTCAAGGTCCCAGAAGAGAAGGAAATGTGATCAAAGATACAGATGGGATTATGGTCGACATCTTCCTTCTTGCCCTTCCTTACTCTCTCCTTCTTCCTTCCTCTTTGTCAACATAGAGATGGGATCAAACTGTGCATACCCTTTGATCCAGCAGTGTCACTACTAGGTCTGTATCCCAAAGAGATCGCTGGGGGAAGAACCCACACATGCAAAAATATGGCAGTTCTTTTTGTGGTATCAAAGAATTGAAAATTGAAGGGATGGTCATCAATTGGGGAGTGGTTGAACTCTCTGTGATATATAAATGTAATATAATACTATTTTTCTATAAGAAATGATAAATAGGTGGATTCAGAAATACATGGAAGGATGTATATGAACTGAGACAAAGTAAAATGAACAGAACCAGGAGAACACTGTACACAGTAACAGCAACATTGTGTGATGGTCAGCCATGAATCACCTAGCTCTTCTCAGCAATACAATGAATTCAAGACAATTCCAAGGACTCATGCTGAAAAATGCTATCCACATCCAGGGAAAAAATTGATGGAGACTGAATGCAGATAGAAGCATACTATTTTTTACTTTATCTTTTCATGGTTATTTTTTCCTTTTGGTCTGTTTCTTCTTTCATAACTTGACTAATATGGAAATATGTTTTGCATGATTATAAATGTATAACCTATATCAAACTATTTGCAGTTTTAGGGAGAGGAGAGGGAAGAAGGAAAAAAAAATTTGGAACTCAAAAAGTTTTTTAAACAAATGTTAAAAATTATCATTACATGTAACTGAAAAAATAAAATATCATTTAAAAAATAAGATAGAAATAAAGAGAGAACAAGTGAAAATATTAAAAGGTTTAAAGGAGTGGAGGAAGAGATTTTAAGATGTTCAATCTTCTCAGCAAAATAGAAAGATGGGTTACAGAATCACAGAATGCCAAAAATCATTTAGTCCAATCAGTACTTGTATAGGAATCACCTTTGCTCCAGATTCCACAAAATGGTCAGGTAAGAAGCATTTGTTAAGTATTTACTATGTTCTAGGCACTATGCCAAGTACTGGGAATGTAAATACAACCATAAAGACAGTCCTTCACTTCAAGGAGCTTATACTCTAGTAAGGGTCAAGGCCATCTTCAGTCATCCTGATCTATTATCTTGCCACTGGACCCAGATAGCTCCCTAGGAAAACGTGAGGCTGGTGACTTTGTACAACCCTTCCTCACCTAAATCCAATTCACTTTCATGTCATGGCATCACCTCCCTGATGTTGTGGTCCTCTTTGAGAATGAAGTACAAACAAAAACAAAAACAACAAAAACTCTAATGAGGGAAGACAACACATAAAAAGAAACTGAAAGGCAATTTAGAGAGAGAGTGAAGAAGGTGCCTGTTGAGGTAACATGGTAGAAAAAGTTCATAGTACAGCCTGGAGAGCAATGAAAATTTGGCTGACTTGGGCCACTTTTTCAACAGAAATTCTGAGAGCAGCCATCCAATCAGAGGGAGAGGCTGCAGGGTTGGAGAGTACTTTCAAAGTGTGAATTCCAGGGCTGAAGTGAGCTTCTGGAAAGAAGAGGTTTCTGGAGCAGGGTAGAGAAAGTCTGGAGTAGAATCCTAGAGAGGCATAAAAGACCAGAAAATGTTATTCAGCCTTCCCTTGAAAGAGAGTCAGGACAAATGAACCCCCATGTCCCAAGGGAGTGAGTTCTGTTGTGGGATAGTTCTAATTGTTAAAAAGTTTTCCCTTTTCATGAGCCAAAATCTTCAATCTTCCTGTCTACAGCACTGACCCATCACTCTTCCTTACATCCACTAAGGTCAAATAGAATTAGTTTAATCTCTCTGAAATATGACAGCCTTTCAAGTACTTGAAGACAGCATTCGTCTCCTCTCCCAAGCTTCTTTTAGGGTAAACATCCCTATTCCCTTCAAGTAATAACATGCCCAGTTGTCCATACATTTTGACCCTGAGAACCTACTGGTAACCAAATATTCCCAAAGAGGAAAGAAAGGCAACATTTGCACCAAAATACTCAAAGCAGTCCTATCAGGAGTAGCAAAAGAATGGAAATTGTTTGTGGGTGCCCATCCATTAGGGAAAGGCTCAACAAATTGTGGTACCTAAATGTAATGGAATATGAGTGCACTGTAAGAAATGATGAATATGAAAATTCAGAGAAGCATGGGAAGATATATGAACTAATTCAGAAGGAAATAAGCAGAACCAAGGAAACATTATGCCTGATGACTACAACAATGTAAATGAAAAGAACCATAAAACAAAACTGACTGTAGTGAAATTATGATGACCAAGCTTGGCCTCAGAGAGAAGTGAGAAAATATATCTTCCTCTCTTATTTGCCGAGGGGGGAAGCAGAGTGGGGACCCTGAGTATAGACTATGGATTGTATTGTCAGATACAGTCAATGTGTTGCTTGTTTGCTGAACTGAGATATGTATAACCGAAGGTATAAATAAAATTAAGATAATCTTTTTCAAAAAAAATTCAGTGCCCAGAATTGAAAACAATACCTCCAGGTGTGGTCTGATGAAGGCAGAGTACAGAGATGCTTATTCTGGACACAGTGCCTCTATTAATCTCACTCTATTTTTGATTGTTATAATAAACTGTTGACTCATGTTGTTTGCATAGATTCAAAGCAAATTAATTAATGAGGCAGCTAGATGGCACAGTGGATAGAGCATGAGGAAGACTTGAGTTCAAATCTCGGCTGAGACACTTAGTCCCTATTCTCATTGTTAAAAAGTTTTCCCTTTTCATGAGTCAAAATCTTCATTCTTCCTTTCTACAATGCTGACCCACTATTCTTCCTTACATCCACTGAGGTCAAATAGAATTAGTCTAATCTCTTTTCCACAAGACATACTTTTAAGTAGATGAGCTATGTGACTCTGGCAAGTCGCTTAACCTCTGTTTGTCTCGGTTTCCTCATCTGTAAAATTGAAATAATAACAGCACCTACCGCTGAAGATCGTTGTCAGGTTCAAATGGGATAATATTTGTAAAGCACTTAGCACAGTGCCTGGCACATAGTAGGTAGTATATAAATGCTTATTCCCTTCCCTGATGAACTAGCTATTTATCTGCAAAAAATGTATGAGGAAATATCAGGACACACCCCTCCATTACTTTTGAAATCTGTGTTAGAGAATTAATAAGGTCACAAATCAAGTGGCAGACTGAGAGCCAGCTTCTTGGTGTGTTTGTCCTCAAGAGCATCTTAGAGGTGTTAACGCCTTGCATCAGCAAGCACCTTAACGCCTGCGCCACAATTGCTCCAGGTAAGACAAGGCATACAGTAATGAGTGTTAAAAATAGTAATAATAGTATTTTTTTATATAGCACCTTAAAGCCTGTAAAGTGCTTTTCTCTCCAACAGAGAATTAGGAAGTTTCTACAGTTTACAGATGAGGAAATAGGAACAAATAGGTACAAAATGAAGTTTAGAAGTTTTCTTCTCATTTAGGAGATCAAGAAAGGCTTCCTGGAGGAGATGGTGTTTTAAATGGAGCCTGAAGGACAAGTAGGAATTAAATAGGTAGAATGAGGTTCTTGGAGGAGGCTATTACAAGCAAAAATAACAATATGAACAAAAGCATGGTGATAGGAGAACCATGGGGATTTTAGTAAGGATGGTAATGAAGAGGAACATAGGGCTCTACCACTTCTTGGTGGCCACTCTGAGGACATGTCACAAATAAAATAGAAATCCCCTATGTGAGATTAGGGGGTCAGGTTAGAGAATCAACAGAGCTAAAAAGGACCATCCAACTGAAGACAAATATCCTCTTCATGAGTTGGCTGAGGTTTCTCTCTCTGGGCATCTTGCCTAGTCTGGGGCTGGGGGCAAAGGGTATGTAGAAAGGGAATATTCAGACACAGGGGGCATTGAGACTAATTTCTCTTCTTCCTCTCCATGTTCATTCCACAAAACAGATCATTCCCTGGGTAATTGTCATATCCCAAGGCCAGGGGCGCCTCTCCTTCCCTCTACTGTCACTAACAGCCCATAATGCAGTCCAGCCAGGTAAAGAGAAGTGACAGAAGGGAAATCATTTAGTCCTTAACTGACACATTATCCAGTTAGAGGCCATTTACCTTCAGCTGCTCTCCGTCCTATTGTTCATTTGATTTGCGATGTGACATCTCGCTGAGCAGGATTAACAGAGACCTCCATCCCTGAGCCCTCCTGCTAAGAGCCAGCAGCCCACCCAGGGTGACATAAAAAGAAGCTCATTCCCATCTGAAAGGAAGCTTGGTGAATAGTCTTTCCCACATCTTCTATTCCCTGCAGTGGTGTGGCTCTCGCTGAGGCCAAAAGGACCACTTCAGGAAGAGCCATGTGGAGATGGTACCTTAGAAAGAGAGATGATATCTCATCATATTCCAAGGTATAGGAGAGGAAAGGAGGAAGGGTTAGGGAGAGGGAAGAAGAAAGGAAGGAAGGAAGGAAGGAAGGAAGGAAGGAAGGAAGGAAGGAAGGAAGGAAGATAGGTAAAAAGGAAGGTAAGAAAGAAAATACATTAGTAATCAACCCTATTAGGCAAGCAAAACAAGTATGATTATACTGATTTTATAAATGAGGAAATTGAGACAGTGCCATGAAGTGACTGATTATGTGACTTTGCTTATCCAAGGTCACAGACAGTAAACAGCATATTCAGGGCATGAGCCCAGGTCTTTTGACTCTAGGTCTTACACTGTTTCCTGTGATGGAAAGCATGGTTTCTTGACATCCTCCAGAAGCACTCAATGACTTAGGAGTAGGACCATTGGAAGTAGATGGTACTCAGCAATGAAAGACAGGAATGGTGGAAGAACATGAGAGTCAGAAGTTCAAGGGTTGAGCACAGAACCTTGATGAAGTGACTGATTATGAATTCAAGACTATGAAGGGAGGCAGGTGAAGCCAGAACAGGGGTGATGGATGTCAGGTGGTCCTGTCTATAAACTCTAGCATAATAGGAATTAATTTCAGGCCTCAGAGAACTTGGAGAGAGTTAGAAATTCTCATTAGGAAGAGACAAGGGGAAATGTGGGTGAACTGGGGACGTGTACTGAGAGTATAGGACTGATTTTCAAATAAAGTAGCTCACAATTGTAGAGGATTTAAAGTTTTTCTCAACAAAGTTCTATTCCAATATTTAATAATGTCATGGAGGTGACCCAGAGTTCTCTAAGGTTATGACAGTAGAGCGCAAACTCTGGCAGATGTTCATGCTGGAAAACCTTCAAGGACAGTCCTAGTAAGAGAGTGAATCTGCTCTCCAATGACCAGCCTAGCTTTAAAAAAGAGAGAGAGAGAGAGAGAGAGAGAGAGAGAGAGAGAGAGAGAGAGAGAGAGAGAGAGAGAAGCACGCTTTCTTTGGACATGGTAACCCATTATAAATGAGTTATATATTTATATACATATATGTGTATATATGTATATATTTATATATACACATATACATACATATACACATATACATATATTATATATATATAGTTTATATAAATAAAAGTTTTAAATGTCCCTTACCTCTGGGGCTCGATTTCTGCTTCTACAACAATGGTTGTGGAAGCAGCTAAATAAGAGTCAAAAAATGTTAAGAATCACAGTTTTTAGACCTTCTCTAATCATTAATTTAAATGTGATACCCTAAATGGGAGATCTTTGCCCAATTATTGGCATATTATTATAAGAAATAAGCTCCATTAGTGTCATTCTTCTCATCACAAATGAGAGACAATGTGGCACAATGGATAGACAACTGACTTTAAGGTTCTAGTGCTGTCTTTGACACATACTAATTGTATGATATTCAGCAAATCACTTGTATACTCAATACTATAGGCAACTCTATAAGACCCTAAGTTGGAGAGTTCTATATTGGCACAAGAGCTCCTCCTACTAATGAAATCACAGATCTCATCCCTATCTCTATCTATAATAAATATAATTAGAAAATAAAAGGAAGACTTCCTTTGGGGGAAGAGAAGGGAATAAGCACTTACATAACACCAAATAAGTGTTAGGCAATATGCTAAGTGCTTTTTAAAACATTATCTCATCTGATCCTCACAGCAACTGGAGGTAGGTGCTATCTTTTTTCCTATTTTACAGTTGAGGAAAGTGAGGCAAGCAGAAGTTAATTGACTTGTTAAGGGTCACACAGCTAATAAATGTCTGAAGCTGGATTTGAATTCAGGTCTTTCTGACTCCAGACCCAGCACTCTGTCCAATGCACCACCAGCTGCTTTTAAGGAAACAAAGGGTTTGACCAAATGCATCATTTTCTTGAGACTTGGTCATCTTGTCTTTGGGTGATCTTGATGAGTATAGTAAAAAAAACCACCGAGAAGATAATGGCAGCTCATTCCTTTTCTGTTGGGAATGATGAAGAGGTGGAAAATTCTGTGAATAATTTAGATTCTCCAAAACAAGTGAGCATATGCTTTGATATTTGATGATCTCAGTGGGAAGCTGGGCACAAGGGAGAATAGATATTTATGCATATATACGCATAGATATACATAGATATGAAAGATGGTCCAAGTTTGAGAACTGTAAGAGATAAAGGTTTTTACGTTACTCAAAAATCATCATATCTATTTATTCATCCATCCATGTATCTATCTATATTGAATATTTCCTTCCAAAAATTAGTCATAAGATGCTGTACATGGAAAACATTATAACAATATTTTTTTAAAAATTGGAATTGACTTTCTCTAACTAGATAGTTAAAAACCAATTACTGATTGTAGAGAATTCTGACTAGTATCAACTGGTACAGAATGAAGTGAGTAGAATCATGAAAACCATGCATACAAGGATAATAACATTTTAAAGAAAAACAACTTTGAAAGACTTAAGAACTCTGAACAATGCAGTGATCAACCACATCTTCAGAGGACTGATCACGAAGCATGTTACCTGCCTCCTAACAGAGAGATGATGGATTCAAAGTGCAGAAAAAGAAAAATATTTTTGGACATGGTCACTGTGTAGGTTCCTTTTGCTTGATTATGCTTGCTTGTAATAGAGGTTTATTTTGTTTTTCTTTCAGTTTTTCTTTTATTTTAATGTGATAGGGAAAGTTGGAAAGAAGTAAAGAAACTTAACAATATTAAGGCCAAAAAAGGGCAATTGAAACATTTTTAAATGCACAAAAGAGATCTGAAGGAAGCACAGACAACAGAATAGTGTTTAAAGTCATGTGTGGAATTTACTGTGACTCTTTAAAAAAGGAAACAAGTGGTATAACGTAGATATTCCAGCTTTCATATACAATCCTCTTTTGTGTTGTGCTGTGTACATGAAAACTTTTTTGCTGTTTAAATTGAAAATTAGTTACTAATGTGGGAGTGATATGAGAAGCAGCTATCTGGGTGAAATAAAGTTGTAAATTAATGAGAACAAAGGTCAAAATCAACATCAAATTAGAAGAAAGATTAAGCTAAGAAGACATTGATTTAAGCTGTCTTGTTCAAATGATCTATCAAAGTAACAAAAAAAGATAGGGAAAATACAAAGGTGTTGATCACAAAGGATCACCATTTCCTACAGAATTTTTTTTTCTTTCTAAATTTATTTATTTAAGTTTTCAACATTCATTTCCACAAAATTTTGGGTTCCAAATTTTCTCCTCATTTCTCCCCTCCCACCACCCCAAAACGCTGAGCATTCTAATTACCCCTATCATCAATCTGCCCTCCTTCTAACATCCCTCCCTTCCCTTATCCCCATCTTCTCTTTTGTCCTGTAGGGCAAGATAACTTTCTGTACGCCATTACCTGTATTTCTTATTTCCTAGTTGCAAGAACCATACTCAACAGTTGTTCCTAAAACTTTGAGTTCCAACTTCTCCCCATCCCTCCCTCCCCACCCATCCCCTTTGGGAAGGCAAGCAATTCAATATATGTGTTTTTTTCCAAAACATATT
>CM053771.1:150586394-150599950 GCA_028658325.1 Potorous gilbertii | reverse complement strand
TCCATTTGGCTAATTTTGCTTTTGAAAGCATTCTTCTCCTCATTGGATTTTTGAACCTCTTTTGCCAATTGAGTTAGCCTATTTTTCAAGGTGTTATTTTCTTCAGCATATTTTTGGTTCTCCTTTAGCAAGGTGTTGACCTACTTTTCATGCTTTTCTTGCATCTCTCTCATTTCTCTTCCCAGTTTTTCCTCCACCTCTCTTACTTGATTTTCAAAATCCTTTTTGAGCTCTTCAATAGCCTGAGCCCATTGAATATTTATTTTGGATGTTTGGGATACAGAAGCCTTGACTTTTATGTCTTTCCCTGATGGTAAGCATTGTTCTTTCTCATCATAAAGGATGGCAGAAGATATTTGTTCACCAAGAAAGTAACCTTCTATAGTCTTATTTTTTTCCCTTTTTTGGGCATTTTCCCAACCAGTACTTGACTTTTGGGTCCTTTGTCAAGAGTAGGGTATACTCTGTGAATATGTAAGATCTCAGTTCCTCCAAGGTGGCACAATCAAGCATGTACACTAATCTGGAAGCAGGAGAGATTTTTGTGTCCAGAATCTTAGCAGTTTCCTCTCCATAGCCACCTGGCCTCCAGTTCTGCCAAGTCAGCACTGGGGGCAGATTTTCAGATAAGCTGGATGGGCAGGGCCACCATTCAGTGTGAGACAAAGACCAGCTCCCTCAGGGCCTCTACACAGGGCTGAGGTAATATTCAGCTCCTAAGTGCCACCAGGGGTTTTTACAATCCATCAATGGATGCGGGCTACCATAGGGGCTGCCCTGAGAACCACTGCTGCCTGCCTGATGTGGCCTCTGCTGCCCACTGCATGAGGCCAGAGCTATGGGAAGGCCCTTCTCCCTTCCCGACCAGCTGAAAAAACCCAGTCACTGACCTTTGGCGCTTGTGGGTTGAGGGATCTGTGGACCCACTACTGCTGTGACTGGAGATTTTACCCCCAAGGTGTCCTCCTCCCAGAGTCACACCACGCTGTGGCCAATGCTGAGCTGGCCTCCATGCTCGCTCCACATCTGGTGCAACCAACGACATTTCCTATGGGTCTTTCAGGTCACCCTGGGCTGGAAATTTCCTCTACTCTGTTGTTCTCCACTTCTGCTACTCCAAAATTTGTTGAGAGTCCCTCTCTACACATATTTTATGGGCTGTGTGGGGAGACCCTGTGTATGTGTGTCTTTCTATTCCATGATCTTGGCTCCACCCCCAGAATTTTAACTAATGCAAATGAGTCATCACAAGGAGGAGGCCAAAAGGACCAAGGAATCACCTGAACTAGCAAACATTTGATTTCTCTTCCATATAAGGAGAGGAAAGGCAAGGATATCAATACAACTTATTCAAAAATAACACAGAAAGGAGTGTCAGAACACTGATGATCAGCAGTATCACCTTTATAACAGCAAAAAGAAATGGAAGCAAAACCTAGACTGCAGAAAAATTAACATGGGACCAAATAAGCTTCACCATACCCAAAGCACATTCATGAATAAAACTGGTAGTACAACAAAGAAATATAAAGTGGGACAAACTTGACAATTATATAATAATCTATTTTTATCATCAATGATTTAGGAAACATCACTCATGGATCCTATCACTTACATGAAGATCCTAGCACCTATATAGACCCTGTCCTATGTGAAAAAATGGAATTGGAACTTAGGAAGATGAAGCTGGTAACAGTATCAGGACTAGATTCAGAGCCTACACAAGGAAATCCATCCTGGGAGCAACACACTCTTGAAGGCACTGATAAATATGTCAGTGGGAGAAAGAGACCAAAATATTGGAGGAAAAAATCATGAATGATATTAATTCCCAAAAAAGGCAGCTAGAGAATATTAATAACTACCCACCCATAGGCTTGTGGGTTGCCTTTCTCATCTCTCTAAAATCTTTATGAAAATGTTCTACATGCATTTTAAGTGTATTGTTGATAAAAATGTAAGAAAGGAATAAGAAACCTTTTGCTGATGATTTTTTTATATCAGACTACATCTTGGCCCTTACATGTTTTACTGAAAGCTGCAGAAACACTGTGTTTATTGTTTGTTGAAAAGCAGCATTTGACTCAGTAGAGCAAAATAAAGTCTTAGAGGCTATCCTCCAACAAAGAACCTTGTATACAAATGTTAAGATCATGAAAGTTTCCCTGATAAATGCAATCAGACACATGACTGTTCACTATATTGTGGAAGTCTTTAAATGCCAAACTGAAGAATTTGAATTTTACACAAAATTTAACAGGAATAATTATAAAAAAGAATGGCACAGTGGAAAGAAAACAGACTTCAGAGTCAGGGAGAGCTGGGCTCAAACGTCATCTCAACATGACCCTGTATGTAGAAATAAAAAGTAGACATATCAGTTTAGCTAAATAAGAGGAAGCCTGGTACAGTGGAGTGGGACCAGACTGCAAAGAGCTTTAAATGTCCTAAATGAATTTAGGGCAAAGATAATTAGTTCAGTTTTGAACACATTCAGTTTGAGAAGCCAATATGATATTCAGTTAGAAATATCCAAGTGGTAATTACAGATGACAATTCAGGAAGTATCTGGTGCAGTATATAGAGCACCAGGCATGTGTGTGTGTGTGTGTGTGTGTGTGTGTGTGTGTGTGTGTGTGTGTGTCCTTTGTTTTGAATGGAGGGCTATGCAGATCCCCAGACTCATTTCTCCTCCAGAGCCATCTGAATCCAGTGAGCAAATATTCATCAGGATGACTGGAGATGACCCAAGATGAGACAATTGGGGTTAAGTGACTTGCCCAAGGTCACCCAGCTAGTGAGTGTCAAGTGTCTGAGGTGAAATTTGAACTCAGGTCCTGCTGACTCCTGCCCTGGTGCTCTATCCACTGCACCACCTAGCTGCCCCAAGCACCAGGCCTAGAGTCAGAAAGACTCACCTTCCCTTTCTGAGTACAAATCTGGCCTCAGATATTCACTAGCTATGTGACCCTGAGCAAGTCACTTAACCCTGTTTGCCTCAGTTTCCTCATCTGTAACATGGAGATCATAATAGCACTTACCTCCCAAGGTTTCTGAGAGCATCAAGTGAGTTAATAATTGTAGAGCACATAGCATGCTCTATTTAAATGTTGGTTGATGTTCAATTGTTTTCAGTCACGTCCAGCTCTTCATGACCTCATTGGGGTTTTCTTGGCAAAGAAACTAGAGAAGTTTGTCATTTCCTTTTCTGAGGCCAGATTTGAACTCAGGAAGATGAGTCTTCCTGACTCCAGATCCTACAGTCTATCCACTGTATCATATTTAACTGTTAGATAGTACTATTTTTATCTGCATAGAACCCATGGGTACTAATAAGATCATTTAGAGTACAGATAGAAACGTGTAGGTAAAAAGTATGAATAACTTTTTCTAGGAATTTGGCTATAAAAGGAGATATATAGGACAATAGCTTGAGGCTATGCTAAGGTCAAGTGAAGAGGGTTTTTTATGTTTCTGTTTTTGAAGAATAGGAGAGATCTGAGCATGGATAAAGAAAGAGTAAAAAATATGGAGAAAACAAGAGAGGGTGTTTTAGAAGGACTTGCCTTGATGAGAAGAAGGTCCACCTTTTCACCAGGCATACTTTATTTAGGATTAGAGCAAGGGAAGGACTGTTTTCTGATAGAAATATTATAAAGCAGGCCTAGGAAAAATGCTGAAGGAGGCTAAATCTACAGTTATGGGGAAAGGCAGAGGGGCTGAAGTAGATCACCCTAGAGCATGGGTTTTTACATCCTGTAGTCCTTGCTTAGGACCTGAGGGGCTGATTTCAATCAATCTCAAGTACTTAATCCCTTTAGGGGGGCTCACAGGTGTTTGGGGGTTCATCTGAGTTTTTTCATTTTCTCTGTGAGCAAGTCTGCTTCTCCTTTCGTCCTTTCAGTTTGTATCTCTCATTTGAAATGCCCTATATAATTTTGCAGGGATTCAAGAGAATTCCCATGTGTTGCAGGGACCCCTGGAGAGGTTTTATCTGGACCTCCAGCTAGATTGTTCTACATATTGGCAGGAATCCACTGGAGAAAAGTTATGAGTTGTTCTATGTGCTGGAGGAACTTAATGAAAAGAAATCCTAAGTCCAGTGATGGCTGGAAAAATGATATGGACCTTGAGTGAGTCCTTTAGACTGTACAGATCTGAGTGGAAAGTGAAATAGTTTTCAGTAGTCCCAAGTGTTTCATGTTTTAAGTATCAACCTGCCAGAAGGGCATTATAAGAGCAATGGACTACTGTTTCACATTTAAGTCTTTGTCAATGCATACTCATGAGTCTTTTATGTTGTAAGCATTTCCTTTATGGTGGAGGAAATAAACAGCTCTCCCATGACCAGCTTACTTTAAACATTAAATATCTTTTGAGAAGAGATCCTATAAAAATTCTTCAGAGGAAGTCCTAGCCAGGATGGGGAGCCTATAGCCCCGAGGTCATATGGGGCCCTCTTGATCCTCATGTGGGGCCCTTTGATTGAATCTAAACTTCATAGGACAAACCCCCTTAAGAAAAGGATTTGTTCTGTAAAACTTGGACTCAGTCAAAAGGCCATACCCAAGGACCTAGAAGGCCATGTGTGATCTCACAGCTGCAGGTTCCCCACCCCAGCACTAGACATATTCCCAATTTAAGCTTATTTTAGAGATTTTCAGTTCTGGAGTGGGGAGATTGCAAAAGAGTGAAAGAAAAGCCTGATCAGCGAGCTTTGGGGGACTCAAACTCCACCAGAACTGAACCCCACTTTTTTCCTTAGTACCCCTTGAATATTCATCAGAGGAAGAAGGGAATCCCCTCACCATAGGCCACAGCTCCTATTTTCCACCTCCTTTTGCTACACATCCCCTTTCTGATCCCCCACCCATCTCAGATACCAACCCTCAGTCAAATTACAAGAGCATTTCTCCTAAATGATCCCCATGAAACAATCCTGACATATGCATTAATAGGAGGCTTTGCAGTGGTGTGCTGGGGTCAGCTCTAACCAGCCCATGAAAGCCAATTGTTGAGTTTTCAGTGTGAGCCTTTATATGGAGAAAATCTTCAAACACTGCAAATCAGGATTTGATTTATTGTTTTGCTGATTTTCTTAAGGAAATAATGGAGAAAATTTTAATAATTCAGATAAAAATAAAAAATATACCTTGTATGCATTTGTTTCCCTAGGGAAAATGATTGTTCAAACACCAGCACACCTCTGCCTTTAGGGAATGAAAGATCTTGGGGATCTAGAATAATGCATCTCTAATGGTGGAATTCAAGATGAAAGGCCAGTGGAAGAGATACTTTGGAGTTAGGACTCTTTCTGTAACTTCTTGCGGTATGCCAAATAAGTGAGTGACTGCCTTGCATTATAGATTTAGAGTTGGAACGGACCTTAGAAGTCACCCGATACAATCTCTTCATTTTATAGATGATGAAACTAAAGCCCAGAGACATTAAACTTTTCCAGTCACTCATGTAATAATTAGAAGGTCAGGATTTAATCTAGTATATTTCCACCACACTGCGTATATAGCACCTATTTTCTACACATCAGTAAGGAAAAACCATTCATTCATTCACCACAATCAAAGATTTTAGAACTGGAGGAGACTTTTTTTAAACCAGCAACATCTTTTTGATTCTAGTTTTTCCTATTAACAACAAATATGTAATTATTTAAACAGGTATAACAATTAATTAATTTTAAGCAATTTTCATGAAATGTAAAGTACCTCTTAAAAGAGAACTTTCAGCCAAGTTAAGACAAAAAACTTAAAACATTTGGCTGTTTACCTTCCCCTAGAGGTTTTATTCATTAGTTTGACAAACATAATCTTTCCTACATTGCAGTTCATATCTGATTTCCTTCTTTTAAAAAGTTATTGTAGTCAAAAGTAGTCTTTTGGAAAGTCACTTAAAGAGTATCTAAATTCAGCTGAGTAAGTGATTACCAATTCAGAAGTTGTAACTTTCTTTAAAACTTCAACACAATCATTTAATGAATTTTTAACCATTAACCCAGAAAAACCAAGAGATTAGAAGGTAGAGAACTTGGGATCATCAGATTCCAGCTCTCCTATTTAATACCTTTGTGACCCTGGGCAAGTAGTTAAGACTGTGGGACTTGAAATTTTCTCATCTATAACAAGAATTAGCTGGACTAGATACGCTCTAAATTATTTTCTAATTTTAATTCTATGATCCCATGACTTTATGAAACACTTTCCCTAGCACTGAGCATAGCCTAGCACCTCATGTTTTGGGCTTTTGTGGGCCAAGTCAAGTCTCGGAAACAGCCCCAAATATTCACTCTTGGTATCACTCAGATTCTTTTTTCCCTCTGAATGTAGTTACTCTTCCTAGCTTTGGGAAGAAATTTGCAATCTTCTACTCCCCAAGAAATTGCCAAGTCAAATCATCTTCACCTGTAAAACCCATCCTCCAGTAAGTGCCAATCATACCCTTTCTCAAAAATCCTAAACAAAAGGTCATCTTCCTGTAAGTTCACCAAGGCTAACTGGCAACTTCTTTGACCAACCCTCACATACACAGATGAGAAAACTGAGGTCAGGTCATTAGCAAAGTACAGAATAAAATGGGTAGCAAGTGAACAAACCAGATTCCAATCCAGATCTTATGATTACAAATATTAAGCTCCCTCTTCCATATCACTCATTTACTTATTTAGCAAATAGCTGGCTATGGATGATCTCCTAAGGAAAAGATGCTGTCAGACTCTTGTATTTATTTTTCGTCTCTCCCATCATTTGCCTCACAGACTACTCTTTTTGTTTGCTCTTTTAACTTTTTTTCTCCTTTTTCTTCCCTATCAATCTCATCTCCTTTCTCTTTTCTTCCCCCCTTTCCTCGCACCTGCATCTTCCCCTACTCTTCATCTCTTTCCTTTCTGTCTCCTCTCTGCCCTCACAATATCCCTCTGCTAAACCTCCTCCAGCAGCTCTGGAGATGACGACTTGGAAACTGGGAACTGAGGCAAATCATCCTTTGATTGAATCCATAGCTACGCTTTACTGAGACATATTTGGAACACAAATTTGCATTAGTTTAATGTGGATAATGGAAAACAATACTTATGCTAATGAAAGAGTTAAGCAAAAGCTTTGCCAACCACACGATCTTCATTAACCAGCCTAGACAGTTGATGAGACAGTTCTAGTGGAATTAATAGTTTCATACATCTCCCAGAGTTATTGATGTCTCTTCTGATTTGTTATCCAGGGACCCCTTCTTCACTCAGAGCAGAAATACTTAACCAGTCCTTCCCTGAAAGACTTTCCTGAGGGAGTCCACTAAAGTAGAGAGTCAAAAGTATCCAGAAGCAGACAAAAATGGTAATAATTCCTGTCTTGAAATCAAGGCAGGGTCTGTCCAAATGCTCTTCACCTTTACTGTGGTTCCAACAAGACAGAAGAATCACTAGTTACGCAGCAAGACTGCATGCATTCTCACTTGTATTTCGCTTGCTGCACAGTCCCAACCCATTCTCTCTGGAAGTTTTGTGTGGAGAGAAGGACCAGATCTGTGATTTCGTTAGCATAAAGAACTCACAGGGAGAAAATTCTTTCTACCAATACCGACTGGCACCTACTCTTCAACTTTTAGTCTCATAAAGTTGCCTGGGACCCAGAGAGGTTAAGTAATTTGCAAGAGACACAGAGCTAATGGGTGTCAGAAGTGGGCTTCTTGACTCTGAGGCCAACCTCTAGTATACTGTAATAGTCTGGATAAACACAGAGCAATTAATAATTTCATGGAAATCGGGTGGTCTGGTGGATGGAAAACTGAACTTCGAGTGAGGAAGACCTGAGTTTGAATCCTGTCTCAGATGCTTACTAGTCATGTGACCTTGAACAAGTCGCTTAAACTTTTAGAGCTTCACCTGTCCCTCACCTGTAAAATGGGTTAATAAAAGCACCTGCCTCATAGGGTTGTTTCGAGATCTCATGAAACAACTTGTGAAAGGCTTTGCCAACCTTATATCGTTATATGATGTTAGATATTATTGATAGTTATTATTAATAATCATAACTTGTCGATAAGACAATATAATGTTTTTGATAATTATTAATCACTCATACTACAACAAAACTGATGACATCATTAAATGATCTGATCAGTTCCTTTCAGAAATGATTTATGATTTCACTGGCATGGGTACTCTTCTTATCAATAGGTTCTAATGTTTAGACTTAGTAGATGGTCTTTGGAACGGCCAGCATCACCCTACAGTTAACTGGATATGTAGCCTCTTCCAACTTAGCCAGGCTGAACTCCCTCTGGAGCAGTTTAAATCCATTGTCTCTCTCTCTTTCCTCTCTCTGTCGCACTCTCTTTCTCGCTCTAGCTCTGGTTCTCTCTCTGGCTCCGGCTCTCTCCATCTCTGTCTGTGTGTGTGTGTGTGTCTCACTCCGTCTCTGTCTCTCTGTCTCTCTCCCTCCCTTCCTTCCTCCTTCTTCCTCCCTCTGTGTAATAAAAAAGGTCAAGCTGACCCTAAGCACTACTGTTTGGCTGAGATTGGAATAGAAAGAATACGAACATAATATAACAGAATGGGTCAGTGTCATTCAATAGAAAATGTGAGAACTCCCTTAAAGTCTCCCCTTTACAACAAAATCTTTTCTTCCCTTGATCCTACTATACCAATGAAACTAAAATTAGGTCATTGGTCCCTAAGAGAAAAATATCATATCCCCATATTCCCTCCTTTAATCACCTCAAGCCCACACTCCATGAACGGAGTACCTCACAACCCCAGCACCAGATGCAAATATGCCAGTATTCAACCATTGATCAAAAGCGCCAAGGAATCCAGTACATTAAAGTGATTCATTAGACTTAGACATATATTACTGGAACCATTAACTACAGCCCATGGAAAACGTCATCCCTGTCATCCAATCTGATAGTTAAGTTCTGAGTTCTTTCCAGGGAATCTAGGAAGGGATGCTTTCCTCTGGGTCCTTGCAGTAAAGAAAAAGCTAGAGTCAACCAAAGCAGAAGAGCTATCAGTACCCTTCGTTGATGGATGTTTTCAGGGGATACTGCTTACCCTACTCATTATCCATTAATACTATGAATAGGAATAGCATGGCATACTAGAGTGTTAGACTTGGAATCAGAAATACCTGTGGTCAAATCCTGCCTATGATACTTAATAGCAATGACATCATGAGCCCGTCATGAACATCTTTGAGCTTCAAGCATCTTTGTAAGACTGTAAGTTATAGAGAGGTTGAGATCTTCAATGGGGGAAGGAATTTTCATACCATGTCAATTTCTAGATGAAAGAAATTACCAGTCCTTGTTGTTTGGATGTAATTCTCTGAGAACTAATAATAATTTTAAAATCTCTCTTATAAGTAAGGGAAAAAATGGGCAATAAGGGTAACATTCTGAAATACAAAGAAAGATATAACACTATTAAAATGATTAGCTCATTTTAAGCCTAGAGGGCAATATGGTGGAACCTAATATGCATTAGGGCAACTAGGTGATACAGTGGATAGAGCACTGAGTTTGGAGTCAGGAAAATCTTATTTCAAATTCTGACCTCAGACATCTATAGCTGTATGACTTTGAACAAGTCATTTAACTCCATTTGCTTCAGTTTCTCATCTGTAAAATGGGGGCACATTGGGAAATGGCAAACCACTCCAACATCTTTGCCAAGAAAACTTTGTGGGCAAAAGTCCATGGAAGTCACATAGAATGAGACATGAATGATTCAACAACAAATGACATTTATCCATTTGGTTCCATCCTCTTCAGTGTTAAGCAGTTTATTTTAGATGAAAAGTTCTGAGTTCAATCATAATTGCTCTGGGTCCCCTGTTAGGAAAATTACTAATATTTATAAAGTGGTTAGTCTTTCTGTGTAATATGAAGGGAATTATGATTTTTATGATAATCGATATGATGTGTAATGAATATACTAATAGATTAGATTTTTCAGAATTATCTCTCTTGTGAGTTGGACTCATAACGTAGTTTGAATTGATCAATCAAACCTTGACAAGGCTCACAAGCACTGGCATTCTTGTTCCTACAAAACTGAAGTGAAGCAAATCAAAGGTCATAGAACCTGTTCCCCTCAAAGAACTCTGGTCCTGTGACCCAGAAAGTAACAACCCCCAAGGACTCAAGCAATATTGCTCCCACAGGACTCCAGAATTGCTGTATTGTCTTCCACTTCTGCATCTGTCATGGGAAACTGCTCAAGCATGGGAATATATTGTTTATAACCCACCTTCCCCTCTCCCTTCCCACTTGTGATTTATGTATATACTCTCTGTCTTCACTTCAGGAAGGTGGAATTCTGATCAGGAAAATTCCCAATTTGCAAATGTTTCTCATAATGAAGCTAAGTAATTAAATGGCTACCTGATTACTGGCACTTTGTCTCTGGTCTACTATTTTGTCATTCTCATGTTAAAGACTGGCTCAGTAAAATCCTGTTAACAATAACTTTACATAAACATATATATGTATGCAAGCATGTGTGTCTATGTATGTGTGTGTGTGTAGATAGATAGTTAAATAGATAATTAACTCCTAACCTCTTTGTGGTTTAAAAAAATCAGTTCATAAAAACATTTGAATAAAAAACAGCAGATTATATTGTTCGTTTATTCTTCATTCTCAAAGAGGACCAGTATCATCAGGAAGGTGATGTCATGACTTGCAAGTGAATTGGATTTAAGTGAGGCAGAGCTATACAAAGTCATCAGTCTCACTTTCTCCTCCAGAGCCATCTGGGCAAAATATAGATCAGGATGACTAGAAATGACCGTGGAACTGGGGTAGCTAGGTGGTACAATGGATAGAGGGTCAATGGAGTACCGGCCCCAGCAGTCAGGAGGACCTGAGTTCAAATCTGACCTGACGCTTAATAGCTATGTGACTGAGCAAGTCACATGCCAATTACCACTAAATAAATAAGTATTATACTGGCTGTAGATAACGCTACGCTAGGACATACACTATGGGAGAAGAACTCAGAGAAAGAGCTGATCCTTTCTTTTTAGTTCTTTCAAACTCAATCTTCTGCTTTGAGATGCCTATAAAGCCAAAGTATGCTGAAATGTCCTGATTGTTCCAACTTCTCCAATCCAGATTTCAGAATCTCTCCTTCTGGTTCTAAAATAGCTTCTCCTTTTATAACAAATTCCTTAGGATGTGATCTAGTCTCTCCTAATGGCTTTGATTGATTCAAGAAGGTGTACAGGCCCTGTTCACATTCTAATTGTCTGATTCAATCAAAAACTATTCTCACCTAATAATGGTAATAACTTTTAAGTAGGTTGGATAACCATGGCACTCAAATGTTACAAAGAGATTGTTCTTACTAAAGCTATAGACAGCCTCTGTTTTTTCCAAAAGCCCTCATTAGTCAAACTTAGAATAGCACAGCATCTCCCTGGTTCTACTAGATTATATTGTGATTTTCCCTTCTACCTACTGGAGTGCATAGGACTTTGGGGGATTCTTGAAACACAAACTTTTTCATCCATGCTGATTTTCCACAGGAATACTCCAGCTCCTTGTAGTATGAGCCAAGAAGGGAGGAGATCCCATGGGGAAGATGATTTCTGGTGGTTTCTTACCATACTGTTGATTAAAAAGCCCCTTTCCAAGAAGTCAGTGGGAATGATCTCAATAGTATCCAAGGATGTGTACTAGGAGGCTGGCTGTTATTGCCAACCAAAAGAAACAGGCTATACTACAGTCCTCATTAGTGATTTCCTAAAATTAACTCCATTACCATGTTTGCTTTCCTTTCAAACCTTCCAATTAATTGTAATTACTGCTGAACATTAACAAGGGAGAGAGCCTGGGATACCTAAGATCTATTGTCAGCTGAAGTGCATCCCTAGATGCTCCCTTCTTCCTAGACATAGATAACACTAGCATACACCCTCATCATTTATCCAAAGTCATCCTAAACTCAAGAATCCACCTATAAGGATGGGTGGAGGAGGCAGGCAATGTGAATGCGGGAATCCTTCCCTTGTGAAGAAGGATTGTTTCATTCCTTACATGTATTTCTAGCATCTAGCAGGGAATATGGCACATAGAAAGTAATAAATAAGGGTGGAGAGGGAGGAGAGAGAGGGAGAGGGAAAGAAAAAGGGAAAGGGGGAGAGGGAGAGACAGAGAACATTTATTAAACGCTTATTATGTTGGAGCACACTAAGTTCTGAGGATGCATATAAAAGCAAACTAAACAGTTCTTACCCTAAAGGAGTTTACATTCTAAAGGGGAAAGACCAAGCAACATAAATGGACGCTGGAAATTTGGGGGATAAGGCTTGGGGAGGAGATTGCAGAAAGTGTCCTGGCACCTGCTTCTGTGGTAGAAAAGGGACAAAGGTTTATCCATGGTAAGTGTAGCGGCAGAAATATAATCCTAAATTCCAGTGGGGAAGAGATAATTCAAGATTGCAGACAAACTTGTTGACTGATTGAGCACCTGAGGGGAGAGGAGTTGCAAGGGAGAACTGGAGTTCAGAGGGCAGATGTCACTCTGTCTATGAGTACACTCCTTGTCTATTATGTTTCAGAGATTTCTTTAGGACACATGCTCCTTGAGGAGTGTGATTCTGCCTAACCTGTTTCATATAGTACTCAGCATGTCCTGGTGCTTCTGGGGGGGTTAATTTAAATACTACTACTTCAGTATATCAATGAATATATGATCTTATTCATATAAATATTCTCTCCAAAGATTCAAATTACAATCTTTTCATGCCTTCTCCTCTTGTATAGCTCCTATCTATATAATTCCTATGAAATATGTAAAATTTGTCTTCAATATCCTGCTTGTCCCTTCTACCTCCCTTTTCTTCCCTTTCAATGTCCCACCCCCACACTCCCAGAGTCCCCATACTGTCCTCTTATCTTCCGCTGGGCCTCCATGTTGGCTCCTTGTTCAGGCAGTACCCACAAAGGTCTAGAATTTCTCCTTACTGATCAAATTTTTCTGACCTATTACCTCAGAACAGCCCATGAAATGGTGCATAGTACCATCATGGTACAGAAAAAAAACCATCAGGTTAATAGTCAGAGGATCAGGGTTCAAACTCTGACTCATACTTCTGTGATCTTGGGCAAGTCACTTGACCTATTTGAGTCTCAGATTACCCAAATGCAAAATGAGGATGTTGGACCTTCCTGTTCTAAGCATATAATCCTATGAGCTTATATAACTATCTAGAAGTTAATTTGATAAAAAGTATAACTCCTCCTTCAGGGAGGTCTCTGAGAAGACTTGGTGAGACTGCTGCCAATCAGGCATTACTAAGAACTCCCCAAGTTTTTTAAGTTGTTGCCCTTTGAAGAAATTTCTGGGAGAGAAACCATGCCAAGACATAGAACAAGAGGAGGACACTGCACTGGTTTCTACCTCCTCCTCCTGGTCCCTACATTCACTCTGGGGCACTAGGTGGTGCAGTGGATAGAGCACCAGTGTAGGAGTCAGGAGGACCTGAGTTCAAATCTCACCTCAGACACCTGACACTCACTAGCTGTATGACCTTGGGGAA
>CM053771.1:150540155-150586294 GCA_028658325.1 Potorous gilbertii | reverse complement strand
CCAGTCATCCTGATGAATATCTGGTCACTGGGTTCAGATGACTCTGGAAGAGAAGTGAGACTGGTGACCTGCACAGCCCTCCCTCACCCAAAGCAAAAGTCAAGTGCAAGTCATATCATTATTTCTCTAATGGCATGGTCTTCTTTGGCAACGAAGGTCGAACACATACACATTCACCCCACTAATGCTTCTCCTACCAAGCCAGAAAGGAGCAGGGGGATTGAGCAATGCACTTGCAACAGAAAGCAAGAAAAGCAAGAGGAATGGAGGCCTCATAGTATGACAGAAAGTTCATGGAGGCAGGAAGAGACTGTAAGCCCTACCAGAGCTTGAAATACCTTGTGCTTATTTGCATTCCTAAGCTATTTGTAATTACTATTGAAGCATGTGACCATTTACAATGATTTAGTCCAAGTCATTAAGTACGTGACTCAAAACTGAGAGAAATGAAGCTAACCCAAAATGGAGAGAAGTTTTTTCTTCAGTGCTGGTTCTACTGTGGGAGAAAAAAACAAAGAATTTCTGCAATTTTAATAACATCTCTGCTTCTTCATACCCTAGACTACTTTGTGAACCTAGAAAGAGACTTAAAGAAGAGATAAGCCAGTAACAGAGATAGGTTGTAATTGATTTTTTTTGTTTCAAGTAATTACCCCCAGGTAAATAGCATGCAGCCAACCCTCAACTGGTTGCTGAAGGAATTAGTTATATCAGGCCTCTTCATCCATATTTGCATTTTAACCCAATAGAGTAGATAATTTGGAGGTTTCAGGAATCATGGAGACCATTAGAGTAGGTAGCATAGGGTCAGGGTGACCTTCTGTGGCCAGCAACACACATTCCATGTGGTGGTGGGGCAGAAGAAAGTACATTAAATCTAGAGTACACAGATTTGGGTTCAAATCTCACTCTACAAAAACAGAGATCAGGCAGAGTTTAGCCCATGCATCTCAGTTTGCTGGCCTCTGATTTAGATGACAATATTAACAGTTTTCATTTCTATAGCATTCAAGTTCTGCAAACACTTTCTTTCCTCACAGCTCTCTGAGGTAGGTATTGTGAATATCACTAGGCCCTTCTTATAGATGAGGAAAGTAAAGATCTAAGAGGTCCAATGATTTGCCCAAAGTCACACAACAAGCTGGTGTCAGAACAAGAGTCAAACCCAGTTCTCTCCTGAGTTCAAGTGTAGCTCTTTATGCATCACCACAATGCCTTGCACACCACACAGAAAGAGTGGTCTTTAAAGTTCCTTTCAGCTCTAACGTTATGGTGCTGTCTATCACCTCCTTCTCACCTGGCTGTTGTGTGTGTGTTCATCCTTCATTGCCAAAGAAGACCATGAGAACAAATGACATGACTTGCACTTGACTTTGTTTTAAGTGAGGGAGGGCTGTGCAGGTCACCAGCCTCACTTCTCCTCCAGAGCAATCTGAATCCAGTGATCAGATATTCATCAGGATGACTGGAGATGACCCAGGATGAGGCAAATGGGGTTGAGTGACTTGCCCCAAAGTCACACAGATAATGAGTGCAAAGTGTCTGAGGTGAGATTTGAACTGAGGTCCTCCTAACTCCTACACTAGTGCTCTATCCACTGCACCACCTAATTGCCCTCACCCGGCTATTGAGAGGAAAGCTTAATGTAAGTCTTTATGATGTGAACTCCTTGACAGCATAGACTAATTTTTGCCTTTCTTTGTATCCCCAGAACATAACACAACAGCTAGCACATAGAAGATGTTTGAAACTTTAGTTTGATGACTGTTAGTTGAATGAATGGAACAGCCTTGACAATACTTCTAGGGTGTTGCCAATTCCATTGGCTTGAGGCTACAATTAGAGGGGAACAAGGAATGAGGTAGAAAGGTGAGACATCAAAGCAGAAATTATGGACTTCTGAAAATCAACAGTAAGACAGGTAATAGCTGTTTGTCCTTCGTTCTTGACTTGCATGTGATTGAATTTGAGTGACGCAGTCGTGCAAAGTCATGAGCCTCACTCTAATAAAAATAGAAATGGTGATCACAAGGACATCAACTCACCCTTGCACTCCTGCACTCTAACTACCTGCTTATCTTTGCTGAGATTTCAATGGAATTAGAATTTAAGCATACCTTGAAGGACAAAGATTGCCAATTGATAATAGTGGAAAAAATTATTTCATAGTAAAATTATAATATCTGCTTATACTTATTTATTTGCATTTATTAGATCTCTTTGAGGACTAACACTTCCTGTTTTTGTATCCTTAGTACTGCGCATGAGGCCTGGAATGTGCTGTTGTTTAGTCATTTTTCAGTTGTGTCTAACTCCTCATGACCCCATTTGGAGTTTTCTTGGCAAAGATACTGGAGTGCTTCACTATTTCCTTCTCCAATTCATTTTACAGATGAAGAAACTGAGGCAAACAAGGCTAAGTGACTTACCCAGGGTCACACAGCTAGTAAGTGGCTAGGGCTAGAGTTGAACTCAGAAAGATGAGTCTTCTTGACTCCAGGACCAGCATTCTATCCATTGTGACACAAAGCTATCAAATAGTAGACACTTAATAAATATTTCTTTACTGACTGTATTTAAAGTGCATTTGCACAGATGGAAGAAAGAAAACATTCCTGGTCCTTATAGTTAATAGCAAGGCCATATGCCTTTCTTGCATGTGCTAGAGCAGAAGATGCAAAGAAGTGAGAAACTGAAGACATATGGAGAGTAGAGAGGCACCCTGTCGGTGGATGGAGTAGAGACCCCAGCAGAATCAAAGATCAGGACTGGTGGGAGTAGAGCTGGTAGTAAGAGCACTAAATTGTGAATCAAAGCTCTGGGTTCTAATCTCAACCTGTGTGACCTTGGGTAACTGACTTGGGTAAGTAACTTCTCTGTAGCCAGTTTCTTCATATATTGGATTCGATCTCTACTCTTTTTGAGCTATAAATCATATAAAATCCGAATCACAGGATTTGGGGGTTGGGAAGGACATCAATAGCTATCTGATCTAATTCTAATGAAAAAAAAATCTGTACTATATCATATGGGACAATGGACATCTAACCTCTGCTGGAAGACCTCCAAAGAAAGGGAACCCACCACCTTCCAGGACAGCCTGGTTCTTATTTTTCTCACCTTTAAAATTAGGCGATTGGGTTAGATGACCTTTACAAAGTGAGCATGCCAGGCTGACACTGAAGGACAGATAGAATTTAGGTGTGTTTAATAATAAAGATGATAACAGTAGAAACAGTAACTAGTATTTAGCCCCTTAAGGATTACAAAACACTATGAAGATGCATTTTCTTGTCTGAGAAGAGGGGAAGGCCACTTCAGACTGGTGAGAAAGTCTGATGAAATATACAAACTGGGAATGAGATGACAAATGTGGGGA
Source organism: Potorous gilbertii (assembly GCA_028658325.1). Lineage (NCBI taxonomy): Eukaryota > Metazoa > Chordata > Mammalia > Diprotodontia > Potoroidae > Potorous > Potorous gilbertii. The sequence goes on along the minus strand of CM053771.1, from coordinate 150,582,915 downwards.
CAATGGAAAGACAACGCTGCCTGGAGCCAAGGGTCCCTAGTAAGGAAAAGTGAGTGATAAGGCACCACCTGTCTGCTGGTACCAAGTCACTGAAGGTCTGGATGACTTGGCAGCCCACTAGCTGTGCCCAAGGGACCGCAAACCAGCAGATGCTTGTTCCAAATGTCCTTTCTTCATTTGCTGAGTTTAAGTCTGCTCTCTGCAAAACACTTACTTCAGTTCATACTGCAGCCCACGTGCCAAATACCCTCATTCAGCCAAAGCTGAAGTCAAGTTGGCTCTTCCCTCTGTGTGGTTCAGTCACTGGAAAATTTTATATTCATTTCTTCTTCTTCTTCATTCTTCTTCTCTCTCAATCTCTCTCTCTCCTCCCTTCTTCTTTCCCTCCCACATTCCCTCACTCCCCAAAGCATCTCCTTTCTTTCAGCCTTGGAACAAGATCAACTCTAGAGGGACTGAAAAAGCCATCCACAGGTTATTACAACGACCAAACAGCTAACAGCATCCCACTGGCATCTGCATGCCCTTCACCACACACTCTGCCTTGAAAACGACAGCTTTATTGGGTTCTAAGAAGGTCCGAACAGCCAGGTCAAAAATGGAAACTCTGACCTACTTTTCTCAAAGCATTATCCTCTCCATATTTCCCTTGGCCTGTCTCTAACTGACATGTAACTTCAGGCCTAGTTAAATGTCTAGACAAACAGACCTTCAAACTTCTGAACCTGCTCCCCTATACCTTTCTCATTACAGACATTTTAGATATGGGGAAACAGAGTCTCCATCTTTAAACTAGAAAGTAGGATAATTCTCTGGAACAAGGATAGTTAAATCCCTAGGAAAATAAGCAGTGTGTATGGGGGTCACAATCAAAGAAATATATCATAAACACCTTGCAACCAAAGACATTTTTTGTTAAAGAAAATTGGGTACAGATCAGTAATTTTATCTTTATGTGAGGAAATCCCAGCAAAGAAATGCCATTCTGCAGTGGTAATCTGGACCTGCCTGTAACTTAGCCTTGGAACTGCCTGAGGGCACAAAGAAGGATTTGAATCTAGGGTTTCTGGCTTCAGGATGAATTCTCTATCCAATAAGCCATGTAATCAACCTCTTAATATCTTTTTAATAACTGACATTAATGTAGTACTTTATGTACAGAGCATTTTATATACAAATATATCATTTGATCCTCACATGAATCCCATGACTACAGGTATAAATTATTCCCATTTTACAGATAAGAAAACTGAGAATCAGATAGACTATACAACATGGTATGGAAAAGTGTTGGACATGAGATTTACATGAAACACAGAACCTAGTACAGTATTTGCATGTAGTAGGAGCTTAATAAATATTAAATGAGAAAATGCTCTATAAAACTTTAATTCTAGGGCTCCAGCACAGGATAGACATTAGCTAAAGGAAGACCTGGGGTTTGAACTAACCACCAATTGAACCCCTTCTTTCATAAATCAGACAAAGCCACTTCTCAGGCTAAAACTAAGCCCTTGGTTTGTTTTCCTGAATTCTTTCCAACTTGAACAACAAGGCCTGAATGGAATGGAAACAGGTTCTTTAACCTCATTTTGCAGAACAATCACAAGGTTCAAAATTGATTTGGCATCTGGAATAAAGTGAAAAAGAAAGGACAGAGCATTCTCCATCTCACCACTCTGCATCTCTCCATACACTTACGTCATGGACCTTCTTTGTGTTTTAGTTATCTGTGATTTGTCTGCAAGAAATCTCACAAAAAATAGTAGAATAAAAGACATCACTAGAAAGATAGCAAGGAATCAGTAAAGAGTAGTGAATGGGACAGTCTACGATAGTCCATTGGTATCAATGCAATGTCAAGACATCTCTCTAGGAGAAAGAAGCCTGGGTATACCTTGTGCGGAGTCACACTGGATGAAATGTAGATAGGTTGCAATTTGATACCATTGCCTCTTTCCTCTTAGCTTCAGACCTTTGTGGGTAATTTTCCTCTTGGATTGGGTCTTAGGTTGGTATTTGTGGGTTTTTATGACCCTATCCTGTTCTAGGAGAACTTATTTCATCTTGTTTCTCCCCCCACTCCCATTTTTCCTAATTCTTGGGACCTCTGTGTATAGTTAGAATAGGTAATTCAAGTAATAAAAGCATAATAAAGCAGAGAGTCAGCAATAACTGTCATTCAGCCATTCACAAAATCACGAGCTTTAATCTTTCAGCCTAAACATGAATGAGAGGAGGGACCATAACCAAAAGAGCTTAAGTGACAGGCTTACTTGTCTACACATCATAGTGTCCATGCAGTCTGAGATTCACTTCACCCATCCTAGGAACTCAGTCTATTTCAACAACCATGACAAATGGCTGCTTGAAACACATGGTAGCGTGACCGTGAGCTTACCTAGCAAGCTCTAGTTACCCTATTCTACCTTTCAGCTTCTTTTGAATGTAGTACAGCAACTAGAAATCATGAGAATTGGATTTTTTCCATCCTTGGTGATTACCTCAGTTAGAAGAGTCTTGAGTTTGGGATTCTGGCATCAGTTAACCAGAGGGAAGAGGGTTACCTTAAGCAGCACTTCCTGGAGAAGATGACTACCACCAGGGTCATCCCATAAAGATCATTCACTCCCTGACCAGGAGATCTGGACTTTGTTTGCTGGCCAGGCAATGCCTGACCCACTTTGGGCTTGTGCATTGACCTGTGCTCCATGTCTGGAATTCACTCACCTCCACCTTGTAGAATTTTTAGTTTCCTTCAAAACCCAAGCATCACTTTGTATAAGAAAGCTTCCCTGACCTACCCCCTTCTCAAGTGCTATTGCCTTCCCTCCTAAAACATCCTCTTAACATTTTATATATAACTTACATATACTTAAATATGTGCATTTAATCTCCCTCTTTAGAATGTAAACTCCTAGAAGATTTCTATCCCCAGTGCTTAGCATGGTTGCTGGCACATAGGTGCTTAATAAATGCATGTTGATTGATTATTCAATACAAAATACCTGTTCAATAGGTCTGAAAATGGTCTTTACCACCCAGAACAATGTAATAGGCTACTTGAGATGTTCTGTGGTTTCTGTATTTATTCATGAGACTTTTGTATATTGTGAGTTTCTGTAATAGAGGGAATAAGAAGCTTGCCCTATAATTAATACCCTTATTGTAAACTGAGTGTCTTCTCCATAAGGGACCTGTTACACACAATTCGAAGAAACCTTAGACATGAGCCATACTTTAGCTTTATTTTAGAGACGTCCCTGAAGTTACTCGGGTGTGGGGGTAGAACCAGAGAAAGAAAATAAAAACATGACCACTCTATCTTTGGAGTCAAGTTCCCCAGAGTTAAACTTAGCCCTCTGAAAGCCCAGAGTCTCTTTTGGGGGTCCATTGGACCATAGGATACCTGCAGGACTATGCTAGAGCCAACTTGAATCAGTTTGCAAGAGTTGATAGTTAAATTTTCAGAGTGAGCATTGACATTTCTGAAATAAGCAAATTCTATAAATAAGGGTTTGATTTATTCTGTTTGTTTATTCCTAGACTAAGAAAGTGATGAAGAAAATGCTAATAAGCACATTAAGCTTAAAAGTATGTCATGTCAAGTCAAGTCATGTCACATTAAGTATGTCATGCATGCTTTTAGGAGGGTGCAGGGTGAAAAGCCAGTCATTAAACATTTACCAATATATTCCTGTATGTCCTTAAAACTGAGAAACAACATGGCATACAGTGAAAAGAATCCTGTATTTGGTGTCAAGGAACCTGAATTCACATTCAAGCTCTGCTACTTACTTCTTAGATTACTTTGGGCAAGCTATTGAACCTCTCTTGGGCTCATTTTCTTCATCTCTTTAAATATTCTCTCTAAGCACCAGTTCTCTCTTGTATAAATCAATCACTAAGCATCACCTACCATCATCCACAGTGTTAATTTCTAATCACGCAAAGACAAAATTGAAATAGCCCCTGACTTTAAGGATATTATAGTCTATTAGAAAACTAACATGTACATATATACGTATAATTAAATGTTGAACTAGATCTCCAAGGCTTCTTCTGTCTTTAAATCCTGTACCCCTATTTTAGTATCATCTTCCCTCTTAAACATATCTCTTCTTCTCAATTTCCTCTTTTGTTGAGGGTGACATTATCCATCCAGTCACCCATATTCAAAACCTTAGTCATTTATTCTCTCAATTACTCCCTCTCCATCACCTCCCCTCATCCAATCAGCTGCTAAATTTTATCCTTTCTGTCTCAAGAACATCTCCCCCATCTGTCCCTTCCTCTCCATTCACACTTACCTCTTATCACCTCTATTGTCACCTCTATTGTAATAACTTCCTAACTGGTCTAGCTGTCTCCAGGCCCTCTTCTATTCATTTCCTTCCTCCTACATGTAGAATTTAACAAGAACAAAAGGAAAGATTCAGAAAAAATTGTTCTCAGAAAAGTGAGGAGGGAGAGATCATTTTCAGCTAGGGAAAGTTGCCAAAATACTCTTCTTAACACACAGATCTCCGTGTCACCCTCTTGATCAAATACTTTCACTGAAAGCAGAATAAATACACATTCTTCCATGATGTGGCTCCAACCTACTTTCCCAGTCCAATTTTATACTATTTCCCTTATCATTTTCTATGCTGTAATCAAACTGGACCATTAATTTTTTTGGATTTTATCCTGCCCTTTGCCTCCCCCTAGTATCATGGAATCAGGTTACCTTGCTTGGAAAGTACTCCTTTCTCATCTGTAATTGTCAAAAAAAAAAAAAATTCTTCCTTCAGTGTCTAGAGTATGTGCCACCTTCTTTCCCAACATTTACCAAGAAGTTCTATCATAAGCTGCCCTAGTCAGGACTCATCTTGATTATGCCGACCAACTCTGGTATTGCTAATTAGGAAGGATTATTGATAAACTGGCAACTATCATAAAGATGAGGAAGCTGGAGAGCAGACCATCAATTTTGCAAGAACTAGATATGGAGCTGAGAAGGCTTAGGATGAATATGGCAGTTGTTCTCAAGTATTTGGAGTTGTCGTGCAGAAGAGAAAGTGGTAGAGAAAAGGTTAATGGCATAAATGACACTTAAAAGTGTATCAAGTTTGTATTTTTGGAGAATCTGTTTTTAAACATTTACCAGCAAATAGACTTGTTCTGCTTAGTCCCATAAGACAGAACTGTAAGCAATGGCTATAATTTGCAGAGAGGCAAACTTAGTCTCAATATAACAAATTCTCTAACAATTAGGGTTATCCTAAAATAGAATAGGTTTCCTTGGAAAGTAGTGAGACCTTTCCTTGTATCCCTAGAACTTAGCACAGTGCCTGGCATGGAGTAGATGTTTAATAATGTTTGTTGCCTGACTGAACTAGATAATCTTTGAGGTCCTTTATAATTTAATTCTAGGATTTCTGTTATCTCCTCAGCTACAAATGATCTCTGAGAACTTTGTCTGAATCTCTCTTTTGTCCTCATCACTTTCTATCTTGATATGCCAACATCATCTACAGACCTACCAAACTGGCCTTCTTGATGCTCTCTATACATAACACTCCATTTCCCATTTCCAGACTTTTGCACTGACTGTCTTCAATACCCAGAATGCACCCTTTCCTCCCCCCTACCTCTTAAAATTACTAGTTTCCTTCAAAGCTCAGCTTGTGCCACATTTTACATGAAACCTTTCTTAATCCATCCCCTCCAGCTATCATGCCTTTTCTGAAAAAAATTCCCCAGTATTTGCTCATTTAAGTTCGTTGAGTAGATCCTCTTTTAAATTGTTTTTGACTATGTCTTTAAGTTACTTTAATTTTCCAATATATCCCTCCCTGATCCCTCATCCAGAACTATCCCTTATAACAAAGAGCAAAAGAGAAGGCCAATATGTGTGTGTATATACATACATATATATACATATGTATATATATTTGTGTATATATATATGTATATGTGTACATATATGTTAAAGAGTAAGAACATCTACTTTCCTTACTTAAATCTAAATTAATAAACAGGAAGACTGCACCAATTTCAGTTCTAATATTTACATATCTATCTTCTCCTTGTCATCTTTGTCCATTTTTGTATGTGAGATACAATCTCAGGCATAACTTGACCTGCCAGTACAAGTAGGTTTGGGAGGATAAATGCGAATCATTTGCTACACCCTAAATATGGGTCATCCTATGACCACTGCAGATGGTAATTCTTCTATACCTTAGCAGATATTCTTCAATACTTTCTGTATGAAGAGTTTTATTACTTAGTGACTAACTTTCTGGTGATGAACCTCTCTTTCCTAGTTGTACCGATCCTCAGATAGACGTAGCACCTTTTGCAGGGTCTGTACTCAAAGTCCTTCTAGTTTACTAGGACCTATAAGAATGTACAACCATCCACTAGAATAATATTTGAGAACCCATGATGAGACATCAAATCAGGGTATCAGTGAACAGTACAACCAGTACAATAGTCATAAAACATATAGAAGAAGGAGTTTAGGTGGTTTTGACAAAGGAACTGGAGAATTAGCCTCCTCCTTCTCCTCCTCATTCCAATGTATAAGAGCAATCCAACTTCTTACATGACTGGAGCTGATACAAAGGGCCAGAACCAGGGCCTCTGAAGACCACAATTATTTCCTCAAAGAGAAATCTCAACAAAAAAGAGCTATTTCTTACTTTTTCCAATTCAAGCTGTCAGGTTCTTTTCCTTCTTCATCACCTCTGCTCCCTCCTCTCTGGTGCAGCAAATGTTAATTATATATGAAGGTTCTCTGCAACAGAAGGGGTCATAATTAATTTATGTTCAATCCATAAAAGATTTCAATGCACACTCCATTTCATTGCATCCAAGCATGCTATGATGACTAGTCTCAAGCTCATGTCAAAGACCTTGGAATCCTGCAACATGTTTTCCATACAGAGAAAATCAAGATGTTACAGGATCATAGAATTACAGAATTATAGCTGGAAAGGAACTTTGAGTCCAAACCTGTTATTTTGTAGATATTGACCAAAAATCTCTATAGAATTGACAGAAAATCTTTTTTACATTCTGACTGATAATTACTAAGTATAGTGGTAAAAGTCTACTACATTCAGAGACTTCTATTAGGAGCTATGAGAAGAGAGAAAAGGAGACACAAGAAGAGTCTGCCTTTACTGGACTATGTTCCTCATGATATTCTGAGAGAAACAATGGGAGAGATGTGAACTAAATAATGATATGATAAGGAATCTAAGGAGGCCAGCAGGTTTCTTTCCTGGCGTATAAACATACACATACACACACACACACACACACACACACACACACACACACATATATATATGCAGATGTATATATGTATGTGTGTATATGTATGTATATATAACACAAAAACAAGAATGTGCACCAGAAGGATAGATATGTGTGACCCTGCCTTCTTCACCTGATTTTTGTTGGCTATCTACCTGGGCATGGTGCCTCACAGCCTCGCTTATGCATTAAGAGTATAAAACTGCTCTTCTCAAGGAGTTCTTTAGCCCTTATATCTCAGTAATAGAAAAAGTCAGATGACCTTGAAAACGGATGGTAGCAGAAAGCAGTCTGGTGGTCACAAGACCACTGGGGACACTTTTAAAAGTAATTAGACCTCCGCAGCCCAGAGGAGAGCAGAGAGTAGAAATATAGTATCCATCAGGGAGAAGTACAGAACATCAACACAATGAAAAATGTAGAGGTAGCCTTGTCTATTCCTATCCCTTGGCCACATGAGTTATTAGAGTATGCCCGTTTACTCATGTTTTCTGGAAAAACATATTCTCTTCTCATGTACCTTTCCCCATTAATTATGTGGTAACTTTTTGGCGTTGTATATTCCATATTAAGTAACTTTTACTTGGAATTAATGTGTCCTCTAGCTGACTAGTAAAAGTAACCCACAAAGTGCCTCAAACCTTGGGTAGTACAGGTCAACAGAGTAAACGGTTTTGATGTCAGACTGGAGAATCACCAGTATAGTGTCCTGGAGATCTGTGCTTGTCTCATTCTATCATTGACTGTGTAAAGGAATAGAATGCGTGCTTATTGGATTTGCAAATGATGTAAAGCTGGGAATAATAAGTTGCACATAAGACTACTGATTAATTCTGACTGAAGTCAGTATCCTAAAAGATCTTGACAGGCTAATATACTGAACTCAATCTAATATGATGAAATGTGATAGAAATCAATGGAAATGTTTTACATTTGGGTTCAAAAACTCAACTTCAAAAGTCCATAACTGGGAATGCATGGGTACACATCAGTTTGTCTGAAAAGGTTCTGGGATTTCAGTGGAATGTAAGTTCTGTATTAGTAAATAGTGTGGTATAGTTGTCAAGAAGGAGACTGTTGTGTCAGGCAGCTCAGGACTATGGATATGATAATTTACCATACTCTGTCCTGGTCAGACAACATCCTGGAATACTGTTTTCAATTCTGGACATTACACTTTAAGGAAGACATTGATTAACTGGAAGGTATCCAAAGAAGGGCAACCAGGATCATGAAGTTGTCCAAGATAATCCTAGATAAAACTCAGTAGAAGAAACTAAGGTTGAGGGAAGACTACTTAAGGAGCATACAATAGCTATCACTAAGTATTATATTAGAAATGGAAGCAGGATTGATTTATTCTACATTTTTCCCAGTGGGTAAATATAGGAAAGTGAAAATATAGGAATGTGGAAAGTGAAAAGAGATTTAAGCTTATTATAATAAATCAATGACTACATATATATTGAGCACATGCTATATGATAGGCACTATGTTAGATGCCAAGGATACAAAGGCAAAAATGAAACAGTGTCTGTCTTCAAGGAGCCTATTCTATAAGGAGGAATACTTTCCAAAGTTAGAATTATCCCAAAATGGAATGAGCTGTTTGGGAAGGTAGAAGAAGCATCAAAATTGGGCTCATATTGACCCTTTCTAGGATGTCCCCAAAGAACATCAAAATTTGATTAATTGCTAGGTCTCAATAAAAGAGGAAAAAGACCCTCAGCTCCCAGGTGGTGCTCAGATGAATAAAAACAAGTTTTATTTAATCCAACAGAACAAATACCAAGACTGAAATGCCTGAGCTTATAAAAAGTTACTATAACCCCACCAACTCTAAGATGGGTCTCTGCCTTCCCCAAGGATGTCCAGATTGATTGTACCATCCTGAGTAGGGCCCTCCAACAAGAAGAAAGGACTTAGAGCTGCTAGAGAGACACAGAATCCATTTTCCTTTGGTGGACCTCCACTTCCCAGGAAACTATATAGTCTTCCTAATTTTTATAGTACTAACCATGCATAGAGCATCCTCATAAATAGGAAGCATTTGAGTTAATGGAGCCAAATAATTGACCCCTATGTTGAGATCTACCTTCCCCAGGAGTTTATACATATACTCCAAAACTTTAGTACCAAACTGTAGTTAAGGACCCTGTACCATAAAGTGAAGTTAAATATCCAGGCTGCTAAAAAGCCAACTTTTTTCCCACTGGTTTAGTCCACATAGTCCCTAGAACTCAACAAGTGAAAGTCAAAGTTTGGTCATGGTGGTGGTGGTTGTACTTTTTATTCCTCTTCCTCTTCTTCCTTTTGCTGTTTCTCTTCTCCTTCTCCTCCTTCTTCTTGTTCTCTTTCTTCCTTTTCCTCTTTCTCTTCTTCTTCTCCTTGTTCTTCTTCCTTTTTCTCTTCTTCTTCTTCTTCCTGTTCCTTTTTCCCTTCTTCCTTCTTATTCTTCTTTGATAGCTCCATGCTTCTTTTTTCTTGGTCCTAAAGTTCCTAACTTCAACAAGATCCTTTGCTCAGTCTAGGAACCCTTCTCTCACTCCACTGCTGCCAAGTGATGTGTCCAGCTTTGCCATGACCTCCATTTATTGCTATCCCTGGAGCCACATGGTAATGCAGATCTTCCCTCAGAAAGTCATCTTTTTTTCCCTAATAGGTCTCTCTTCCCTCCCTTTCACTCCAGATCTCCAATTTCTGTAGTCCATATGCATAGCTTCCATTTAAAGGTCAAGGTGTATTTCATGCACAAATCATGAACTTCATGGCCAATTTCATATTTAGTATTAATGCCATTTAGTATTAATGTGTTAGTATTAATATTTAGTATTAATGTATTAGTATACAATTTAGCATTAATGGGCAACAAGACCCCAGGATGAAGCAAGTTCAACAAAGTTTGACCTTTTCTAGGAAATTCCATACCTTTTCAAGACACAATACCAAGGGTCATTAACTGCAGTCCATAAACTGTCAAGGTGTTTATGCAGAGATTTCAATGGGTTCATGAACCTGGATGGGAAAAAAATTACATCTTTATTTTCACTGACCTCTAACTGCAATTTAGCATTTCCTTCAGCTATCTAAAAACATCATCCTGAGAATGGAGTCCATAGACTTCACCAAACTGCCAAAAAAAAAAAGTTCAAGAATCCCTGCATTCTAGAGATGAGGGATCCCTCCTGGAACATGCCTAGGCATTGTTGTGACAGTTTGAAGACCAGAGCAATTTCTTTCAATTTCCTCAGTCCCTGCAGAAACAAGAAGGTCCTTTCTCCATGTGTCCTATGTCCAGTCCTCAGTTGCCTATCAAACTTTACTTCACAGTCATACAAACCTCAACGTAATAGCTTCCCAGTGTTTTGCACAGGATATGTCAAGCATCCTTCATTCAGCACACCACCACTACCACCCATATGCCTGGATAAATTGTCTTAGCAGCTGTTCCCTACTTCTGTGCCCTTTCTAGATGTCTCACCTCTGCTCAGTTAATGTTATCATTGTTTGACTGCCCCTTGTAGCTTAAGGACCTACATCAATCATCCTGTCTCCTCTCTGGTGTCCTTATGTTTACTGAATTCCTGTTGCCCAATAAATTCCTTCCTTTTCCTTTACCTTTTCTATCCATTCCCACCTATCATACTGCCATCATTTGTTTTAACTACTCTTTTAAAAATTTCTATATATCTTTTCCTCCTTGATCTCTTTTTCTGCTATGCTAGGTCAGCTCAACGTGGTAGAAACAGCAATAGATTTGGAGTCCAAAGACCTGAGTTTGAATCCCCTCTATTCTACCTTCAGGCCTTAAACAAGTTATTTAAATTCTATATATTTCAGATTTTTATATGTGAAATAAGGAGATTTGGCTAGATATCCCTAAGGTCTTTTCCACTTCTAAATCCCATGATTCCTCTGCTTCCATACCCTCCTCCCTTAATTTCAAAGTCACTCCTAATAAGCCCATGTTTCTTAGCATCACTTTCTTTTCAGTACCAACAACTGCACATTAAAACACTATTTTTATATCTCAGAACTTTGTAAGCTGTAAATACTTGCTAGCAAATAATTTGATTCAATCTAACAAATCATTCATATTTGAGGGGGAAAGTTTTCTTTTCAAGAGAAACAGGGTCCTTATGATTGCAAATTCATAGTAGGATATACTAATCATACCAGATGAAATACATAAAATAGGCAGAAGATGGTACTTGAGCTAAGTGCTGAGGGAAGGGAAGGACTCTGTGAAGTAAGGAGGGACTGCATTCCAGGCATGGGCAACAGCTAGTGCAAAGTGAGATGGAATGTTATGTGTAAGGAATAAAGAGAAGTTAGTTTGAGTGGATAATGGCCAACATTTATATAGCATTTTAACATTTACAGAGTGCTTTATATATATTAATTCTTTTGAATTTCACAATAACTCTGAAAGGTAAGGGCTGTTATTATACTCATTTTACAGATGAGGAAAGTGAGGCTTAGAGAAGTTTAGGGAATTGCCCATGGTTATACAGATAGTAGCTGATGCAAAATTTGAATTCAGGTCTTCCTGACTTCAGGTTACTCCCTCTATCTACTGTATCACTTACCTGCCTCAGTCACAGTGAGCAGGATAGGGAGTGATGTCCAATGAAGCTGAAAAGAAGATTGTGTAGGATTTTAAAATGTTAACAGAGGAGGTCATATTTCATCCTAGAGATAATAGGAAGCCACTAGAGTAGTTGAGTAGGGGAATTACATGGTCAAATCTGCACTTAAGGTAGATGACTTTGGCAGCTGTGTAGAGTATGGAATGAAGTGCTAAAATAACTAATCAATTGAGGAATGACTAAACAAATTGTGGTATACAATTGTGATGGAATACTAATGTGTTATAAGAAATAATAAGTTTATTGATTTTAGAAAAACATAGATAAACTTGAACAAAATAATGAAGACCAAAATGAACAGAAACAAAAGAAGGTTGTATATAGTAACAGCAATATTGTTTTAAGAATAACTTTGAGTGACTAAGTCATTTTGACTATGATAAATACCCAAATTAACTACAAAGGAAATATGAAGAAAGATGTTATCTGCATCCAGAGAAAGAACAGACAAGGAGAAGTATGTGTAGAATGATTTTACATATATATATATATATATATTATATATATATATATATATATATATATAGTAGGTATAATGTACACATGTGTATGTCTAATGGTAGCTATCTCAAGGGTGGGGGTGGGGAGAAAAAAATGGAAAAAAAGGTTACATGATAATTTTGTTGTGTATTTAAAAGGAATAGTAAGTTGTTCATAATGGATTTGCAATCATCTTTTTTTTTATTCTACAATGTTATGGCAATGTCTGCTTTATTTCATAAATTAAAAATAAAATAAATAAAATTTTAAAAATCTAGTCAAGTGGTAAAGAGGGCCTGAACTAACAACATGAATGGAGAGAAGATGTCATATGTAAGAGATATTTTGGAGGTAGAAATAGCTAATTTGGCAATTGATTTGACGTGGAGTGAGGAAGGAGAAATCTAGGACAATGCCAAGGTCACAAACCTGAGAGACTAGAACAAAAATATAGATTAGATAAAATGACAAAAGTTTGGGAGAGGGGAAAATTTAGGGAGAAAGATAATGAATTCAGATTTGGACATGTTTGATTAGAGAAATCTTTGAGATATCCAGTTGGAAATAGCCATTAAGCAATTGGTATGTAAGACTAAAATCTAGGGGAGTGACTAGGTCTAGATCTATATCTATGAAATCACAGGCTCAGTTCCCATCTCTTGGCTTTGTACGCATTGGGACATCCTTGTCATAGGTAGGAAAAGTAGAGAGTCCCTCAATATTTCAGGACAGAATTGAGACAAGAAACCTGATCCCTCCAAAACCAGGTGTCAGTAATAGCTTCTAGCCTCCAGATATATGAGAATATCACATAGGGTGTTTCACTTACTGTAAAGATCCTACATAAATGGCATCAGTCAGAGAATGACAAAATGAGGGAAGAATGCAATGTTTACGAATGTAAGATCTTTCAAGGCAAAGACCTATGTCACTTTTGTTTTTGTGTCTCAGACACCAAGCTCAAGGCCCAGCACATACTAGACACTCATTGAATGCTTGTTGTCCTCTCTTCTTTATAATCTAGGTACACAGGAGCTGAAGGGGTGAAGGGAGCTGATAGAAAACGAGATGGTCTAGAGGGTAGAGAGATGGATCTGGAGGTGAGGAACACCTGATTTCATATCTGGTCACAGACCCTTACTAGCTGTGTTATCCTGTACAAATTACTTAACCTCCATCTGTCTCAGTTTCCTTAACTGTAAAATAGGGTTAACAATAGCACCTATACCATATCTGACCCTGTGAGGATCAAGTGAGATAATATGCATAAAGCACTTAACAAAATTTACAACACTATATAAATTCTTGCTGTTGTTGTAGGTGGAGGAATATGAGTGTAGAACAAATCTTAGTTAACATTAGCTTTGCTGAACTGTTTTTTTTATGTCTTTTTATTCTTTTTTACAAAAGAATTAAAAGGGGGGTCGGAAATGCCATGTGAATTTAGGGCATCCTTGATGAGGGTATTAGTAAAGCACAATCAATCAATAAGAAAGCATTTATCAGGAACCTACTGTGCCAGGAAAAGCTACTCTCAAAGAGCTTATATTCAATTGGAAGAGGCAACATGTACACAACTATATCTATCTGTAGCTATATAAATATATGTGTATGTATCTATGTAGGGAGAGAGGAGAGAGAGGGAGAGAAGGAGAGAAAGAGAGAGAGAGAACTTACATAAAATGAAAAAGGTAATTGTGTGGAGGGGAAGGGCAGCTGGGGGAGGAAAGGCATCCAAAGAAGCTTCATTTAGAAGGTGTATCTTGAGTGGGGGTTTGAAGAAAATAAAGTATTCTAAAAGGTGGAGGGGAAATGGACACACATTGGAGGAATGAGGATCAGTCAACCCAAAGGTCCTGAAATAGGAGATTTGAGATACTGTAAAAAAGGTAGTTTAGATTGTAAAGTGTGGAATGGGGGGGTAAGAAAGGAAGAAGGAAAAACATTTAAGTGCCTACTTTGTGCTAGGCACTACACTAAGAGCTTTATAAATATCTCATAACCATGTTGCAAGGTAGGTAATTTCATTAGCCCATTTTACAGTTGAGGAAACGGAGGCAGATGAAAGTTAAGTAATTTGGCTATAGTCACACAACTATTAAGTATTTGAAATCAGATTTGAACTCAAGTCTTCCTAACTCCAGGCTCAGCATTCTCTCCACTGCTCCAACTTCATATAGGGAGGCTTCTGACACTGAGTAAGGAAACATGGGCAGACTCGCATTTTAGGAAAAATCACTTGGGTGGCTGTGTGAAGAATGGATCAGAGATGGTACAGGAGGGAAACTCATTAGCAGGCTATTTCATTTTTCCAGGTTAGAGGTGATGAGGACTTGAAATAAGCTAGAGATAAGGGGATGGATGGGAGATATATTGTGGAAATATAAATAACATGATTTGGCCATCAATTGATTATCCCTGTAAGATGAGGGAGGGTATGAAGTCAAGGACAACTTTAATGCTGTACACATTGCTGACTGGAAGGATACTGATACCCTCAATAGAAGTAAGAAAATTTGGAAGGGGTATGAGTTTGGAAGAAAAGATGATGAATTTTGTTTTCAGCTTGTGGAGATTGAGACTAGGGGACAAAATATCTAGTAGGCAATGCAACTGGAGAATGGGAAATGCAATAAAGAATCAACTAGGGATATAAGGGCTCAGTGGAGATTAGATAGGAGATAGCGAGGGGGTTAAGTGGAGGGCTGGACCTGGAGTCAGGAAGCTCTAAATTCAAGTCTAGCTCACACTAGCTGTGTGACTGTGGGCAAGACACTTAACCTCTGTTTGCCTCAATCCACTAAAGAAGGAAAAGGCAAAGCACTCCAGTATCTTTGCAAAGAAAATTCTATAAAGGGTCACTAAGACTCAGACACAACTGAACAAGAAGAGATTAGATAACAGAAATTTTCAACAAATAGCTCAGTTTTCTGATTTCTTCCAACTTTACTCATCAGCATCTGGGTAACAACAGTGGAGGTAAATGATGATTGCAATCCTTGGTTGGGTTTTGGCAAGGCATAAGCACTGAGAGGATGGAGGAAATGGTGGGTGGGGCAGGTAATTTCAGAGCAGAGGACAGTGCAGAATTGATGAGATTGATTGATCGTAAGGTTGAGACTGGGAAAGGAGGAAAGTGAGATTAGAACAGGGGCAATAACTTGGGACAATACTGAAAAGAGAGATTAAAGAAATAGGTGTAGAAGGTATAGCAGGGATAAATTTATTGAAAGGATGTGAAAAATCCATTTTGTTTAAGCCTCCATCTTATTACTGAGTAGTTGCTACACCAGCTGTTTTTCCGTAATATAAGCACTTGTTGATACAGTTTGACATGTAGTTTTTCTCCTACCCAGCTGTACTCATTCAGACTGGACTCCTTCATGCCCCTGTACGAAGTAGCTTCCCTCTACATCCCTTTTCAGAGTTTCCTTTTGTATATTGTCTTCCCTTATTAGACTGTAAGTTCCTTGAGGGTATGGACTATCTTTTTCATATTTGTATTGCCAAAACTTCATATAGTGCCTGGTACATAAAAGATACTTTAATAAATGATTGGCAGGCTAGAAATTACACATGTATCCCCCAAATTGGGTAAATTATTACAAATGTGAGTATGGCCTAAATTGGTAAACAACTGCTAATAACAAAAGTGTTTGAAATCTGGTAAACAACTAATAAACATTTGCTAATGATATTAGGAGACTAAAGCTTTGATTGATCCTTTTAGTATAAGCCTAGGTAATCAGTCACCAATCAGAACTCAGGTATAATTTGTAAATGTTCCTAAACAGAACCCTAAAAATCCACAGGAAGCCCTAACCATGATATTAGCCTGATCCTGGGTTGAGACTAGGACAGACTCTTGCCTTCCTACATAATGGAAATCCAACAATCCCATGTTCAATTGAGAGCAATGCTGATTGATGGAGTCTTGTCAGAATGCCACTTGGAAGGGAGACATACAGCCTCCAGCTGGGCAGAGAGGGCACATTGTTGTGAATACTGATAGGAGACACATTTGCTAGGAGCTTCAGGAATCAGGTATGTGGTTTCCTTCTAGAGGGGTTGGTGTTTTTATTGTTGAATAGTCAATCAATTTTGATTGCATGCATTGATGAATGTAAGTCTTCTAAGTGTATCATTGGTACTCATTAGCATACATAACAGTAAATCGGTTTTATGCATGCACAAGATGAGTAAAGCATAAGGAGAGATGGGATGAAAGGAGGTTATCATAGGATAAAGAAATTTTAAAGTTTTTTTTATCATTGAATTGGAATGTTTATAGTTAATGATAAGATCAAGAACTTTCAGAGAAAGACATTCCTATGTGTAATTGAGGAGGAGAGGAGGAACAGATGATGAAAGTTGAAGAGATCAAGGAATTGGGAAAAGAAAGTGTTTAAATTAAATTAACATTAATGTTGTATATTGGTTATATGCATGGATACGTGTATGTATGTTAGTGTAAAAGCAGGAAGTGGGATGGAAAAGGAGACTGTAAGACAGATACTAAATTCCTTGAGAAAAGGGTAAGGATATCCTGGGGTCAATAGAAAAATGTGTTCACTACTATGATGGAAGAGATTCAGTGAAGAGTCTGAATGAAAGTTAGATTGCCTTTGGGAAATTATAAAGCTCCATCTCTGTGAATGGTCAAGTATTCCAGATGTTCCTGATTGCTCTGATGATATTGTGATGGAGACATCAAACCTTAGAGCATGGCAAAGCCTCCTTCCTAGAAAATATCTGGAACCACTCAAAATAATTTAGCTAAACCATCTACACAAGAAAGAACATGTGGATGAAGGTGACCTATTGCCCAGATTATAAAATATTTTGTAATGGACATTCTATCAGCTATCTGGGGCCAGTTGGGAGGGACAAGTCAGGTCCCAGGAGTTGAACAGAAGAAGGAGAATAGACTGGATTGCCTGTAGGAAATTATAAAAACTCTTCTTTAATGGCCCTAGTGTTTCTGTGTATGAATTCCTTCCCCGGAATTTCTCAGAAAATTGATGTTTTTTCTAAATCCCAAGGAAAAATTAGTTGATAAATGAGGGAAAAGTATGAGAATTCTCCTGAGACAATTAAAAGTTAACAATCAACAAAGAGACATGACTGATTTGAAGAAATTCACCGACATGTCGGAAGCAAGAGCAAGAAATGCTGAAATACAAAGTTGAAAGGTTAAGGTCAACATTTCTGGGGATCAGCACGGGCGAGAAGTGGTCACGATTTAATTAGTCCTGTTTGTGGCTGTTGTTATGCTATCAGTGTATGTTCATGGCCTTGTCTTCTGCTAACAGTGAGTCATTCTTGCAAATAAAAATAAGTATTAATAAGTTTATGCAAATAATATACTTTATACAAATCGCTTGAGTGGTGTTCCAAGAAATAGCAAGTTTTGGAAGCAAAATAAGTCTGTAAATTGGCAATTTCAACACATATTTCTGTGTCGTAGTGTTAACTGTGCTAGGAGATCTAAATTTTACAGTACGCAAATACTCCCCAGCACTGTTCCCTGGTGTTTTGCAGCATTTAAATATGTTATAGGCTATAATTCATTGTGAATACTATTACACTAAATATTTATTTCCTTAACAAATTGTTTTAGATATCCAGAGTAATATTAATGAATATGAAAAATATCGTAAGTATTTTAGGAAAGATCAAGGAGATCAGTCGGCTTGTTTCCAAATATACTTTTACTCATTGTCACAATTTATTTGTTCATAATAATAATAAAATACATTTACAATTGTATCTTTTTAATAGAAAATCTCTGGAATTTTTAGTATAACTCTACCACACAAATGATTTGTTGTTATTATGGTCCATCATTATTTTTAAAACAAATAAACTGTTGTAAAAAAAATACAGAATATCTCATAACTTCAAAAATTTAAGAAAATTCCCAGGAACGGTAATTTCTTTTTCCTAAATTTTGAAAATTCATATGCTACAAATTTGGAAACACTGGCTACCCCCAAAGTCTTTATGGATTATTTCCTATTTATCCTGTACATAACTTGCTTGGGCACAGTTCTTTACGTGTCTCACCCATTAGATTGTGTGCTCCTCCAAAGCAGAGGTTTTTTTTAGTTTTTGTTTGGTTTTTTTTTGCCTTTCTTTGTATCCCCAGATTTTAACACAGTGCCTGGCACATAATAGTTGTTTAATAAATGTTTATTGACTGATAAACCTCATCTTTGTATACCAGCATTCTACCAGTGTGCTGTATGGCAAGGAGATAAAGAATACAACATTCTTAGAAGAATTAAAATTGAATATCACACAGAGGACAAGGGAGAAGCATATGGGGCTGGTGAAAAGGCATCCAAATGAGAAACTTGAAAGAACAGAAGTAAAAGATGTCATCCTGGAACTGTGTGTTAGGAACAAAAGTTGGGCTGGTCATCTAGAAAGAATAAGGAAAGACAGGTGGGCAGCAAGGCAGAATTAACACAACATGAGGAGAAATAAAAGACTTCCAGCACATTGGACAGAGAACCCCATGGCAAATTTGAAAAGACACGGACCAGAGACATACAGGTTGCAATTTGCATTGTTGAAAGGAATAGATCCTATATTCAATCAATAAACATTTGTTAAGTGCCTACTGAATGCTGTCTACTGTTCTAAGAGTTGGCAATAAAAAAAAAAGGCAAAAGACAGTCCCTTTCCTCAAAGCCCCATTTGAGCAACTCACAGTTACAAGGACTGTCTCTCTAGGTGAGTGTGGGGACAAGGGTGTATTCAGAAATGAAGGTAATGCAAAAACAAAATGCCAATACAAATTTAAAGTGAAAATAAATAAACCCTCATTGATTCATTGAGAATATTTACAAGTTCTAGTAAGCCTGCTTTGGGTTGACTTTTCATGATCTAGTTTTTTACTTGCCCAGTTCCTATTCACAAAGATGGCTGTTTCAATAGCTAGCAGGGTTACAAAAAGAGTGAAATGAGAGCTACAGTCCAACCAGCACTGAGCTCTAGGTCTTGACCCTCTATGGGGTGCTGAAAGATTTGGCAGCAGTAAAAGGTTTCTGAATGTACAACAAACAAAATCCAACATGTAATGAATTTGAGGTATTTCTGGCAGGATTTGCCCATGGTGCATAATGCAACTTCACTGCAGCCTTGATTCTAAACACAAAGCATGCTCACTTTGCACTGCACATGCCATCATGCCACACAATGCCAATAAACACAGCCAAAATGTGAAAATGGGTCACAGTTGTTAAAAGTTTAAGAAGCCCTGCAAGCCACCACAAGAGAAGACCACCGAGAGGGTCTTCAGGTTGGGCCAACTCCTAATTAGCACAGAGAAACTTTGGGAGAAAAAGGAAATGGTCGTTTTGCAAACTGATAAAACAAGGATGTACAGTGCCACACTGGCACACCTATAACCTCCCATCATCTCTCTCCCAACAATGAGGAGACGTAGCTATAATCAGCCACTGGGTACTTTTGGTCATAGTTCTGCAGCTGAAACTTACTTGCTTTTGCCTCTAATTCTCATTGAATTTTTGCTTTGATGCTTAGACAATCTCATCAGTATGGGAACTTCCTTCACCACTGCAGATAACATTTCTGTACCTTTTCACTGTCTGCAATTTTTTCCCACATTTTGACATAGATTGTCTTCCTAATATCCCTGAGACATTCCTCAAAAATTAGGAGAAAATGTGGTTCAATTGCATAATTCAACACTTGGGTTGTCCATGTGCTGTCCCTTTATATCACTATATGACTGGTCACTTTGTTTTCTGGTCATACATGTCCTAGTTAATGTCTTTTATGGTACTTACTACATGTACGTCATGATTAGTAACATACTTCAGTCATATCATGAATCCCCATTACAGTGTTGAGCCTTCAGATATCATGGTGCTCACATTCCATTGGAAGATACCTCAGTGATTATCCAGTCCAATGCCTACATAAAGCATGAGTCCTCTTCACATCACTACTAACAAGTGGTTATCCAGTCTACATAAAGACCTTTAATGACCGTAAATGTACTGCTTCTAGAAAGGAAATGTAATGTAGAAACAGCATGCCTGGATTTGACCTGGGTTCAAATCTTAGCTCTGTTATTGTGCTTACTACTTGTGTGATCTTAGACAGGACATTTAAATTCTCTGGGCCTCGGTTGCCTTATTTGTAGAATAAGAAGGTTGGACTAACTGATCTCTAAGGCCTCTTACTCCTCTAAATTCTATTATCCTCTGGCACTAGCCCATTCTTCTTTTGGACAGTTCTAATTGCTAGGTTTTTTCTAATATTGAGTTGAAATCTGCCTCCTTGCAATGTCTACCCATTAATCCTGGCTGTATTTTCCAGGGCTGAACAGAACAGTTCTTATCTTTATCCCACATGAGAACCCTTGAGGTTTGAAGGCAGCTACCATGTGCCCTAGAAGTCTCTCCTCTCCAAACTAAACAACTTTAGTTCCTCCAACCAATCCTCTTATGGCATGGTATATAGACTCTCCTTCCTGTCCAATTCACCTCCTTTTGGAAACACTCCGATTTGTTAATTTCTCTGTTCAAGTGTGATGTCCAGAATAGAACATATATCACTCTAGATGTGGTCTGAGAGAGTATAGTGGGACTGTCATCAAATTTCTATTATTGCAGCCTGAGATCACACTAGTGTTTTGGTTTTTTTTTTTGGCTTACTCATCCCACTACTGATGTATTAAGATTATAGTTGATGAAGAAAGCCCACCTAGACTTTTTTTTACATGAACTGCTTTCTAGCCACATCCCTCATTCCTGTACTTGTACAGTAGGTTTTTCTTTCTTTCTTTCTTTCTTTCTTTTTTTTTTTTTTTACCACAGGTAGAGTTATGCATTTATCCCTAGTCAATTCCATCTTATTTGCTTCAGCCTACTGTTCGACCTGTCAAGATTTTTTTTCCTATCCCAATTCTGTCATTCACCTATTAGTTATCATTCCCAGCTCGTTGTTATCTGCAAACTTGATAAGCACGACATCTAAGAAATTCCTTTAAAATGTTGGTTATAATCAAGACAAGGACAAAGCATTCTAGCCAGTATATCACTAGAGACATCCCTCCGTGCATTAAGTAATGTTCTTTGAATTCTTTTAGTCATCCAGTTTAACACTCTTATCTAGTTGTTTCTCCATATTTTCCACCAGGACATTATAAGAAATTTTGTCAAAATGTTTTGCTGAAATCCAGATATACTATATGTGTGGCATTTTCCTAGTCTATGAGTTGAGCAATTTTTTTAAAGTTCGTCCATCATTCACTCTTAATGAATTCATACTTGTTCATAATAACCACAACTTATTAAGTACTAATAAGTCATCCCTTTAATAACTCATTATAAAAATTTACCAGGAATTGGTAGGCTGTTGTTTGAAGTAATCACCTCTTCCCCTTGATGAAATTGACAATTTATTTCTCTCCAGTCCTAAGAGAGGTCTTCTGTTTATCACAATCTATCAGGGTGCTGTTGTCTACTGACCTCGATCATATCCTCCTTTCCTCAATGAGTTCAGTGACTGTATCACAATCTTTGTCTCCTTTCCAATTCCTACCCTCATATTAGGGAATTTTAACATGCAAATTGATACTCCTTCAAATACCCTGACCTTATAATTCCTCATTTTGCTCATTTCCCATGACCTGCTCCTTCACCCTCCCACAGCTACACATAGAAATGCTCACACTCTTCATGGTGCCATCACCCATACCTACTCCACATCCATGTTTGTGAATTCTGAAATTCCTTTATCTTATTGTAATCTCTTTTGTTATACCTCTCTTTCTGTCTTCTAATTCTAAAGTTTTTCTTCAGCCACATAATCTTCTTTAAACCCTCAACCCCTCAGTTCTTTCTCAGACCATCAACTCTGCACTGGCTACACTTTCTTCCCTTCCCCATCTTGACTCCTGGGTAAACCAGATCAACTCTACTCTGTCCTCATCTCTCAAAACCCTCATCCCCTTATATTGTCACTGATCCTTCCCCTGCCCAGCCTCAGTCTTGAATTATTCCTGCCATCTACTGCCTTCCTTCCTACTCATCTGCTGCTGAATGGAACTGGGGGAAAAATGACTAAATTATGCCAACTGGATCTACTACAAGTTTTTTTAAAATATAATCTTAATTGTGCTCTCACTACAGCAAGGTAATTCTTTTATTTCATCTTTTTCATTTTCCCACTTACCATAGTGACTTGAAGAAGCTAGGTAACACACTGAGCCTGGAATCAGGAAGACCTGAATTCAAATCTGCCTTCAGACTATCTGTGTGACCATCAAGTCACTTAACTGCTGTCTGCCTCAGTTTCCTCAATTGTCAGATGAGAATAATAATAGATATCAAATAATAGAGTCAAATGAGATTATTTTTGTAAAGCACTTAGTATAGTGCCTGGCACATAGTAGGGGTTTAATAAATGCTTTCTTCCTTCCAACCTTTACATCCTTCCTCAAACTTCCCATATCCCTACCTTTTCAATTGAAAATTTTGCCCCAAATGTTTCACTGAAAATACTGAGGCAATTTCCAGAGAGCTCTTTCTTCTTCCCTGTTTCTCATCTTACATTACTCTGATGCCTTCTGCCACTGTCTGCTCCTTCACTGGTTTCAGATGAAGAGATGACCCTTCTCCTTGACAAAGTAAACCTTTCTACATGCAGTAATCCCATTCCATTCTGTCTTCTCCAGCAGATCACCCTCTCTATCATTCCAACTCTCTTACTTCAAATTTTCTCTCTCTACCAGCTATTTCCCTACTACTTACAATCATGTTCTTATCTCTGCTATTGTCAAAAAAATCCTCACTTGATCCGTTCAACCCCAGTAGATACTGTTTCATATCTTTTTTCCCTTTTGTGATTTAACTCTTTGAAAATGTGGTCTACAATAGATGCCTCTACTTCCTTTCTTCTCACCATCTTCTAAAGTCTTTACAATCTCATTTCAGACCTCATCCACTTTAAACTGCTCTCACAAGTTGCTATCAATAATTTCGTAATCACCAAATCTAATGGTCTTTTCTCAGTCCTTATCCTCTTGATCTCTTTGATGCCTTTAGTACTGTCAGCACTCTCTTTTCCTTGATACTTCCTTCTCTCTAGGTTTTACCAACACTGCTCTCTCTTGATTCTCCTCTTACCTTACTGACAACTCCTTTGTCTCTTTTGCTGGATCTTCATCCATGCCATGCCTACTAACTGTGGGTGTGGGTGTCCCCCATGACTCTATCCTAAGTCCTCTTTTCTTTTTCATCTATACTATTTCATTGGATGATCTTATCAGTTCTCTTGTTTTCAAATATCAGATCTATATAGATGACTCTCAGATCTAACCTAAGCTCTCTTTTAACCTTCAGATTTGCATCTCCAACTGCCTAATGAATATCTCAAATTGGCAGTCTTACAGGTACCCTAAACTCAACATATCGAAAACCGAATTTATTGTGCTTGCTCCCCACACCCGCTCCTTTTCTAAACTTCCATAATACTGTTGATGGCTCCACTAGCTCCCCAGTCACCCAGGCTCACAACCCAGGTGTCAATTCAACTCTTCACTCTCTCACTTTACATATCCAACCAATTCTCAAGACCTGTCCATTTTACCTTCACAACATCTCTTGCATATGCCTGCTTCTACCCTTTGACACTGACACCGCCCTAAAGCAGGCCTTCATCTTCTCATGCCTAGACTATTTCAACAGCCTGGTTGGTCTCTTTGACACATCTTTTCCCACTCCAGTTCATCCTCCACTCAGTTCTCAAATTGACCTTTCCAAAACTCAGGTCTCATTATATCACCTCCCTATTCAATAAACTCCAGTGGCTCCCTGTCATCTCCCTGTTCAAAACTAAGGTTCTGTTTGGCTTTTAACAACTTTCACAACCTGGCCCCTTTCTCCCTTTTCAGTCTCCTTGCACCTTGTTTTCACCATCTATTTTTTGATCTAATGACACTGACCTACTTGGTGTTTCTTGAACAAGACATTCTTTCTCCCCAAAGTATTTTCACTGACTGCCCCACCACCCAAATCCGAATTCTCTTTCTCCTTATCTCTACCTCCTACCTTCCCTGAAATCTCACTTTCTACAAGTTAGTCCTCTTATATCTTAGTGCCTTTTCCCTGAAACAACCACCAATTTAACTTGTGCATGTACACACCTACACACACAGAGGTGTGTTATATCTTGTTTAGACACAGTTGTGTGTGTCTTACCATAAACTCCTTGAAAACAAGGGCTATTCTTTTGCCTTTTCTTATATCCTCAGCACCTAGCATAGTGCCTATGTTATAGTAGGTGCTTAAAAAATGCTAGCTGAGTGAGTAACTGACTCAGAAGTCACATTTGGAAATTATCTTAATATAGTGCTACAGTATTGCCAGCAGCAAGTGAATTGATTTCATTGAGAACAAACTAGGTGCCCTCTTGTTATCATTTATCTTGAGTTTAATCTGCTTGTTAGCCATTTTTGTTCTAGCCTTTCTAATCAAGCTATTAGTTTTTCATTTTACAGATTAGATAAGCCGGAATTCCTGAAAGTTTAGGTGACCTTCCAAAGGCTTTTCAGTGGTAAAATCAAGATTAAAAAATCAGAAAATTGAGTATTAGTCTTTTGAGTCTGGAATCGTATTCCTATGACTATGAGCAGATTGAGAGGCCCCCACCTTGATTTGAGAAGGGGAATATGGGGGTGAAAATCCAGACCTGTAATTCCATGGATGAAGGGAAATCCTACTGTGGAAACTCCATTCACCAATGCAGATGAACAATTCATCTATAACTTATAGTCTGAGGTCTGAAATGACTTATGCCCATTTACATGGCTAATATGTCAGAGGCAGCATTTGAATCTAGATCTTCCTGACTTCAAGGCCCAAATTCTTTCCACTATCCCCATCTACCCTCCATATCAAGTCCAGGAAAAGTACATCTTTCCCTACTCCATCTCATCTTAGACTGGACACCTAACTTCTAATCCACATCCCATTCCACCTTACTCCCTCGGTTTCCAGCATCTTTAGCATCTTTGTACCCATTTTTTAGAAAATCCAAGGCAAAGAGAAGAGGGGAAGCCTCAAGATAAAGGAGCTCACTGCATAAAGTTGCTCTTTGGAAGAGAAAGAAATTCCATCCATCAATCCTGATGAAGGGAGGCTCTTGTGAAAAAACGGTCACAGCTTCCAGATGGTCTAGCTGCCCATTTTTCAAGAAGAGGAAGAGGGAACCCTTGCCAGAGTGAGATAAGGGAGCAATTCACACAATGGCCCTGGCCGTTCATTACCTGTGAGGCCAATATCAGAGACCCATCCATCCTTCGAAAGCCACAAGCAGAGCTTGCGGGTGTCATTCACTCTTAGCTAGGCCCTTTGACTTCTCACAAATCACTCAGCTCCTGGTTCTAAAAACTCAGCACCAAGGAGAGCAGGTGAGCAGTGGCAGACTAGGAGGAGCCTGGGGAAAGAGATTGAACCAAGGCCTAAATGTGATGAATAGGAGCCAGGGAGAAATGCTATAAAGTACTCAGATACTCTGATCTCAAGGATACCATTGTTCAGCGTGTAGAAAAGAGAGATCGTGTTGTCTGATGGGTAGATGGTCAACTTTAAGATCCAGGAAAACAAATTTTCAAGTCCTAGTGTTGACATATTTCAGATATGTGACCACTGGTAAATCATTTAACTTCTCAGCCCCAGTTCCCTACCTCCAGCAACACTTGGCAAGACCTTAAGGTATTTCTAGATCTGCTTTGGTGGAAGAAGTTTCTACAGTTAGTTCCCAACACCAAAATCACAACTCCAGAATGGAGAGAGGAGAGAGAGAGGGGGGAAGGAGGGGGAGGAGAAAGACAACTAATGATTGATGCTGGAAACAGCACCTACCTGGGAGGCTTGAACTCAAGCCACCTCTCTTACTTGGTGAGTGACCTTGTACAAATCATTTCACTTCTAATTATCACATTGAGCTGTTGTGAAGAGCCAATGACCTAATAAATGTAAAGCATCTTGTAACTGTAATTTCTATGTAAATTCTAGTTATTGTTAATAATAAATTGATATTGATAATGATATAATTTTGTTATTAACAATGAAATAGGGCAGAGGTTCATTGAATCACTGAACAAGAGCAATTCTGAGGCATTTTTAAGCCTATGGCAAAGCAGGATTCCATAACCTCTTCCCATAGTTTCAGGGCTCATAGAATATATCATGTAATGGGGTCTATTAGAGTATGCTCAAAGGGAAGAACACAGAGCCCCACCATGGGGGCTTGTTGTGGGTATGCCCAGATTGCCTAACATGAAGGCTCCCAAAGTTACAATCATAAAATACCAACAGCCATCCCTGACAATTTAGCCTGACAAACTCTCCCCTCACTTCCATTTTTTTTCTGTACAGTCCTATTCATGGACTTGAGCAAACTCCTCAGCAAAGGTAACTCTCATATTTAGCTAGAAATGAGATAAACTTGTAGAAAGTCCAAAGAAAAAAACATCAAATAGTCACATATAGGAAAACTCAATCATAGGGGAAGTAGGAGGTGATTGCCCCATCCTCTCGTCTTTGCCTGAGGGGCACGTTTGGACAACATTCAGCACCCCCACTCTACCTCAGGCATTTGGAGACCAAAATGTCCCCTGCCCTGAAGCTCACTTCCAGAATCTGCTCTAGTCTATATTTTAAAGTAGGTATGATTTTTCTTGGAAGACTCACTTCACTCTTTTGCTGCTCTTGCCTGCAGACTTAGTGCTATTTCAGCTGCCCCTGGTCCCTCTGGTCACAAAGCAAAAAGATCTGAATGATTCCTTTAAAGTATCAGTGTGGCATCTCTCTCAGGGATATTTCCATTTGAAAAAGAGGATCTAAGAGAGAGGGTGAATCTTAACCCCAAGGAAAGAATCTCTAATTGTAGAATTTCAGGTATTTAGGGCATCTGGGGGTGGGTGAGCAGAGTAAGCCCTTCTAGGTGCCTCTCAAGTCATAGTCACCCATCTGTTTTCCTGACCCATAAAACTTGTCTTGATCCTACTCTTGGTTCTTTCGGTTCAATTCAATAACCATTTATTAAGTCCCTACTGTATGCTAGGCACTAGAAACAGGGATGGGGAATCTGTGGCCTCAACACTACATGTAGCCCTCTATGTTCTCAAGTGTGGTCCTTTGACTGAATCCAAACTTTCACAGAACAAATCCCCTTAATAAAAGGATTTCTTCTGTAAAACCTGGATTCAGTCAAAAGACCACACCCAACATCCTAGAAGACCATGTGCATCTCTGCTAAGGGAAAAAAAAAATCAAACAGTCCCCATCTTCACCAAATGAATGAATAAATAAATGGCTGAATGGATAAAATCGCATTTTTAAGAGCTTGCTATGTGCCAAACATTGTACTAAATTCTAGAGATACCAAGACAAAAGTCATGATCATCCCTGCCTTCAAGGAACTGATATTCTACTATTTCTTTCCATTTCTGATATTCTTCCTTCCTTCTTTCCTTCCTTCCTTTCTTCCTTTCTTTCTTGTCTTCCCTAAAACCTTAGACACAGTGCACTCTCGAACCACCATGGGTCCCTGCTTGAGCTCCACTCGATGGCTGTTTTTGGACCCTACTGGCTTAGAGTGAATGTCAATAATAATTGTTTCTGGTGGAAACAACCTTGAGACTCCTGCCCTTCCCAACTTGATTTATTTATTTTTTCTCTTCTATTTAAAGGGGCCACCTCCTGACTACTTTTAAAGAGGCCTATTTACTAAATGGGCATTACCTCACTTTAAGTGAGCACCTGAAAAGGCCTTAGCCTAAAAGGCTGAAGGTCTCCCATTACATCCTGGGCCATCTCCAGTCATCCTGATGAATATCTGGTCACTGGATCCAGAAGACTCAGGAGAAGAAAGTGAGTCTGGTGACCAGACCCCTCACTGAAAACAAAGTCAACTGCAAGTTATGTCATCATTTCTCTGATGTCATGGTTCTCTTTGAAAAGGAAGGACAAACACCACAACTAGGGAGTCAAAACAAGCATATAGATGAGTAAATTTAAGCATGTGTGTGAGTAACTAGTGTTATTCAGTCATTTTTCAGTCCTATCCAATTTTTTGTGACCCCCTGTGGGGTTTCTCTTGCATTTCCTTCTCCAGCTCATTTTTACAGATGACACAACTAAGGCAAACAAGATTAAGTGACTTGCGTGTCTGAGACCAGATTTGAGCTCAGGAGAGTGAGCCTCCCTGATTCTAGGCCTGGTACTCTATCTACTGTTCCACCTAGCTGTCCTGTATCTGTGTAGTTACACGAAGTGATTTCAAAGGAGATAGAATTTAAAGCCCTCTGACCACAGGGTGTCCTCTCTCAGCACAAATGAAGTCTGGGCCTCCAGGTCCAATAGCAACTTTTACTGCAGAATTAATCTACTTATTTCATTCCGGTTGTGTAGGATTGAGATATAGATGACAGAGGCCTATGTAAGTAACCACAGGATGCGTAGGCCAGAATGGAATGAATATTGTCATGGTCTCTTAGGACTTGGGCAGATGATGTCTTCAGGACAGAGGCCTGTCTGGAATAGTGCTTCTGAGCCTAGAACGGTACTGTGCCCACAACGGACATTCAGCCAACAACCACCCACACCTCCACTGGCCGCTGTTACTGGCATCAGCCCACAGACATACTCAAAAGCACTTCCTCTTGCCACTAATTACACTCACAAGCACACTCTGGGTCCATTGGCTTCTCACCAACAATGTCTTTATCTGAAGAGACCACTGAGGATTCAGAACTGAGTTAATCAGATAGCTACATCTGCCAAGGACCTGTTGCTATAGTCTGCTAAATGCTGGCATTGATCAGAATAGGTAGCTGGACCCTGGACCAGAGCTGCACAGAGTCAGGGCTCAAGAACAGCCTCTTCAAGACTCAGGATTCCCCCCAAAAAGCAGGTAAAGGGCCCCTCCTTTAGGAGCTGCCAATGTGATGGGGTTCACATTGGCTACACCCTCACCTACTCACCATCCAATCACTCTTCTTCACATGGGAAGACTGAGCTATATTTCCTTGGCTCCTGCCTACACTATCACATCATCAAGGCAGAACTTCTAAACTAGTATGGAGGATTATTGTTCTTAGAGCTCAGTCTCCCAGGATCCATGGACATAGCAATCTCTTGTTACCCTAAAAAGTATTACCTGTGCAAATTGTAAAGGCCACATGTTACCTGTGTAGATTATAAAGGACCTATAACGCAGGTAGGCACTGGTCAGTGAGTGGAGAACCCTTAGAGAAGAATGCTGTGTGTGCTTTGACTGGTCCCCATCAAGTCTTGGGGAGAGAGGAGACCTCTGATAGAGAGAGTAAAGGGGGAACCTTTAGGGTTGAATGCACAAGGTGGAATGCTGTGCGAGACTTGACCAGCCCCTATCAAGGCTTGAGGGGATTTAGGAGAATGTACAAGCTGTGCCTGTCTCAACTGGCCCAATGGAGACATAGGGGTAGTTGTCTACCCCTTCTTGCTGGTCCCTGTGAAAAGGGTGATTAGGGAAAGCTGTAGGAGTTAATGGTCCCATTGTGAGCAACCTTTGTGAGAACACTGGAACACTGGACTAGAATAAAGTAAGATTATTAACTCCTCCAAAGGTGTCTCCCTGTCTGACCCAGATTGAGGGTGAACCTGTGATAGCAGCCCTCAAGTGTGCTGTGTTTATTGGGAAAACATAAACCAAGCTGGTGGTGCAGGATAATGAACTACCAAGGAACTCAAAGTCTTTGGAGGAAGAGCCTCAAGTCATCTCTCAGTCAATCAATCAATACACATTTATTAAGTGCCTACTATGTGTCAGGCATTGTGCTAAGTGCAAAGGATACAAAAAAGAGGAAAAAGACAGTCCTTGCCCTCAAGGAACTTATAATCTAGTGGGAGAGACAACATGCAAACAAACATACACAAAGCAAGTTATACACAGGATAAATAAGAAATAAAGGAGGGAAGGCATTGAAATTAAGAGAGATTGGGGGAGGCTTCTAGTAGAAGGTGGGCTTTTTAGTTGAGACTTAAAGAGTCAAAGAAGTCAATGGTTAGAGTGGAAAAAGAGGGAGATCATGAAACCTAGACCATATGTCCCTACTGTTACTCCTTGCATTAGTATAACTCTTCTTTCTTGCTTTTAGGTGCAAACTGGAGATAACTATATCCTTATAAGCTTTGAAAGAACAGAAGAGCAAACCAGCAGAAGTCCAAGAGTAGAATCCATGGTAGAAGTTGCTCTTTAGAATAGAAATTCCATTCATCTATTCTGATAAAGGAAGGTTCTTGTGAAAAATCCAGATGGTAACCAATAAAGTCCTAAGTGAACTAAACAGCCCAGTCCAGCAGTAGCAGAGATCTGAGCCCACTGTCCATCAACTATGCCACATCTGGAAGTGAACTTGAGGGAGATATAGCTATGTAGGTACTGTGTTAAGTCTAAGCCCACTTTCCCCAGGACAGGAGGAAATGTGGGGAAGAATGGGCCCCCAGATGAAGGGGGAAAATGTTGGTGCTTCTGTTCTTACTATGTCTTTATAGTAAATTTGTAAAAGCTTTCTTACAGTTTCATCACCTTTTTCCATAAATGCGTATTCCCACAGTAGGAGAGGAAGAGAAGAGAAAAAGTATTTACATAGCACCCATGCGCCAAGTACTATACCGTATGTATTATCTCACTTGATTTACTGTCAAACAATAGTTCAATTCAACTTATGTCAATCAAGCATTGTGCTGGTGCACTGAAGCTACAAACACAAGAATGAAACAATTTTTACCCTCAATGAGTTTACCTTCTTTTAGAGCTAATACTCCATTCACTTCCTATTTTCCATCTTCTCTCACAAACATCTGTGTGTGGGAGGTGCCTTAGGGTAATAGGATAGTATATATCAGATTTTCTCAATATGTTTGTCTTTTGGTTTTGCTGAACTATTTTTTCCCCCTTCTTTTTTATTCTTTGTGGTAAAGGATGGCTGTGGGGAGGAAGTGAAGAATATATTGGGAGATGTAGGTGATGTAAAAATAAAAGATAGCAATAAAAAATTTAGAGGCCATCTCCAAACCACACCCAGCACACTAATTATCAACATCACATATTCTTTTCTATAGCCCATGGGATAATTCATATCAATAAATAGCTCCCTGCTGCTGTTCTCTTAATGCACAGCTGTTTCTGCCCATTCAGAGCCTATCAGCTGCTACCCACTTTCCTTGTCCTTGAGACTTCTCCCTGGTCACTTCCTACACTCTGCTGGAGTTAGCTTTGGTGGGCCAGGTAGCCCAATGCTTTCTATCTTTTCCTGGGCTCCTGCTGTCCCCCTGGCAAAAAAAGAATTAGCTATGGAAAAGGAAGGGGAAATAAGTCCCTGGTGTTGCTAATGATTCTAAAGAGCAGAAAATGTTTCTAAAATTAAATAAAAATATGGAGAAGTTAGTTATGAAGTAAAAACTATCTGTTAGGAAGTAGGGAGAGAACAGCATTATGAAGTCAGAATGGCAGCCATAATTACAGAACTCCGTGTGTGTGTGTGTATGTGTGGAGGCAGGGGTATGTGTGGTATGTGAGTGGATGTGTTTCCTATCGAAGTTCATAGACTCCTGAAGTCTATCCAAGGACACATTGCAAGTTTACAGGAATGTCAGAACTGAAGGGAACCTTTGAGATCATCTAATACAATGGTTCTCAAAGTCAGTTTTCACTCTTGTCCCAGTATTCTTCATCATGAGGAATCACAGCAACCTATCCATCTAAGCAGATAACACTACTTAGGAGGCTTGCACATGGATGATTTAAGAGCAGTCACGTTTTCTGAGTTCTTTGCTAGTTGAAAGCCCATTGCATTACGAGTTTAATTTATTCACATATAGCCAGAAAGTTGAATTCCTACTGACCCAGAAAGAGTTGGCTTCATCAGGGGGACCAAGGGACCAGGCAGTCACCTCTAGGCATACACATCCTTTAGCAAAGAGCCCCAGCTCATCTTACTGGAAGGGGTTGAGCTTAATGAGAAGTGTTCCAATCCACCTCCCTGCTGTATATGTGATAGACACATATTGTTTATTTTGTAATTATATGCATCATTCCATGTGTTCTGGACAAGTAAAATATATATTAAGCAAAATTATTTCTAAATTTTCATTTATTTATATAACATAACATTTAATCTATGATGTATCCTTTGGGAACAGCTAATCTAGTCCAACACTCTCATTTTACTAAAGAAATTGAGGCCCAGAGAGATGAAATGATTTGTCCCAGGTCCCACAATGAGTAAGTTGTTACTTTTCAACCTTAGTTTTTGAAGAGGACAAGTGAAATTATGGGGTAATTTCTTGATTTGCTAGTGAATTGGATTTAAGTGAGGCAAAGTTGAGTTATCAGCCTCTGTCTTCTAGTGGCAGGACCTAGGACACAGTGGGGAACCTTGACATCTCCAACATCTTACCAAGCTCTAAGCATTCCACACCACAAGGTGTTCAGGAAGGGCTAGCACCTCTGGTGTAGGGACTTCTCAGCCCTTTTCAAGGCTGCTCATTCACTTTTGGTGTCCACCTTCATCCAACTCTCTCTGATCTACAGCTGCAAGAAGCTATAGCATATGGCCACATCCCAGTAAAACCATTTCAGCAGGCAGGCTAAACCAAGTTGAGGGTAACCCACAAGTCTCAAATCCATTGGTGACTTAGGGAAATGTCTACTTCAAGCATATGAGGACTTCCCCCAGAAGAATGGATTAATGGGATCAGTAAGTACCACAGCAATGACTAGAATCCAAGCTTCTAGATGATTGGTCCCATGCTATTTCCACTATTTCATACTGACTGTTCTATATTTAGTATGAGTAGTGTTATATGCCTCACCTAACTAAATCATCTTGTAAATCTTATATCATTTCATGAGTGTAGGTATATTCTGTCTCCCCACTGGTTCTTCTTCTTCTGGGTCTGCCCACAATCTCCATCACAGAGTTGTGAATATGATAGGCCAAAGAGTGCGTTTTTGACCGACTGATAAAAAGTTAGGAATATAGAATCTAATTCTGACAAGTAAATGTGTGCCAACACTTAGAGTAGGCTTACCTCAGAGGGCATGCCAGTGGACCATTGGGGCAATCTGTTCTTTGAGCCCCTTTCTGTCAAAGAGAAAGGGAAGAAATGGGCCCCCCAAGCTCCCTAATAGGCATTTATTTAATAAACTTTTGTTGATTTGACTAGAAACTCTACTTTCTGGGTTAGTGTTGCTTTGATTTGGCCAGAAGCTACCCTACTTGAGAGGCATAGACAGGACATATTGATATTATGAGGATGAAAGAAGAGGAGGAGGATATAGTAAAAGAAGAAGAGAATGCAGTGAAAGAAAAGGGAAAGAAAAGAGGAGAGAAAAGAGACGGAGCCAGAAATGGAGGAGGAAAAGGAATGAGTAAAGGAAAAGGGAGAGAAGGAAGGAGAAGGGGATCACTCCCTGAACTGGGCATTAAGCTCTGTAAAGGAGAGGAGAAAGAGAGGGAATGATTGCCCTTACCTCCTGAGCATTAAAACAGGATTAGGTTCAATATCATAGAGAGGGAACACAGCCAAAAAAAGGGAACATTCCCCTATCCCCTGTCTGCCCCCCCCACAGTCTTAGTAAGGATTCTCCTAATTAGTGATCAACTTTGGCACCTCATCCCTAGTCCTGGTATCTCTGAGAAGGATGGTCTGAATCAATTGTGCTTATAAATGACAGAGGCTACCCAAATGTTCATTGGGTTATAATTCTAGAATTAAAAGAACCCCAGAGGTCAATCTGTTCCACCATTGTCCTCATTGGACAGATGGGGAAGCTGAAATCTAGGAGTGGTGTGCCCACGATCACATAGGTAGGATATGAATCCAGGTCCACTGAATCCAAAGCCAACATCTTTTCCACTCTACTCCCTTGACTATAGCCCACAAATATGGTTTCCTTGTCAGCACCACATTCTCATTGTTTTTCCCATTGACATTTTCAGTCCCAGGCCCCTCTCCAATCAGATGAGCACAAGATTTTAGATGCAGAGCAGAGTTACTTTTACTAAAAAGAATTTAAGGTCCCAAGCGTGAGACCTCCATATAGGCTCATACTCAGTTCTCCTCCTCCTCTGAGTTTATCACCCCTCCCTGCTGTCCTAAGCTTCTCTCACAAAATCCCCAAGGTGAAGAAAAGTAATATGCACTCCAAGTGTTATATCTGAAGGACACTATCTCCCTCAAGTGCTCCTCAATTAACCCAATTAGCCAGCAGCTTCAATCCCTCTGGATCCCTCTGGAAAAGAGGGGTCCCCTCCCTTACAGCAGTACTTGGAATTTATGGGTTGCTTCTCTGCCACTGGGCCCAAAGAACATGTCCCAGGAGTCCTGCCTGAGCTCAGAGGAAAATTCACTGAGGCCTCAGCTCTAAACCCCTCTTTCCAATTCTCTTTAAATGGGGCAAGATTCTTTGCTCTCCAATTCTCAAAGATAAAAGCAGGAAGGGTGAGTCATCTTTTAAGTACTCTGTAAGACTACAAGTTTAGCAACCTTGGGTTTGCCTCCCAGTATAATATATAATGCATCCTGTATCATTCATCCCATTCAGACCTTATTCTGACTATAGTCTCAGGTACAGTGACCTGAAGCCTCTGTGATCTATAGGATTTTGGGTCCAGGTCTGGGGGAGATGATGTCCTTGCTTTTAAAATGTGCAGGACACTGTTCATGATAGAGTTGTTTAGGACAAAGTGCCTGCCCTCAGGAGGTTCATAATCCCTAGAAGAGGCAAGATACATATATGTTCCTTTTCTTCATGGTCTACTTTCTCTTAGGCCTCTGGCTTGAAAGCATATGATAAAGTGGATGCCTGGTTAGAGGATGCCACTGATGTGACATGATGCCTCAATTCTGTGATGCCATCCTAGTCTCTCCACCTACTGGTCCTCAAACCTCTTCCCTCACCCCAGGCCTTGTCAGCCACAGGCCCACCTCCCTCCCTGTGGATACTCTTCTCACCATGCTGGTCCCTTCCAAATGTGCTGATCCCAAAGCCAGACAGGCTTTCTCTCTCAGCAGGACAAGTCCCCTGTAGTTCCTGAGATGGGAGGAGGGGATAGGGGAGAGATAGGCTCATCTATTATTAATTCCCCCTGGAGACTCTAACGCCTCCAATGCCAACTGCATTATTTAAAACTTGCTTAAATTTGGCCCAGAATAGAGAGATTTATCGTTGTTGATCTTTATCCCTTTCTCTCCAATGTTATCTTTCCCTGTTTCTTCAGAGAAAATGTAGACTTCCTTGGAATCAACCCAACCCTACTGTAATCTAGTCTTTATTCTTCTGGAGACTTGCTGGGTGATCCCAGGCAAGGAACAAAATTGTTTTAGGACTCATTTTCTCCAAATGTAAAATAGGAATTGCAATCCCTTTTCATGACACATCCATGATCCACTTCCCACTTCCCAAAACAATATTTTGAGAAATAAAAAGTGTGGAGGGAGAATTAATTAGGCTGTGAATCTCTGAGTTGGGTAGCCAGGGTCACAGCAAAGGTAGTTGAGGTGGGAGGGGCAGCAATTCTGGTAACTTGGTTTGTATACAGAAGGAGATAAATAAACACACACACACATACACACACACACACACACACACACTCCCCTTCTCAACTCTACCTCTGACTATGATAATCAAAATAACTATGCCATTCTTGAAAAGAATTTATCACTTAATTGCCTTCTCAATCCAATCACCTACCAAGCACTCTTCCCAGCCCACCACTTCCATTGTCTTCCCCTATCAGGAGGTAAGCTCCTTGAGAGCATCGACAACCTGCTTCTTTCTATTTGTAAGCACAGAGCAACTGAAGCATACTAAACGACTAATAAATAAATGCTTTGTCACTCATTTTCTCCTTTCTTAAGGTTAACTAAATGTCTTTATTTCGAATTTTATCAGTCTTCTTTTTTCTTATATCACAATCATCTCTAACTATTCATCCACCAAGAGCCTTCCCTTTAACAAAAACAAAACAGATGCGTCTGACAGCGAGCAAAATATTCACATCTCCCACCTCTTCAATGAAAGGGAAGGGGTATATTTTCCTTTCTCTTCTCCAAGCCCAGATTGACAATGATAATTAGCCAGCATTCAAATTCAGTTTATTGTTCTCCTTGTCTCGTATTACTGTAGGTCTTGAGTATATTGTTTTCCTGGTTCTACTTAGTTATGAGTTCATTCAAGTCTTTCCATGAATCTCTGAATTCCTCATATCCATTATTTCTTAGAGTACAATGATATTCCATTAGTGTGGATTCTTAATGAACTTATGCTGGCTAATAGTGATGACTTCTTTCTTTCCCAAATGCTCAGAAACTACTCTTCATTAACTTAACAGAGAATGTTGCCAGGAACCGACATCAAGGTCACCATCCTGGAGTTTGAAGATTCTACCTGCTTCCCCTTTGTGAAAACAAGGACTTTTGTCCATCTCTAATCCTGGGGAACTTTTACCATTTTCCATATGTCATGTTCCCACTTATCTCAAAGATTACCAAGAGTTGTTCAGCAATCACATTTGCATGTTCTTTCATTCATATCCCTTCCTTCATTCCTCTCTTAGCTCTACTTCTTTCAATCAATCAATATACATTTATTAAGTACCTACGATGTTAAATGCTAGAGATGCAAAAAGAAGCAAAACCCCTGCCATCAAGGAACTTATACTCTAATTAGGTAGAAAATATGCAAATATATACAAAGCAAACTACATACAAGATAAATAGGAAATAATTAATAGAGGGAAGGCATTAAAATTAAGATGGGTTGGAGAAGGCTTCCTGAAGAAGGTAAGATTTTAGTTAGGACTTTGTAACCATGCCTCAGTTGCTCTCTCATCCTGGAGTTTCCCACAGAACTTTTGATCTTTTTGCCCTGGAACATCCCTCCGTTGATCTGAAGCCCTTTTCCCATTAATGAGTTCATCCTGGGGCCTCCATTTTGATGAAGGAACCAGGCTGACTATTCTTCATTCCCATCCTGACTGTACTTCTGGCTCTCAGGACTTTGCCATTATCTCCTTCATGGGTACTTTCTCTCCCCTACTTGCCCTGATTTTCACCCCTAACTGTTGGGTTGTCTCCTCTCATTCAAATGCAAATTCCTTGATGGAAGGAACTTTTTTCTTTTTGCTTGTATTTGTATCCTTAGCATTCAGCACAACAGTAAGTGCTTAATTAATGGGTGTTGCTTGCCTGTCTTTCAGTACCTTGGGATATAATTTATCTGGGTCAGATTAAAAGAACATGACTGAAAAAAAAGAAAACCTCCTTTAGTTAGCCAGTTATAAAGACAGACACAGCAATAGACATCAATCAGCATCACCTCCCAAAAGATGAATCTTTTGGGAGAAAATGGGGATGGATGGATGGGACCCCAGGTGGAAGTCTACATTATTGCTTTGCACATCACAGAATCAAAATCATGGAATCTCATTATTGGAAGGGACTACAGAGACTATCTGGTCCACCTGGAACTTGTACAAAAACACCCTCTCCAACATCTCCACAAATTGTGTGTCCAGCAAGAACTCCAGTGAGGGGGAAGCCACTAGCTCCCCAGGCTGCCCATTACACTTTTGGACAGCTCTAATTTTTAGGAAATGTTTCCTGAGACTGAGCCCATCTCTACCACTTCTAGCTCTTGTTCTTAGACTCCTGTGATCAAGCAGAACAAATCTAACCTCCTTTACATGACAACTTTGCGAATATTTTTCAGATATATACATATATTTGTTTGCATGATATCTTCTCCATTAGATTGTAAGTTCCTTGAGGTCAGAGACTGTCCTTTGCCTCTCTTTTAAATACTCAGCACTTAGCACAGTACCTGGTAAAAGGTAGGTGCTTAATAAATATTTACTAACTGAAATACTTGCAGACAACAAGGAGGATCCTCTCCATCTTCTTTAAGCTAAATACTCTCACTTCCTATAATAAATCTTCACATTGGGTGGCCTCCAGTCTCCTTACCTCCTCCTCTTCATATGTACCAGTTTAGCAATGTCCTTCTTAAAATGCAGCACCTAGAGTAACCTACCAAGTTTTACCTTGTAGTATTCATTTAAAGCCCCACAGATATTTCTTGTATAAACTGATTTGTAGCTACTCTGCTACCATGTTGTACTTGTACAACTGATGTTTCCAACCCAAAGTATAGAACTTTACATTTCTCCCTACTGATCTTGATTTTATTAGATTCAATACATTAGTCTAGCCTGGAAATATCTTTTTGGATACTTGCTCCATTATCCAAAGTGGTAACTTGGATAAGCGTGAAATCTATGCTTCAGTACAAAACAATAAGAAAAATCTAAAACATCCAAGAGCAAAAGAAAAATCCTCAGAAAAGCCCCCCACCCCCACCCCGTAGGGAAACAACAACAAATAAAAGCTGACTCATTCTGTTTTATCTCTATCACTCAATATTAGTGTCTCTCCCACTTACCCAAACAGTGATCCTATCGCTTTCTTTACCTTTCTTTTACCTCCCAACACAGATGTTTTTTATGCCAGTTTTGTTGTTTTGATAATTTATCAATGGTCTTGGTTTGTCTTGAGCTTTACAAGAATACATAATTATTTTGTACATAAATAAAATTTTTTAAAAAGCCTTCCATGTGCTATGCTGTTTTCCCTTCATTCAGTGATTGATTAGAACTCAATACATCAACATCACCCTCTTAAAACATATTTATTCTTTTTTTCCCCTTATTAAAATCATTTCTATATCCAGAATGTCACTCTTGAGAGTTTTTTAGTCCTCCTGGGACCATGAATTTTGTCTTGTAGAATTTTAGCTGTGGAATCCTACCTAATTTTTATCTGAACTCTTTACAATCTGCTCTCCCTAAACCTAGGGTATACATGAGACAAAATTCAGTTTGCTTCTCTTTCTTTATCACAAATATTAAGACAAA
Organism: Potorous gilbertii; assembly: GCA_028658325.1. Lineage (NCBI taxonomy): Eukaryota > Metazoa > Chordata > Mammalia > Diprotodontia > Potoroidae > Potorous > Potorous gilbertii. Next base: position 150,543,471 of record CM053771.1, on the reverse strand, counting down.
GTTCCCCAAGTTTATCATCATTTCTTCTTTAGCAACAACTTCACCATGTTAATCAGAATTAGATTGAAAATGGTAATATCCCACTACCCAAGACTGAAATTATCATCAAGGTATTTCAAGAATTGCTCAAGTTGGGGGGGCAGGAATGGAGCCAAGATGGCAGAGTAAAAGCAGGGACTTACTTGAGCTCTCCCCCGCAGCCCCTCCAAATACCTGTAAAAAATGACTCTAAACAAATTCTGCAGAACCCAAAGAATGGTGGAATAAAACAAACCTTTACCCCAAGACAGCCTGGAAGGTAGATAGCAAGGGCTGTGCAGGCACAGATGGGGCCTGAGAAGGCCTTGGGGGATTGAATCACTGACAACTGTAGTGGTTTCCAGATTTCTCAACTCCAAAACACTGAGGTCAACTTGGAAGGTGAGTGGAAAAAGCCTGTTGGACCTGTGTGAGAGAGTAGCACAGTCTGGCCTTACCCCCAGGGGCAGTGGAGCAAATGGGAGTCTCAGCAGTAGCAGCAGCAGCTGTTTCCAGAGCTCTAGGTCCACAGATTGTAGTGGGACACAGCAGCTGATCAGAGGGAGATTGCAGGGATGGTTTTGCTAGTGCTGAGGTGGGATTGTCTTATTTTGCCCTGCTTAGATCTTGGTTGCAGCCCTAGGTGGCAATGCTAGGATGAGGAGGAGTTCTGACATAGTGGAACTTGTAGCAGCACTGGAGAATGAATATTCCTCCCAGTTGCAAAGCAGAAAAGAGTGCCTGAGGTTACTTACAAACCAGAGTACAGACAAGTAGAGGAGTAAACACCTCTCCTTTGATCATACAACCTTGAAAGAGCTGAAAATTTGCAGGTCCCTAGAAGTATTTCTGAAAATAGCTGCACAAAACCACTGAAGCTTAGGACAGTATAACACACACACACACCCAACTGGAAAGCAGAAAACTACCTTGACAAAGAACTCAAAAGTCAACTTATTGACTGGGGAAATGAGCCTGAAAAAAACTAGACTATAGAATCTTACTTTGGTGACAAGGAAAATCAAAAACATGCAACCAGAAGAAAATAATAAAGTCAAAGCTCCTACATCCAAAGCCTCTAAGAAAAATATGAATTGGTCTCAGGACATGGAAAAGCTCAAAAAGGATTTTGAAAATCAAGTAAGAGAAGTAGAGGTAAAATTGGGAAGAGAAATGAGAGCAATGCAAGAAAATAATAAAAAACAAGTCAACTGCTTGCTAAACGGGACCCAAATAATGCTGAAGAAAATAACACCTTGTGGGTAGAGCCAAGGTGGCAGAATAGCAGCATGGATCTGCAGGAACACTCCCCACAAACCTTAAAACACCTATAAAAAGTGACTCTAAACAAATTCTAGAGAAGCAGAAACCATAAAATGGCAGAGTGAAGCATATTTGCTGCCCAAGACAACCTGTAAGCCTGACAGGAAGGGTCTGTCACACCAGACTCAGAGCAGAGCACAGCCCAGTGTAGGCTGCAAGGCACAGATGGGACTGAAGCAGGCTTCAAGGCACTGAATCCTGGGCAGCAGCTACGGTTTCCAGAATTCTCAATCCACAGACTCCAAAGACAGTTTCAAAGGTCAATGAGAAAGTTCTTTCACATGGGTGAGAGGGAAACATGGTTTGGACCCCAGCCCCAGGGCAGCTGCAGCCACTGCTACAGCAGCTGCTTCTAGAACTCTTGGCCTACAGACAGTGGGGAAATCCAGTGACTGATCTGGGTCTCTGTCCTGAGTGGCAGTCCTGGGGTGAGGAAGAGTGCTGGTACGGCAAAGCTGGTGATGGCTGTGGAGAGGGAATCCTATTCACAGTTCCAGGGCAGGTTGCTCACAGACAAGAGCACAGGCCAGGAAAGGAGTAAATACCTCTCCCTTTATTATGCCACTTTGGAGGAACTGAAAACTTACAGATCCCTCGAGATACCTCAGAGAACAACCACACAAAACCTCTGAAGCCTGGGGTAGTATACCCTCCACGTGACAAAGGGATCAAAAGTCAAGTAATTGTCCAGGAAAATACCCCAAAATGGGGGAAAATAAGACTATAGAAGGTTACTTCCTTGGGGAAAAGATATTTTCTCCCATCCTTTTGGGGAAGCCTGCTCAAAGCACACAACCAGAGGAAGAACAAAACAAATAGCCAGAGGAAAACAGCAAGGTAAAGGATCCCACATCCAAAGCCTCCCCAAAAGCTATGTAATGGTCTCAGGGTATGGAAGAGCTCAAAAAGGACTTTGAAAATCAAGTAAGAGAGGTGGAGGAAAAATTGGGAAGAGAAATGAGAGCAATGCAAGAAAATCATGAAAAACAAGTCAATAGCTTGCTAAAGGAGACCCAAAAATTACTGAAGAAAATAATACCTTTGAAAATAGACTAACCCAAATGGCAAAAGAAGTCCAAAAGGCCAATGAGGAAAAGAATGCATTAGGAAGCAGAATTGGCCAAATGGAAAAGGAGGTCCAAAAGCTCATTGAACTAAATAGTTCTTTAAAAATTAGAATGGAGCATATGGAAGCTAATGATTTTATGAGAAATCAAGAAATTATAAAACAAAACCAAAAGAATGAAAAAATAGAAGACAATGTAAAATATCTCATTGAATAAACAACTGACCTAGAAAATAGATCCAGGAGAGATCATTTAAAAATTATTAGACTACCTGAAAGCCATGATCAAAAAAAAGAGCCTAGACATCATCTTGCAAGAAATTATCAAAGAAAACTGTCCTAATATTCTAGAACCAAAAGGTAAAATAGAAATCAAAAGAATTCACCCATCACTTCCTGAAAGGGATCCTAAAAGGAAAACTCCTAGGAATATTAGAGTCAAATTTCAGAGTCCTCAGGTCAAGGAGAAAATATTATAAGCATCTGAAACAATTCAAGTATTATGGAAATACAATCAGGATAACACAGGATGTAGTAGCTTCTACACTAAGGAATCAAAGGCCTTGTAATATGATATTCCAGAAGTAAAAGGATGTAGGATTAAAACCAAGAATCACCTATCCAGAAAAACTGAGTACAATATTTCAGGGGGAAAATGGAATTTCAATGAAATAGAGGACTTCCCAAGAATTCTTGTTGAAAAGACCAGAACTGAATAGAAAATTTGACTTTCAAATACAAGAATCAAGAGAAACATGAAAACATAAACAGGAAAGAGAAGCCATAAGGAACTCATTAAAGTTGAACTGTTTACATTCCTATATGGAAAGATGATATTTGTGACTCATGAGACCTTTTTCAGTACTAGGGTAGAGGGAATATGTGTATACGTATATACATATATATATG